>CM076570.1:1327802512-1328181974 GCA_034641835.2 Pinus albicaulis
GGATATGCATCATTGCCCGGAAATATATATTGAGAAAATAAATAAAATTTTCATAAATAAAATAAATAAATAAGTAAATTAAATTAAATTAAATAAATTAATTAATTAGATAAAAATATATATAAACAAATTTCGTGATAATCACATCAAAGAATATATTGATATATTGCCGATGCATTTCAAACGAACGAGTGTGGTAATTAATTAACTAATTAATTAATTGTATACAAAAATATATAACTAAATAAAAATAAGAATAAAACATAAATAGTTAACAAAAATTATCTCGTGAAGCGGGTCCAACTCTAATAATAATTTATAAACCCATTTTTAATAATTCTTAAATAATTAACTTTCTAATGCTTAGTTCTTAGTAGCTAGTCTTAACGGCTAATTCTTAACAACTGCTATTTCTGGGCAATGATGCATCTCCACTATTTATTCATCTAGATCGATTAGTTCCTCCACCTTGCCCTAAGGATGAAACTCATTAGCAGGTTTGAAATGTCAACCTATTCCTAATGATGTGATTAATCTGAAAGATATTTATCTATATTTATAATATCTTAAATTTTTTTTAAAACTTTTAATACAATTTAACAATATTATTATTTGTTAGGATATTCTGACACATAGGAAATAGTTAAGAATAACTTAGTCTAGTGTAGAGTTAGGTAAAGTGTGTTTCTTTACTATGTACATTTGTAACTTATAATCTGATGGTCACAATTTGTAGCGATCCGAAGGTTCACTCTCTCCTTGGTATTAAAAACACTTGATCCGTGGCTTAACATCCGAATGGTCCATGATCTCTATTTAAAGAGCATGGAGGGTCATTTGTCCGATAACCCATTTATGAGAGAAATATAGGTAACTTTTATTTTTATATTAATAAATTTCCTGAAGTGGCCATGTTGACTCAAGGTGTGGACTGTTTCCCTCTTCGAGAGTTTTAACCACGTGATAATACTAGTGTATTGATTTGTGATCTTTTTGTGAGTGGTGACCTTTGGGTTTTGATCTATGGAACTTACCCTGTAAATTCCTACATGGTATCAGAGTTATTTTGATGGCCGCATCCATTGTTGATCCAAATCCGAAGCCAGTTTGAATGTTGCGATTGTCGTTTTGTATATTTGCTATTTCTGAACATTTTTGGGTCTAGAGAACTGCTCTGTTGTGTTTGGAGAATCTTTTACAGTGAGAAACGTATTTCGATTCATGAGAAAAGGTTTTTGGTAGCCCAAGTTATGTCAGTTTAGATCTGGAGATATAAAGTATCTGTTCTGTAGTTATATTTGTTAATAGTTCTGCTTATTTTGGTTCCCTCTGTTTATTTTGGTTTTTAGGTTTTTTTTTTTTATCGGATCTATACCCTCTTCTATGTGTATGCTCTTTTCTCTACGTTGTGTGCGATCTCGGCATATCAGAAACAAGGAGAAGGGATATTTTTTGCTACATATGCTCTTTCCTTGTGTCTTTGTGCGATCTCAGGAAATCAGAAAAAGTGAAAAAGTAGTTAGTTTCCGGTAAGGTTAACCAAAAATCTAACATTATGTCGTAAGGTTTGTATTTTGTTTTATTTTTGCTCGTTTTTTTGTGTTTTTTGTGCAGGAAAAAGCATGCACACTAAGGACTACAAAAAAAAAACCCTTCCTCCTTTCAACAATTAAAAAATCCTTTTACTATCTCACTTGGTGAGAAGTTAGTTTATGAGAATAGAGGTCTTGGGTTCAAGTTTTTTCTCAAGATTTTTTTGTACAATTGTTTTTGTTAAAGGGGCGGGATTTTTTTTAAAAGTTGAACTTTATCATCAAATTTCAAACTGTTCCCGTAACTCTTCGGCGTCTACAACGTAGTTTTTTAAAAAAGGCATAACTTATTCATCCAAAAGTCGTTTTTCAAGCTGTTTTTTTTAATTGGCCTAATTTTTTGAGATCTCTCCATTGGAGCAGTTAGTTTCAGCTTTTTTCAGCTTCAATATTTTAAAAAATGGAAAGTGCATGCCCGATTATTCTTAATAGCACCAATTGTTTCCAATGGCTACCTCACATGGTAGATATACTTAGATGTAAAGATCTTTATAGAATAGCCATATGACAAGAAACTAAACCTTCCGATGATGATAAAGTCGCTAAATGAGAAAATAAACAAGATCAAGCAAGAGGGTTGATAGGAATGTCTATTGCTCAAGATTTTCGAATTCATATCCTTGACATTGACACACCTCATGAAGCCTTGGAAAAGCTAAATACTGTCTTTGGCATTCAAAATCAAATCAGGGCTCACTAGCTTGAAAATGAGTAGCTTACATTGGACCCAAATAATTTCTCCTCTATTGAAGATTTTTTTCCAAATTCAAGACATTTAGACTTCTTTTAGAAGGTTTTAAGGTAAAAAAGGAAGATGGTAGCCTCATCTATTTCATTCTTGCTAAGCTTAGCCCTGCATACTCTATATTTGTTTCCACCTTTCATTCCACTAGAGAAGCCATCATTTCTTCAGGAACCACCTACAAGAACCCCTATTTTGATACCTTTTGAAATTATTTGATAAGGGAACAAGACAAACTCTTACACCTTGCTCTTATCACTTTTGGAAATGCTTCTAAGAAAGCCTTAGCAGCCCAACAACAATCATATAAAAATAATCCAAAGAAGCAGTATCCTAAAAAGTATGGTCTGAAACCAAACAAGGGTCCTAAGCAATTTCAGCCACAAAGTGAAAAAGCAACTCACCAAAATGATAAGGCAAATAAAAACAAAGGGAAGAAGACAGATAGACATTACAACCTTTGTAATTGTGATGGCCATATAGAGTCCAAATGTTTTAAGAATATGGAACCCTTAGAAGCAATAATGAAGAAGCACAACATCAATTTGGAGCACTCTTCACCTTTATCTTCAGGACCAGCACTTTCTGCTTGTGATTTTCAAGCATCGTGATCTGGTTATGCATTAAATGTATCTTCTTCTTCTCATTATCATGAGTGGTTCATTGATTCTAGAGCTTCTTACCAGATGGCCAAAAATAAAGCCATGTTTTCTTGTTTAAATGATTGTAACAACAAACATATTTATGTTGGTGATGATAGATCTCTTAGTGTTGTAGGATCTAGAACCATTCATCTAGATAATAGTTAGTTTAATGACGTACTATGTGTTCCTACCTTGTCATGCAACCTTCTCTCTGTTTATCAGATAACTCATTCAAGGGAAGGGAAAATACTAGAATTCTCAGCTCATGATGTTGTAATCAAGGAGCTTAAATATCCTAGACATATTTTAGCTACTGAAATTGTTGATGATTCCACAAGGTTGTATAAGTTTGATAACTTTCGGTCATCATGTCTTCCCTCCGTTTTTTTTTCTCATAATGATGAAGTGAGAAAACTTTGGCATGAGAGATTTGGTCACTTAAACTATCGCTCTCTTCAAACTCTATGTAAAGAAAATATGGTGACAAACCTTCCTATGGTATCTTGCCGACATGGTGTTTTCTCTGGATGTGTACTCGGAAAACATCATTGGGATAGTTTTGACAAGCGTGCCTCTTGGCATGCTTCAGCCCCTTTGCAGCTGTGGTCCACTTCCTGTTGTCTCTTTATCTGGTTGCAAGTACTTCTTAACTTTCATTGATGATTTTTCCAGATGCACTTGGGTATACTTTTTAAAACTCAAGAGTGAAGCTTTTAACATGTTCTTGGCCTTTAAGGCCTTTGTTGAGAAACAATCTGGACATCAAGTTCTCAAGTTACAATCAGACAATGGAGGAGAATATTTTAACAAAAGAATTATCAACTTCTGCACTTAGCATGGCATTCAATTGCAACATATTGTTCCATATATTCCACAACAAAATGGTGTAGCTGAAAGGAAGAATCACACCTTAAAAGAAATGGCTAATGGTATGCTTCAATCTAAAGGACTTAGTCTCAATCTTTGGGCAGAAGAAATTAACTCTGCAAATTACATAGTAAATCACACTCCTACTAAGGTTTTAAAGAATATAACTCCAGAAGAATCTTGGAGCTCAATCAAACGAGATATAAGTCACATTCGTGTTTTTCAAAGTGATGCTTCGGCCCATATTCCAGATGCGAAACATAAAGCCTTAGAACCTAAGAGTGAAAATTGATTTTTTGTTGGATATTCTGAAGATGTCAAAGGATATAGACTTCTTCAACCAAAATCCAAAAATATAATCATTAGAAGAGATGTAAAATTTGATTAAAAAATATCGGCCTGCGAGCCTAGTTCAGCGGGTGTGCCACCTTTGGCCTACGAGCCTGATTCGGCATATGTGCCACCTCTCTTTCTCTCTCTTATATTTTTAATAGCATTACTTCTAGTTCAAATGATGACAATGAGGATGAAAATCCTCCTCCACCTCTTCAAATTATTCCTTTTACTCCATAGCTTCCAAGATGGGTCCAATCTACTCAGGATGGAACATGTTCTCTTGTAGGTGACCCTGCCAATCGACAATGTGCACGTTCTCAGTTCGAACGAGCCTCCTCCTTATTAGCTCAAGGTCCAAAAAATCCTGATCCAGAAACCTTTGAAGAAGCCTCCGGTTATCCAGATTGGGATGAATCTATGAATGAAGACTATCATTCATTATTGGTAAATGATACTTTTGATCTTATTCCTCTTGCAAAATTAAGAGAACTTGTCAAATGTAGATGGGTTTACAAAACAAAGTTTGTACCATATGGAAAAGTGGATAAACATAAAGCTCGCCTTGTCGCTAAATGATTTTCACAAGTTTAAGGCTTTGAATATACTGAAACCTTCTCCCCTCTTTCCAAAATGAATTCTATCCACCTTTTTCTTTCCCTTGCTACCTCCTCTAAATTGGAAGTCCATCAGATGGATGTTAAATTTTCCTTCTTACATGGAGATTTGCATGAAGAAATCTACATCAAACAACCCCCTGGCTTTATCCAAAATAACTCTAGCCTTGTTTGTAGCCTTAGGAAGTCTCTGTATGGTATCAAGAAAGCTCCTCGGGTTTGGTATGCCAAAATGGATAGATTTCTATTAGATAATGGCTTTTCTAGGTGTCATTCTGACAACACTGTCTACACTAAGAAAGTGGGTAACTCCTTCACCATCCTTGTTCTTTATGTTGATGATCTTATCCTTACTTGTAGTGACCCCAACCATATAAAACATGTGAATTATAGCCTCAAAAATAAGTTTGAAATGACAGACTTAGGACACTTGTATTATTTCCTTAGTCTTCGAGTCTTGGAATCTAAAGAATGGATTATCCTCTCTTAGTCCAAGTATGCCTACGATCTCCTAGACCACTTTCATATGGAAGAAAGTAAGCCAGGCCCTTCTCCCTTTCGGTCTGGAGTTAAGCTTTCAGTCACTTGCACTACCCCTGAAGTTGATGCTACCTTATACCGTCAACTTGTTAGTAAACTTCTGTATCTAACCCATACCTGTCTTGACCTTTCCTTTGTCGTTGGTCTTGTAACTTGGTTCATGCACCAACCTCATGAGATTCACTAGAAATAGGCTAAAAGAATACTTTGATATATTCGAGGTACAGTTCAGTTCGAGATTCATTACAGTGCAGGAGCATCTCCACTGTTGATTGGTTTCACTGATTTTGATTGGGCTAGTGACCTTGATGATCGAAATTCTACTGCAGGATATGTATTCACTCTTGGTTCAGGACCTATTACATGGTATTGTAAAAAACAAAGTTCCATCTCTCTTTATTTGGCCGAGGTTGATTATCGTGGTGCAGTTGAAGCCAACAAGGAACCCATGTGGCTTTGTCAAATCTTGTCTGAATTTGGTCTTCATCAGCAACATCCAACTATACTTTGGGTTGATAATCAGAGTGTCATTCCGCTATGTAAAGATCTAGTTCAGCATCAGCGTATGAAACACATTGAGCTCCAGATACACTTCAAGAGAAAGCTCATTCATGATCATGTTCTTGAAGTGCAGTACTGTCCAACCAATGATCAAGTAGTCGATATCTTTACAAAGGCTCTCACAGAAGTGAAGTTTACCAAAATTTGATCCATGCTTGCAGTTCAGGAAAGTTATCATTAAGGGGGGATAGGTTCTAATGCCTACTTCCTTCTCCTATTGTGTCACCTTTGTAAATCTTTCAATCCTATCCCAATTTGTCCTTAAGGGGGGATGTTAGGATATTTTGACACATAGGAAATAGGCTCCTTTTGTGTCACCTTTGTAAATCCTTCAATCTTATCCCAAGTTGTTCTTAAGGGGGGATGTTAGGATATTCCAACACATAGGAAATAGTTAATAATAACTTAATCTAGTGTAGAGTTAGGTAAAGTGTGTTTCTTTACTATGTCCATTTGTAACTTATAATCTGACGGTCACGATTTGTAGTGATCCAACGGTTCACTCTTTCCTCGGTATTAATGACACTTGATTCGTGGCTTGGCACCCGATTGGTCCATGATCTCTATTTAAAGAGCATGGAGGGTCATTTGTCCGGTAACCCGTTTATGAGAGAAACATATGTAACTTTTCTTTTTATATTAATAAATTTCCTGAAGTGGCTGCGTTGGCTCAGGTCGTGGACTATTTCCCTCTTCAAGGGTTTTAACCATGTGATAATACTAGTGTATTGATTTGTAATCTGTTTGTGCGCGGTGACCTTTGGTTTTTGATCTACGGAACTTGCCCTATAAATTCCTACATTATTGTTTCACTTTGTAGTAGTCTAAAGAACCCACTGAATAACCTTGAAATTCTGGTAAGATTATGAAAAAATCCGGCAAAGATTTCTGGAAATCTGGGTTACAATCGTTAAACTTCAGTATTTTGGGTGCCTAAGGGTTTTTGATGGTGCTGAATCAATTTCCACCATAAAAAATGCAATTCAAACACTCCAACTACATGATTTTTTGAATTTTTTTTTTACCAAATTCCGGCCAAAAATTTTTGTAGTTCGGGCTATTATGTTGCTTCGTAGACAACTCCTTTATCTTTTAATATATTTTCCATAATTTTTTCATGATTTAAAATCTGTAAAAAATTATCAAAATATATTTTGAATAAATTTTAATAATATTATTATTTTTTAAATTCATGGATGTATATTAATAATTTATAAGTTATTAAAAAGTTTAATAAATATTATAACCCAAAATACTCATAATAATTGCTAAAAACAAAATTCTCATTTTAATAATTAATAAAAAAATAAAAATCTCTAAAATAATTATTTTTATATCATACTTTTTCAATTATTAATAATTGTATTCTCAAGTAACAAGTTTAGCTGATGTGGCAATTCAAATATTAACTTAATTTTTTATTAAAAAAAAAATTCATCCACATATATATATATATATATATAACTTAATTATAATTTTTATATAATGGTTAGATAACTTATCACATTTAAGTCATGGTTTTTCAATAACAATATGTATCAATTATCTAATAAAAGATAATTTTTACATATATATTATTTAATTATAATTTTTATATAACTATTAGATAACTTTTACCTATCACATTATTTAATTATATTTTTTACACTTATATATACATATATATAATTTAATTATAATTTTTATATAACTATTAAATAAATTATGACATTTAATTCATGATTTTTCAAGAATAATATTTGTCATTATCTAATAAAAAATACATATATATATATTATTTAACAATAATTTGTATATAACTATGAGATAACTTATCACATTTTTCAATAACAATATTTATCACTTATTTAATAAAAGATAATTCTTGGAGGCTTTACCTTTACTCCAAACTCACTATTAAATTGCTAAAATTATTGAAGTGCATATTTAAAATTGTTGAATATAAATATTATCCCAAAAACATTAATCACCAAAAATACAATATTATTCTAAAAATACTTTGTTCAAAACTCATTATTAAATTATATATTCTAAAATTTGAAATATAAATATTATTCCAAAAACATGAATCACAATAAATACACTAATATTCCAAAAGCATTAATCCCCATATAAACTTACATACAGAGTAAGGATATATATAAAATACTGCAAACGCAGTTAAGCATGAAAAGAATAACGATTGGCTCATGATTTGTAGTGATTCAAAGGTTCACTCTCTTCTCGGTATTAACAACACTTGATTCGTGGCTTAGCACCCGATTGGTCCATGATCTCTATTTAAAGAGCATGGAGGGTCATTTGTCTGATAACCCTTTTATGAGAGAAACATATGTAACTTTTCTTTTTATATTAATAAATTACCTCAAGTGGCCACATTGGCTCAGGCCGTGGACTATTTCACTCTTCGAGGGTTTTAACCACGTAATAATACTAGTGTACTGATTTGTGATCTGTTTGTGAGCGATGACCTTTGGTTTTTGATCTACGGAACTTACCCTATAAATTCCTACATTATTGTTTCTCTTTGTCGTAGTCTAAAAAACCCACAGAATAACCCAGAAATTCCGGTAAGATTATGAAAAATTCCAGCAAGGATTTCTAAAAATCTGGGTTACAATCGTTAAACTTCAGTATTTTGGGTGCCTAAGGGTTTTTGATGGTGCTGAATCTATTTCCACCATAAAAAAATGCAATTCAAACACTCCAACTACATGATTTTTTGAATTTTTTTTTACCAAATTCCGGAAAAAACAAATTGTAGTTCAGACTATTATGTTACTTTAGTAAACAACTCCTTTATCTTTTAATATTTTTTTCATGATTTAAAATCCATAAAAAAATATCAAAATATATTTTGAATAAATTTTAATAATATTATTATTTTTTAAATTCATAGAAGTATATTAATAATTTATAAGTTATTAAAAAGTTTAATGAATGCTATAACCCAAAATACTCATAATAATTACTAAAATCGAAATTTTCATTTAATAATAAAAAAAAATCTCTAAAACAATTGTTTTTATATTTCATACTTTTTTTCAATTATTAATAATTTTATTCTCATGTAAATGTTTAGTTGATGGGTAAATCAAATATAAAAATTAATTTACAAAAAAATTCATCCATATATATATATATATATCGTGAGATAACTTATCATGACATTTAAGTCAGGAATTTTTCAATAATAATATGTATCAATTATCTAATAAAAAGATAATTTTACATATATATTATTTAATTATAATTTATATAACTATTAGATAACTAAGATAACTTCTTATATCACATTATTTAATTATATTTTTATACCTATATATACATATATATATATAATTAATTATAATTTTATATAACTATTAAATAAATTATCACATTTAATTCATGATTTTTCAAGAACAATATTTATCATTATCTAATAAAAATATTTAGCGCACACACACATATATATATATATATATATATATATATATATATATATATATATATTATTTAACAATAATTTCTATATAACTATGAGATAACTTATCACATTTTTCAATAATAATATTTATCACTTATTTAATAAAAGATAATTTGGGAAGCTTTACCTTTGCTCCAAACTCACTATTAAATTGCTAAAATTATTGAAATGCATATTTAAAATTGTTGAATATAAATATTATCCCAAAAACATTAATCACCAAAAATACAATATTATTCTAAAATTACTTTGTCTAAAACTCACCATTAAATTATTAAATTTTATATTCTAAAATTTGAAATATAAATATTATTCCAAAAACATGAATCACAATAAATACACTAATATTCCAAACGCATTAATCCCCATATAAACTTACATACAGAGGAAGGATATATAAAAAATACTATGGCCGTTCCATTGCAACCAAAAAAGATAAGGCCAACAACAATGAAAAGAGATATGGCCAATAATGTCTTTTTTTTTCCAAACTCCAAAACCGAGCATGTTTAAACAAGGGCGTTAAGATACATATCTGAATCTAAGCGACTGTTATTCGGAAGCACTTCTGGAAAGAGATCAAGATTGAGATGTTCTATGGAACCATCCTCCAACATAAAGAAATGCCAACTAAATCCATGCAATGCCGCCCTATAAATACCATCTGGATAGCCAGGTGATGGCTCACTTGTTTTTGGTTCTGGAAGGGGCATTTCGTGCAGTATATTGTCACTGTGAAGAATGGCCTGCAAATGTTTCAATGAAAGAAGATACCGACATTGGTAAATATCTTTCTTGATCCCCTTAAAACTGTCGCACAATATGATAATCTTTTTCAAATTGGTAGGCGTCCAGTTTGCTAACAACACATTGTCAACGAGACCAGTTGGGCAGTGAGGCATGAAAAACAAGGTGGGTCTCTCCACTGTCCTTCTCCCATATTCATTAACCGCAAGAAAAGTGCAATTGAAGGCATTGATAGCTTTTTGTTGCACAGGAGGCACCGATGGATCGTACACCACAATATCACTCACCCATTGGAATTTGTTTCTTAATAAAATAGAAAACGCTAACTGCATGTGGCACATTTCCACTCTCGGGCTCCCGGGTACACGCTCCATCCCTCCAACGCCATAGACAACCAGTTGTAATTGTGAATGCTGTGGGTCTGCGGCTATCACCCTTTTTATTTGTGCAACCAGTATGGGGTGTCGCATCTGTCGCTTAAAATCTCGGAAGAAGGAAGATTTCTCTAACTTATCAAAAGCAAATTGTACTTTGGCTACTATGTCTTCAATTCTTTTATTATCTTCTGTTTCTACCAGAGAGGCAGCGGCAGAGGTATTCTCTATAATTGCCAATTGTTCTTTGGCTACTATGTCATGAATTATTTTATTATCGTCGGTTTCTACAAGAGAGGCAGAGGTAGAATTTTCCATAATCGCCAATCCATAGGTATTCTTCATAATCTTACGTACTAATGAGGAGAACAGTGGGATCATTGAAGAAAACTCACGAGTTACAAATCCTTCAGTCTGCGGAGTACCGTGAGAGTTAGAATCCGTGAATCTGTGGGAGTTAGAATCCGTGAATCCGTGAATACGTGAATTTGTGGGTTCACGTTTTGTGTTCATATATATATAGCTCATAAGGCTGTGTCGAATAAACCCTAAGGTTGTGATTTTTATTTTTATTTTTGGAATAGGTTGATGACGTGACGTATATAAATTTATATTTATGTTTTATTAATAAGTGGGTCCTTAATTTGGAAGGACTTTCCGATATACTTGAGTTTCACTGGAGTTTCATGTTTCTAACTTTCAGATGTGATTTTATTTTTATTTTCGGAATAAGTTGATGACGTGACGTCGAATAGTTCAGTGAACTTTTTTTTATGTTATAAATTTATATTTTGTTAATAAGTGGCCCCTTAATTTAGCAGGACTTTCCTATCTTCTTGAGTTTCATATTTCAACTTTTAGATATACTTGAGTTTAATATTTCCTAAAAAAATTCAAATTTATTTTATTTTTATCTCAAAGTTAAACTAGTTGTTATTCTAATGGCTAGTTGAGTCATTTCTACATCTATTTATTCTTAATGTCTGGATCTGATCTCTCACATAGTCTTGATGATGAACCACACTGGTTGGTTCAAAACAATGGTGGACCAAGTTCCATTGCATGTACCTCGACCACGTTCCATTGCATGTGATTATTACCCAAAGAATTTCTACTAATTTATATTATGGATTTAATCAAAATATATATATGTTTTATTAGCCAAAAAAATTAATTTAAATATTATAATATTTTTTTATTAAATGATAATGCCCAAGCTCATAAGGTTGTTGATTAGTTAAGTGATATATTTTTTTAATTAAATTAAAATTAAAATTAAAATTTTATTGATATAAATATTTTAAATAGCTACATGGCTATTTAATTTGAAATAAATTTGAAATATATTTAAGTTTATATTTTAAAAAGTAATTAAAATTTTTTATAACAAATTGATTTAAATATTATTATTTTTTTATTTATTATTTTTATTAATGAATATTTTAATGTAAAAATATTCCTAATCCAAAAAAGTTAAGACATAATTTTTTTTTTAAATTCAAATTTATTTTAATTATATATATATATATATATTCTTTAATTATTAAAATATTATAATTTATTTTAAAAAAATTCTGTAATAATTTTATAATTTTAGTTATTAATTATTAATTTAGGGGATTTGAAGCTAGAAACTCATAGTACAAAACATTCTATTGTTAAGACAATTCCCATTCAAATTGCTTTGAAAAACTTCTTTTTATTCAATATTAAAATGAATAATTCTTGAAATTAATCTTAATGTTATTTTAATTATCCAAAAATCATCATCTTCAAAACTATTCTTTTGTTTAATATTATAACATACCTTTGACCCCATATTTATTGAGCAATGTTTAGTATTCATATGAATTCATTTTTCAATCAAACCCCCTCAATAATACATCTTCATCTTTTGAATGGAGTCAACATGACTGAGCATTGAAGGAATAAAGTGCTCGATGGCTAGGATTCCAACCATTTAGTGTGATTATGATATGGTGAAGGTGTTTTATCACTTCTATTCTATTGTTATCTTAATTTTTAACATACAAGGCCAATTAGTAGAATTTATTTCCTAGTTTTAGATTGGGTATTTTTGTTTCTTTTAATTTTTAGTTGTCTTTCGTCATTTTAAAAGAGAGTTTATTTATACTTATGATATGGTCTTTCATATAATATTTTATGTAAATGTAATGTAGGAATGTTTATATATATTTTTACATGTGTTTAATATGTTGAATATATATTAATATGTTCAATTTATAATACATAAAATGGTGAACATTTACATGTAAGTTAAAATTAGTATAGAGCTCAAGAAATCTTGTAGGGTCCACAAAAAGTCAAAACTAATAAAAATAACTTTTTAGATTTAAAAAAATCATAATATACATATTACATTAAAATATATAAGTAGGAACAAGAAGTTAAGACCTATTTTACCTTATATAATAGAATAATGGTTTTGTAACAATGTTTAAATTTAATTAATAAGCACATAAACTTACAATATAATAATATGTTTAACCATGGATATTCACATACACTTTGGGATAGATATTATTAACTTAAAAATAGGGTTTGTTACAATACTACGACTCATCAAAACAACATACCCAAAAAACAACTATCATTTAAAAGAATTGTTTTTATAAAAAATTAATTTAAATTTAATCTTATAACATTTTTTCATTAAATTTAACAGAAAAATATTATAATTACTATTGAGATATATCTACACCTCTATCACACACCCGATCGAGGTGCTCAGGGTCAAGTGCAACAGGGCAAGTGGAAGGCAGCGTACATGCGAGGGCATGTGCTACCGGCATGCGAATGCCTGACAGCATTAATGTGCCAACATGAAGGAATGTACGCAGCATTTAGTTTCATTATGATAGGAAGGGAATGCTAACTCGCAGTGTGAGGATGGCATTGGAAAAAGCAGAGGAGGGAGAGTTTAAAGAAGGAAACTCTGAAACAGAAGAAATATAATCGTTCTGGCAGGAGTAGTCACAGAGGATTGGGATGAGATGTTGCAGAGCACGCCTTTCCAGGAAACATTGAAGGCACTATGGAGAAGCTTCGCGCTTGGGCACATTGGTATGTCATTGTTCTTCAATCCACCCTTCTTCTTTTAACCTTCAATCTCTGCAGAGGTCAGGGTAGAGGTTGCATGGGTAGGAATTGTGACGTTTCTGTCTATAAGGATTTGTCTTGTATCGGTTGTGCTAATACCTGTAGCTTGTTCAAAAATATCAATCTGTGTATCCCATAGGAGACTATTCAACCACGTTTTCAAAATCCTTGTAGAAATTTGGAATTACAGTTTTCTTATAGGATTTTAGCTTATTTTATGCATGGTCTGGAGCTCAATCATGTAAGGCAGTCGCAAATTTTTGAAAACTTTAGTATGAATTGTGAGGACAAACCTAAAGGCCTCTACCCTGGTTTTCCAAGTGGTTTTGCTGATAATTTTGTTCTCCTCTTTCTTAGTTATGCCTGCTCTGAATGGTCTTGATAGTCGCAAATGTTTGAAAACCTTTGTATGCATTGTGAGGACAAGCCGAAAGGCCTTTGCCCTAATTTTTCAAGTGGTTTTGGTGATAATTGGGAAGCCCTCTTTCTTCATTATGCCTGTTTGGCATGGTTTGTAAATGGTAAGCTAGATAGCCTATCAGGCTATTTCGATCTCTGTCTTTGTCAAGAGATTTGCATTAATAAATCCAGGATACATTCCACAGAGGCGGAAATATTCCTGACAATGCATGGGTTAATTGTAACTCTTTTCTCACGTTATACAGGATCTCAGATAATTTATATAGGTTTAGTGCAACAAAAGGTTCATCTCAGAGAAATGGTTAAAAGACAATCTAGGAAGCGACAGGCCAAGTCCAGAGATAAATGGAAGCAACAGCTCTCTAAAAATATAGCTGAGCCAAGCAAGCGAGGCAGGAAGACAAAGAAAGAGATAATGGAGAATCTCTCAGAAGTTTACTTTTTTGGTAATCCTCCATAAGTCAGAAATGTAATTCAAGATTGGGAGAGAGAAAGCCATAGTAATGAGGAAGATATTGAGGAACAGGAGGAAACTTTGGATTTTGTCAATGATCCTGCAAATACAAGTGGTCGCCTCTCCTTATTTCACCAAACTGTTCACACATACTGGATATGAAATGTGTCCTGGCCAAAGCATTGCAAAGTATATAGCTGATTCAAGGTAGCCCTACAGTACTTTCACTATTTCAGGATATCAAAAATCAACTCCAAGATATCAAGGTATCACAGTACCATACGACAGGCATAATTGGCAGAATTGAAAGGCAGATTCAACAGATGCAGCAAGTGGACATTCCTGGTTCCACAGCAAAGGATCCAGCACCGATTGACTCTTCTGATGGCTAGTACATCAGTTTAAGTTTTTATGCTTTTTGCAGATAGCGTTTATGTTCTCTGTTGTCAATTTTACTTTGTCTTAAATAGTAAAATGGCCATAGCGGCTAGTAGAAGGAAAAAAAAAAAATCAATTTTGGTTGGTTTTCAATGCTTTAAGGTGGCCAACAGACCTGGTTTCCTTCGGGCATGTTGAGGTCACTAACTTTGTATATGTTGCAACCTACCTTTTTATGATAAATAGAAAATAGCAATGACCTACAAAATTTACAAAAAAAAAAATAAAAAAATCTACACCTCTATCACATGATAATATAAAATGTTTAAATAGTAGCTATAAATTAAGATCCATTTCATCATATATATTAAAATACTAATTTTTAACCATATTTAAATTTCAGCACAAAAAAACTTAACACTTACAATATAGCAAGTTTTTCAATCATGAATATTGACTCCCACTTTACCATGATATTATTAACCATACCATATCATGGGAAAGTACGGTGGCTCATCAATACCACCTGGCCAAAAACCATCCCTCATTTCACAATCAAAATAATACTTATAATTAACAACACTTTTAAACATGGATACTCACCCCACTTTACCATGGATATTAATAACCATACCATAACATGGGCCAATACCATGGCATATCAATACCACGTGTCAAAAATTCATCTCATTTCACAATCAAACTATTTTATAGGAAAATATTTTTATTTTATTTTATTACATTTTTGGACCAAGAGACAGATTTCATCTCAATATGGAAGATTTTTTGTAATTTCCAGTTATATTATGTTATATATATATATATATATATATATATATATATATATATATATGTTTTGACTCAGTCAAATTATAAAATAAGTAAAAAAAACATTAATTAAAACATTTTGACTATGTAACATTATATAAAAATAAAAAATAAACTAACAAATAAACTTAATAATTAAACTAGCCTAGATCCATATTAACTCCATATCTATCAAGCTTCAAGACTGACCAAACTTCTAGAGGTGCAAACCTTTCTTCAAGTTTTGCATTCACAAAAGAGGTTTGCACCTTGAGAGATTTGATCTCTGTCAGCGCTTTGATAGATCCTGAGTTAAGATGGGTCTAGGTTGGTTGTATTTTCAACCCCCACCACAGTTGATTATGCTCTATGATGCAATGCTCATCATGGAAACTGCAAGTGGGAAATTCCCTTTGGCTCCCCATATTCCCTCGCAAGATCGACGAGACATGGAATTCACTTCCCAAGTGATGTGAATCGTAAGGGCTATAGAAAAAAATCACACCTAGTTTTATCTCTAAATAATGCATTAAAATAATTCCATGAAATGGCCATTCACATGAATGTTAGGGCTTATCACCTTGCATCAGTACTAAGATTTTATAGTAATGCCTCAATTTCGATTCAATTCCATCAGCATGGTTGTTATAGGCCATTTTATCACATCTTATCAGTTGGCCTACAAACTATATCAAACAACATATTTTTACCCCTTAACATCATCATGGCACAAATTCCTAAGCATGACACTATCGTATCCCTGATTTTCTATCTATAAACACCTTTTTTCAGTCACTTTTAAGGCCAATGCTTCCTCACCTCCCACTTGAAACCATTCACCTACAGGTTTCTCCACTATATACTGCATTTATCACCTATAGTTTGGTCCACTATGGACCACGTTGATCACCTACAAGTTTCTCCACTATGCACCTATGTTGGTTCTAGAAATTTGGGAAAACGAGAGATTTTGGAATCGTCTTCTTTTAGAAGCTTCCAAGATTTGTTAAAAATATTTACCTCAGATAAAACACTCGAATCCTATCCTACCCCTCCTTAGATTTTCCATCCCTTATCCTTCAATTCCATCCTTCCATCGAGAGTGGATCGCAAACCTAGATTGGTAAATGGATAAGAACTCCCAACTTACAACCCCCTTCTATATATTTGTGGCCATCCACAAGTTATATTTTGGAAATAGTTCTACCCTCATGTTGTTGTTGTGAAGAGTTATTATTTCATGCATTAGGGTGATTACATGTGCAATTTATGAGATATAAGGATAAGTCAACGTGAAGGAGCTCTTCTACAATATCAAATTATATTTATGGTTGTATCTCACTCCATTTCTATTCATGCAAAGAGTTCTTTGTTTTCCTATACATGATGTTAATATTATTTCATGTATGTTAATTCCATTTTGATCCATTAAATGAAGTAATTAGGTGATGCTACATAGATGTCATAGATTGTTGGCTTGTGTTGTCTCATTGTGCAGGTTCTAATTATAGCGACCAGAGTTAGGATTGAAGTATTCAAGCGAAGAGTGAAGAGAAGCATACAAAAAATTATAGGTAGGCTTCATCCCATCATCCATTTACTTTAAGGGAAATAATAGCTTATTTTTGTTTTTGTTGTTCCAGGCTAGGTCACCTAGTCTAGGGAAGTAATCAGGAGCTCAAATTTTAGCTAAGAAATCAAAGTTATTAGAATGAAGTGAAACTTGAACGAAAGCGTAGTTCTCATCATCCTGATTCTGACAGACTTTGTTTTGCAAAAAATGGACTTTGTATGCTCTCAAAAATGAGTTCTATTCGTTTGCACAAAAAAGGAAAAAAATGGTGACAGGGAGCTGAGTTAGCAGTCCGTACTGCTGATGTGACATGTAGACTGGGCAGGGTCAATTTTGGTCAAAATCCATCCTTCGGTGAATGATAACCTGCCAAGTGGCAGTACCTTATTGGTTGAATTTTTTGGCGATTTTTATGGCCAAACTGAATTATCACACAAAAGCACTGAATTAAGGGCTAAAGCAGGTTTAATTAGCACTAACTGCGCTTAACTAATTTAAGGAAGATTAGTTTGGTGGTCTGCCAAATTCGACATAACTACCAGATTTAACTCTAGCTAAGTACAATTTGCTAGGTTTGGTGGAGTTTTTCTAGGTGAAACTGAGAGAAGTCATAACTAAGGAATTTTTCGACGAAATCAGGTGCAGAAAGAAGCTAGATGACCATTTTTGGGCATTCTGTACTGAATGGTGTAGGTTTCTAAAGAAATGGGGCACTTCTAGATGGGATTTTTACATATTGAAGTTTAAGGATACCGAGGGCCACCTGAGGGTTTGGCCATATCTACTTCACTTGGAGACCAATTAAAGAGAAGAAAGAGGCTAGATAGCCATTCTTGGCCATTTTGTACTAATTGGTGTAGGTTTTGGAAGCAATGGAGCACTTCTAGATGGTATTTTTTGAGCTTGAAGTTTAAGGATGCCCAAGGACACGAGAGGGTTAGGCCATATCTACTTCACCTGGAGACCAATTGAAGAGAAAGAAGAGGCTAATTATCCATTCTTGGTTGGAATAGGTTTCAGAACCATTTGAGCAATTCTGGATGGGTTTCTAGCAAATTGAAGCTTATGGGTGCTATGGACAACCAGCCTGTTGAACCAGGTCTTGGAGGATTTTGAGATGGAGATGATATTTCAGGGTCTTCTAACCTCCATATGTTTGCAGTAGCAGCCTTTGCAGTAGTGCTTTAGCTATTTCTCATCTTTTCCCTTTATGTGTTTTAGAGAAAAAATTGTTTATGTACTTGTAGTGTTTTAGTACATGTTGATGATATTTCAAATTGAAATAAGGAATATTGATGTAATATGCCCATGTGTTGTTGATAGTTGCATGTTTGACTGTAGGTTAGCAAGTGCAAGGTAAAATAAAATTTGTAGGAGTTATTTCTTTGTAGTAGAAACTTACCATTTTAGTTCAATGCTTTGATGTACTCTTCCTGTTGAAACCTTGAGCATAATGAGAATACATCATGCCTTCAGAGATGCTTCAAGGAGATGTAGCCCAGGAGGGGTGAACTCCTTCAAAAATGGATTATGTATTATTGTTTTATGCATATTTCCATTCAATGTTTCATGATTTCATGTTTTAAAATTTGTTCATGGAATTACCATAATAAAGACACTTAAAATAAACTCTTGAAATAATATGTTGTTCATTACAAACCTTATACATATAAGAAGCAAGCATGCTTATATTATGAAGGGGAAATTATCAAAGAATCTACTAATACACCTCCATTAAGATCAGGAAGATAGTTATGTCTACACTTGTAGATTCTACATAAAAATTAGCGACTCCATAGGGGATGGTGTATTTGATTGGCACTTTATTTATCCATATTTTTTTTCTTACCTCTTCTTTGGACCTTCGATGTCATATTCATTCAAGAACATACCTAAGAAGACCTTTCGTTGAGTATCAATTGCAAATTTTGTTCCGAAACTTTCCATTCCTTGACCAACGCTCCCTCTGGTATAGGGACAAAGCATTGCACCAATGTAGAACCTTCTCTATGCCTACATTGCATAACACCAGTGCCTCTTTGCACCTGAGTTGGCCACTTTCCATTCATGAATTTTTCTTTGTATTTATTTTCTCTCTAGTTGGCCTTGTTCTAGCTGCTCTTCCTTGAGTCTTTGAGTGCCTTATGGTCCCCCTAAAGCCTCCATTTGGTTTTATTTTGTTTGTATGCCTTGGTAATAATTTTTTTACATATTTTCCTTTGTTATTATCATTAAGTTGTTTGTAAACTAATTTTGTTTGATAATTGAATGCTTAGATGAATTGGTGTTCTAGTCATTTTTCCGGAAAGCTTATTTGAAATAGTGATTAGACTTTGCATCTTAGTTTTATTCATTTTTTAATATTAAGAGAGTTGAAAAGAAAAATATTTGCATTGGAATTTAGGGTTTTTTGTGTGCACTGAAATTGGAATAGTTGCATTGGAAAGGGAATTTCATTTTGCACATTGTTTGTTGCATAATCTTTATCTTTTCCCTTCCTTAGATAGATTAATTGAATGTGAAAGATTATGTTTCCTTATCCTAGTTTGCATGTTAGGATATTCAAGTGAAATTTTCATTGAACCAAAAAAGTGAAACTTAATTGAAGATAAACAATAAAATTTATTGAATCAACCTAAGGATCATTTGTAACATTAAATCAAACGTTTACAAGTCTAATATAGAGACGTGTTCCGGCATCATTAAACGTAGGAGTTGTCTTTTTTTCTACAATTGCATCTTGGGAGTGATATATTGTTCCACATCCATGAGTGTATAGGATCGTTCTCTACGTAAATTTGGGTATATTGGACATCGCTCCATAAACGTACAGTATATGTGAACACTGGCATCGAACGATTACAAATTAGAACTTGCTACTATAGACTTCACTCCCATGTACTATCCAGTATAGTTTGGGAGTCCCCTATAGGTTTCTATCATTTCCATAAGTAACCAAGTCATTCACCTTGTATATCGTGATACATCGAACATAGTATTTAAAGAGATTGGTTCTCATACATTAATTCCTTTGTTTGCCAAGGTGTATATTATATAGTTCATGGTTGCTTAGTAATCCTATATTTCACTCCTTTTTATTTAATTTTGTGTTATTTTCTAAAATTTATTAGTTTAAGATGGAAGAAAAAAACCCCTCACCTCATCATTTGCGTAGAATGAAAAATAAGCCTCCTCTTCCAGTAGATGCTAATCCTGGTTGTCGTCAGAAGCATAAGAAGAAACAAACTACAAAATCAGGAACTCTGGGAACTACGTCTGCTCCACCTCCTAAAATTGATCTACCATAATCATCTGTCCCCTTGAGTTATGATCCTGAGATTACATCTACTCTTGCTAGTGAATCTGAACCAATCGAAATTGAAGTACCTGAAACCTTATTTCTCGAGGTTATTGAACTTGACTTTCTTTATTCAGATACTTTACTTCTCGAGGTTATTGAACCTGAGGAGCCTCAAATATCTCCACTTGTTACTTTAGGTCCTTCTCCTTATCTTAATTTGCCTCGGAAAAAACCTCCAACTATATATCTTGGACCCAACAATGAACCTCTTCCATATGGACTTGTGAGTATTAGAGAGATACCATAGCTAGAGCCTCATCCCTCTACTCCTATCCATTGAAATGGAATCCATTTTTATCATAATCATCATCTTCCCCCTCTTCATATTCCAACATAAAATCCTTTACCTGATTCTTTGGACTCACTCGTGGATTTCTCACGACAATATTCATTGGGATTGTTAACCATGACTGGATCTAATTTGACCTCTCAGACCATGTCCACCACTATGGTTGAGACATCAAATATTTATTCCTAATCTATGTCTGTGTTGTATAACTCAACAAACCCCATTTATTTTTATGTTAGTTAACTAATAAATAATGGGGACCCTTTTGAATCCTAATAAAATTATTTAATACCCATTAAAATAAGGAATTTTTTAATTTTTTTGTAAATAAAACAGATTTTATCTACATATCGAAGATTAACCACATAAGTGTTATCATTCATAAAAATGATAAGATTTTATTATTTAAAACACATTATCAGAAATATTCTATTGAAGCTCTTTAATACCATAACATTCCTTATAAAAACGTTACGATAAAAGCATTCCCCTGATCAAACTTTCTCGAGATCTAAATACAAAGCTACATAAGAACTTCTTTTTGAATATTTTAAAGAAAATTTGGCCCTACAATACTTCCACGTGGCATATCAAAAATTCACGATATCATAACTTTTAAACAAGTTCCATTACAAAACCTTTGATAGTCGATAGCTCTGATACTTCTCACCTTTGATAGCCAATATATGATCCGATAGTTCTCACCTCTAGTATCTCAGTCCTCCGATATTCCCCTCTCGCCACATCAGAACTATTTGTATCGAATGACACTCTTTGAAATCTCTGATATGAAACCTCCAATGTATCTCCCTACCTACGTTCATATCTATTATATCTTTGAAGAATATATATCAGAAGTATTGCATATCGTAAGTTTTAAAGTGTGACCACAAGATATCTCTGATAAAAAATTTCCAATATGATCAAATCTAAAGGGCACATGTGAATTCATGTTTATCATTTAATTTCCAAAAGTAACAAATTTGTGGTTTTTTGAATTTATAAATGAATTAATCATTACAACTTGATATCATTATGATTCTCCCTTCAAGACATAAATTGTTATAGAAAATAGTTGTTTGTGGTAAAATCTCTATGGTAAGAAAATTATTTCTCATTATTGTGTTTTCCATTATAGGTCTATCTCGATAAACAAATTTCAAAATATATTTTTAAGGAAGCTAAAGCAAGAAAGAAATGTGTGGTTCAACAGCAACTTGTTGCACCACCAATAGAAATTACTAAAATGCCTAGATTATTTTCCGACACAGACTGCACTTTATATTTTGGAATGTCATCTTGGGAAGTTATCTATATGCTTTTAAAATATGAAAGGCTGAGGGTGAGAAAAAGAATGGTTACAGTTGATGATTCTACCTCGGTCTCTATTTCTACTTAGAGGGATGTAGCCAATTCATTCTTACATAGGATTGTGGCCTAGCCCAAAATCCTTCCTTCTAC
Source organism: Pinus albicaulis (assembly GCA_034641835.2). NCBI lineage: Eukaryota > Viridiplantae > Streptophyta > Pinopsida > Pinales > Pinaceae > Pinus > Pinus albicaulis. Next base: position 1,327,824,862 of record CM076570.1, read on the forward strand.
ATACATGATTAGATGAGTTGTTGACAATGAAAACATTGCAGAAAGAAGTTTCCAGACATAGAGAAAAATAGTCATCGATTTATTCACCAGTAGTGATTTGAGCATAATGTACCATTTTCCACAGCGTCAGCAAAAGTATGATAAAGAATTCGTAGAGAAATTAGTGAAAGTACATGTTCATCCATAAGATCCCATCAAAGAATGGGGAAGATATCCCAACAAGCATAAGCGAGAAGAAAAGGGTATGTATATTGTTGCTTCCCTTGCTGGTCCATATTGTCAAATAACTGCTATGTTATGTATAATCTACGCTTAACCTACTACATAGAAATTCCCCTACCAATGGGTACCACTAATTGATGCTGCCTTTGATGGCTATATCATGGATTGGGAAAATATATTTTCTGAAAGAATGTACACTCACATCTTCATTTATAGGAACAAGCATAATTTTTCACAAAACATAGTTCCTCCTTTTTATAGGAGTGCATACATAATGGATTCTTTGTGTTTGACCTCTGATTTTACCTCTATGGGATGGAAATGGACTTTAGATTACCCAAACCTGTCCCCATTTATCATGATGTGATTTGGTACTCAAAGTATCAGCCTCATTTCTATATAATTTTTCGCGGATTAAAGTTCTCCATTCACCAAAGTGTCTTTGACAAGAAATTTCCTAGGTTACCTATTTCATCGGTAACATTGTTTTGGTATCTTGGTTCAGTAAGAAGAAAAGTTCTATTGCCTTATCTACTGCTGAAGCAGAATATGTGGTTGCCGCATCTTGTTGCACTCAACTCCTTTGGATGATGCAAACCTTGGGAGATTTTCAAATCAAATATACTTCTCCTATCTCCATTATGTGTGATAATACAAGTGCCATGAGTATCTCAAAGAATCCTGTTATGCATTCGAAGACCAAGCACATTCCCATCAAGTATCACTTCTTACGTGAACAAGTGCTTGAACAAAAGGTGAAGTTGGAGTATGTTCCCTCCAAAGAACAAATTGCTGATATCTTTACCAAACCTCTGCCCAGAGAAGCATTCGAATATCTCAGACAGAAGTTGGGTGTTGTCTCTGCCTCTCAGAAGATCAGATCTGATTAAATTCAGAAGAATAAATTTTATACGCGGGTTTAATGAACTAAAGTCGTGTATACACGTGAGTTACTGCAGACACAGTCGCGTATGCATTGATGATAAGAAAATTAATATGGAAACTAAAGATCAGGAGTACCTGTTCAGGGGGAGCATCAGTCTGACTACTGATAATTGTATTATTGACACTATTGCATAAGCTAAGGAGGAGCCTTGGTCATTTGGAAAGGATGCATTGGATGCAAAGTTTTAGGGGGAGAATTAGTCTTGCTGTGTATAATGAATTGTTGGCATTATGATGGTTCTGAAATATGATCTCTCTCTTGAGGTCTTTCTAGTATTGGTCATGTAAAGTCATATTTGTAACTTGATGAACAAGTCTTGTTGAGACCCATGATGTACAATTGTAATATTTAGTCATGTAAGAACTTATTATTTGTAAACCCAATTCGTTGGGTAGTTGAGTCAGATTTGTAAACCCTCTTGGTTGGGTAGTTGAGTTGAAATATGTAAAACCACTTGGTTGGGTATTTGAGTCTCGTATGTAAATTCACTTGGTTGGATCTTTGATGTAAGTATGAGTCCTTGGTGATAGGAAGGTCATAGAGTCAAGTACTTCATTGTAAAATATGTTTGAAGATGCAACATGAACTCAGGGGGAGCATGATACCTTCAGTACACATCAGATCTGCAAAGCACTTCCTTCTTTTGATCCGCCCTTTGCCCTTGATGTCAAAGCGGGAGAGTGACATGGTACTGAATAAGGGAAGAATGTCATGATGCTTAATGTATCTATGTCCTGTGGTGATCAAACACCATCGTGGTTGCCATCAAGTCCAAAGGGGGAGATTATTGGCAATATGATGCAAAGTGTTGTCCTTGATGGCAACCCACTTGATAAAGTTGATGGCAACTTGGTGAAATGAGATTGTTGGCTATATAATGCAATGTGTTGTCCTTGATGGAAACCTACTTGATGAAGATGTTCTTGATGGAAGCCTACTTGATGAGTTGCCTATGATAAGAAACCTATGTGTCAAAGATGTAAGAATGATGTATCTACAGATCAGTTCAGATGTGACACAGAAAAGAATTCCAGTAAGTACCAGAAAAATGATAAATATAATATGTCACAATGTATACGCTACTTTTGTGAAGGCAACCTGTGTATACATACAATGTATACGCTACTTTTGTGAAGGGAACCCACGTATACATTCAGGGTTAGCATATACGCAGTTTTTATGAGGTGAAGTTGCGTATATACGTGGAAGCGAACGCTCCAAGTCGCGTATGCCCTTTTGCGCTCTAAAATTATGATACCAGGGGGCATTACCATGGTATTGGACCATTGTATTGAGCGCTGGATTATCTAATTGATCCCGTCCAGGAATACCATCGGAGGTTGAGTGGTTTTGACTCATGGTATTGAAAAAGGCTAATCTATATAAGGAGAAGAAAATCATTTTGCAAGGGGTGTTCATGTGTCTGGGCTTTAATGAATACTTCACTCTGGAGTATATCTGCATGGTTAAATTCTGCTCTTAATTGATAGACCTGAATCTATGATGCATCTATGAACATAATGAAGGTTCAAGATTTCTAGATCTTGAAATGGGGAATCTCTTGGATGATCTGAAAAGAAGTGATGAAGACCTGGCGCAAATCAATTGAAGAAGTCGAAGAAAATCTGGGTAAGTTCATAGATTTGATCTGTTGTGCAAAGTTTATCTTTTGGAGATCCATACGCAGGTTGGTTTCATGAAAAGGGCGTGTACACACGGTTCTATTTAGGTAAAGGCGCGTATGTGCAGTTAGAATTTATTTGAAAAATTTACTGAAGTATACGCGGGTTCATCTTATGAAACACGCGTACATACGTGGGTTTGTTATACTAAAAGCGCGTATGGAATCTGAATTAATGGGGTCTCAAAGTTGAAAGTGTTTCTGAATGTCTATTCTGAGGTCTGGGTCAACTCTGATATTCTGGTTACAGTGGGTTCACTGTTCTGTTTGTAGCATTGGGCAAAGTATGTTTGTTGAAGAGTGAAGGGTTGTGTTGGAGCTGTTCGATCCAGTTTGAAAATTGATGAAACGTGGTCTGCAGTGGATCTGAGGGTTGAAGCCTTCAGTTTGAAAGTAGAAGCTTTCTGCCAGCAGAGGCTGGTGCTAAGATCAGGGGAAGTAGCTCCCTTCTAGGTGAGGCTGGTAAACAAAGAGCAGGGGGTTGTTGCTCCCTTCCAGGTGAGGCTGGTAAACAAGAGAAGGTTGTAGCCTTTTGCAGGTGGGTGCCTACGTGCTGGTATAAGTCTGTACTAGTACATGATTGTAAGATGTTTTCTCTATAATAAACTATTGAAGGCTGAGACAACGGTAGCGGTGGTTTTCTCCCGACTTGGGTTTCCACCTAAAAATCATGGTGTTCATGTGTGATGATTTTGTGTGATGTTTCATTCTGTTATTACTGCACATGTCTACTACTATATAAACATCTGATGAATGAATAAATGCAAGGATCTAAGTGAAGAATTGATTGTTTATTAATATCTATGTGCATACGCGAGTTCTGTAAAGGGTATCCGCGTATATACACGAGTCTATTTCATTAAAGTAGCGTATGGGTTATTAAAGAATGAAAAAGAAAAAATATGTGAGTAAATCCTAAATACTGATTCACCCCCCCCCCCTCTCAGTATTTTTCCAACAATTGGAATCAGAGCCAGGTTCTTCTGAAAAGGCTTAACCGCTAGAAGGAAGATCAAGCAGGATGAGCAATCACGAGGGAATAGCATATATCAAACCTCCGCTTTTCAACAGAAGCAATTTAATCTTCTGGAAAATAAGGATGATATCCTATCTTCAGTCTATGGGAGCAGATATATGGGCCATTGTTGAACAAGGATATCAATATCCAGCTACTACACCAACATATCCAACTGAAAGAAAGAATTATGAATCAAATGCAAAAGCAGTCAATGCTATAACTGGAAGTCTAACTGAAGCAGAATTTGTCAAAGTCATGTAGCTAAATACAGCAAAGGAGATATGGGACAAAATTATCCTAAGCTATGAAGGTGATGCAAAGGTAAAAAGTGCAAAACTTCAATCTCTCAGAATTGAGTATGAAAATTTAAAAATGCATAGTGATGAGAATATTGCTAGTTTCTTTTTACGTGTTGATGATGTTGTAAACCGTATGAGAAATCTGGGAGAAACATTAACCGAATCCACTTTGGTTGAGAAAATTTTGAGATCAATAACAGCCAAGTTTGAGTCAAAAGTTTCTGCTCTTGAAGAAAAACAGGACCTTCAAAATCTTACTATGGTGCAACTTCATGGCATATTGACTGCATACGAAATGAGGAGAGGAGGACCATCTGAAGTCAAAGAAGCTTTTTTAAAGCTTCTACAAAAGGGAAAGAAGTTAAAAAACCAGAAGGGTCAGGATATATCTTAGAAGAAGATGAGGCAAACTTTGTGAGAAAACTCCAACTAGGAACTGGAAGATTCAAAGGTAAGCTTCCTTTCAAATGTTTTAATTGTGGAAGAGTTGGTCATTATGCTGCAAAATGTCCTTATAAAGAAACATCTGCTAAAGAGAAAGAAGTAGCAAGAAGAAATAAGAACCGGTCTAGCACTAAGAAAAGCTACTATACAAATGAAGATAGTGATGGGTTATCTGACAGTGAGGAAGAATGTGAACAAGATCTTAGACTTCTCATGGCATTTGAAAATAATTCTAGAGACGATAAGGATGCTTTTATGGATGCTCTAGATGACAATTATTTTCTTGATCAAAACAATCAACTCAAAATATGCTTGGAAGAAAGTAAAATAATCATAGAGACTCTGAAAAGGCATAATGAAGAAGCAAAGAAACATAATGAAAAATTAGAATGTGAAGTAGTAAGTCTAAGAAAAGAACTTGAGAAAGTAAAGACTCTAAATCTTAGATTTGCTAAAGGATCTGAAACCTTAGATGAGATTATCAAGGTTCAACGATCTCCTCTGATTAAGACAGGTCTTGGATATACCGGAGAATCCTCTCAGGCTTCAGCACCAAATTATCTAAAAGTAGCTACAACTGGTTTACTTCATTCAGCCACTCAACAAGGGAATAGAGAATCTTCACAGGTAAAGCATGATCATCACAATACAAGGAACACTAACAGGGATATCTCTGAAGGAAGCAACAATCAACAGGTAAATTCAAATAGAAGATTTCATGATCGCAGAAATTTCTACTTCAATGGACAATGTTTCTCATGTCACAATTTTGGTCATAAAGCTATTCAATGTGTTGCATATAAAACCATCATGACAAGAGAAGAAAGAAAGAAAAGGATGGATATTGATCCAAAAGGGAACACCTATAACAACTTTTCTCCTCTTCAAAATGAAGTTGAATGTGCTTATTGCAATAACTTTGGTCATGAAGAATCTAAATGCAGGAGAAAAGTCCAGCCAAAACAACATTTTCCTTCGAGTTCCAAAGTATGGAAAAAGAAGGAATTACAGGTTGAAAATTGTGGGATAGCGTTATTTGTAGAAGGTGAAGAAAATCAATGGTACATTGATAGTGGGTGCTCAAGACACATGACAGGTGACAAAAGAAAACTTCTTTCATATAATGCTCCAAAAAAGGAAAAGAAAGTTACATTTGGAAATGATAATCCTGCTGTAATTAAAGGAAAAGGGTCCGTGTTTCTAAAAGAAAAGGTGAAGGCTAATGATGTCATGTATGTGGATGGATTAAGGCATAACCTGTTAAGTGTAAGTCAAATGTGTGATCAAGGTACAAAAGTTGTCTTCAGTTCAAAAGAATGTGTGGTTCGTGATCCAGATACACATAGAACTATTATAAAAGGGAAAAGGACTCCAAGCAGCCTGTATGTATTGAAGAACTGCAAAGATCAATGTTACTTGAGCAAATCTTCAAAAAATTGGCTATGGCATAGAAGACTGGGGCATCTAAGCTTCTCTCAAATCAACAAAGCGAGCAGACTTCAAGCTGTTCGTGGTCTTCCCAATATTACTCTACTAGAGAGTATCATATGCAAATCCTGCCAGTTTGGTAAGCAGACCAGAGTACAATTTAATGCCAAAGAAGGATCATCAAGTAGGCCTCTTGAACTTGTTCATACTGACATTTTTGGACCTATGAAGAAAAAGTCAGCACATGGAGAAGAATACTATATCTTATTTATTGATGATTTCTCTAGAATGTGTTGGATTGGGTTGCTTAAACACAAAGATGAAGCATTTGAAAAATTTCAGATCTTCAAAGCACTGGTTGAAAATGAATTAGATCTAAAAATAAAATGTCTTAGATCTGATCGAGGAGGAGAATATACATCAAATGAATTCTTTGAATTTTGTGAACAACATGGCATAAAGAGACAGTTATCTGTAGCAAGCACTCCACAACAAAATGGCGTAGCAGAAAGAATGAATAGAACAATTCAACAAATGGCTAGAGCTATGCTTGATGATTCTGGAACTCCTGACATGTTCTGGGGAGAAGCAGCACATACAGCAGCAAACATTCTCAACAAGGCACATGTTTGGGTAAATAGTGACAAAACTCCATATGAACTCTGGTATGGTAATTCTCCCTCTGTGAAGCATTTTAGAGTTTTTGGAAGTAAATGCTTTATCAAAAATAATGATGAAAAGCTTTGCAAGTTTGAACCTAGATCAGATGAAGGGATACTTCTTGGTTACTCATCTACAAGCAGAGCATACAAATGTTACAATAAAAGGCTTCGAAAGATTGTTGAATGTATTGATGTTGTCATTGATGAGTCTCCTACAGCTCCTAAAGAAGAAACACAAGCAACAGAAGAAGATGATGGTGACTTTTGTCCTTCTACATAAAATAGAAATGATATAGATAGTGGATCCAATGAATAACCTGAAGATGAATTATCAGAGAAAGCTCCATCCAGATATGTTCAAAAGAATCATCCTGAATCTCAAATTTTGGGAAACAAGGAATCAGGTGTACAAACAAGGAGGACTCTTGTGGGATCTTCTATCTATTTGGCATTCCTATCCACAATTGAACCCCAAAATGTCAATCAAGCTAGCAAAGATGAATGTTAGATTGAAGCCATGAATGAAGAGCTTGATCAAATTGAAAAGAATCACACTTGGGAATTGGTACCAAGACCACATGATAAAAATGTCATTGGAACCAAATGGATATTCAAGAACAAGTTAAATGAAAATGGGGATGTTATAAGAAACAAAGCCAGATTGGTTTGCAAAGGGTACACTCAACAAGAAGGTATAGACTTTGAAGAAACTTTTGCTCCTGTAGCTAGACTTGAAGCCATAAGAATGTTTCTTGCTTTTCCAAGTTCTCAAAAAATCAAAGTCTATCAAATTGATGTCAAATATGCTTTCCTCAATGGTGATCTTGAAGAAGAAGTTTATATAGAAAAACCAGAGGGATTCATTTTGGGAAATGATAAGAATATTATTTGTAAACTTAAAAAGGCTCTATATGGTCTCAAACAAGCTCCAAGGGCATGGTACTATCGTCTTGACAAATATCTCCATCAACAAGGATTTTCAAAGGGGTCTGCTGATAGCAACTTATACACAAAAATTGAACATGACAAACTTTTGATTGTAATTGTATATGTTGATGATATCATTTTTTGGAGTAATGAAGAATCCTTGAGTCAAAAATTTGCTTCTGTTATGCAGCAAGAATTTGAGATGTCTTTACTTGGGTAACTAACATTCTTTCTTGGCTTGCAAGTGCATCAAACTATAGATGGTATATTCCTATCACAAGAAAAATATCTTAAGCAAATTTTGAAGAAGTATGGCATGGAAGAATGCAAGCCTATAAGTACACCAATGATAACCGGATGCAATCTCAGTTCTCATGATGATTCTCCCATGGTGAATCAACCAGAATATAGATCAATGATAGGAAGTCTACTTTATCTCACCGGGACTAGACCGGACATTATGCATGCTGTTGGGATTGTTGGACGATTCCAAGCTAATCCAAAAGAGTCTCATCTTCAGGTTGTCAAAATAATATTCAAATATTTGCAAGGAACTCAAGACTTTGGACTATGGTATCCAAAGAATGTTGATCTTACTCTTCATGCTTACTCTGATGCAGATTGGGCTGGAAATGTTGATGATCGAAAAAGCACAAGTGGTAGTGCATTCTATATGGGGCCTCGGTTGGTATCTTGGTTCAGTAAGAAGAAAAGTTCTATTGCCTTATCTACTGCTGAAGCAGAATATGTGGCTGCCGCATCTTGTTGCACTCAACTCCTTTGGATGATGCAAACCTTGGGAGATTTTCAAATCAAATGTACTTCTCCTATCTCCATTATGTGTGATAATAAAAGTGCCATCAGTATCTCAAAGAATCCTGTTATGCATTCGAAGACCAAGCACATTCCCATCAAGTATCACTTCTTACGTGAACAAGTGCTTGAACAAAAGGTGAAGTTGGAGTATGTTCCCTCCAAAGAACAAATTGATGATATCTTTACCAAACCTCTGCCTAGAGAAGCATTCGAATATCTCAGACAGAAGTTGGGTGTTGTCTCTGCCTCTCAAAAGATCATATCTGATTAAATTCAGAAGAATAAATTGTGTACGCGGGTTTAATGAACTAAAGTCGCGTATACACGTGAGTTACTGCAGACACAGTCGCGTATGCATTGATGATAAGAAAATTAATATGGCAACTAAAGATCAGGAGTACCTGTTCAGGGGGAGCATCAGTCTGACTACTGATAATTGTATTATTGACACTATTGCATAAGCTAAGGAGGAGCCTTGGTCATTTGGAAAGGATGCATTGGATGCAAAGTTTCAGGGGGAGAATTAGTCTTGCTGTGTATAATGAATTGTTGGCATTATGATGGTTCTGAAATATGATCTCTCTCTTGAGGTCTTTCTACTATTGGTCATGTAAAGTCATATTTGTAACTTGGTGAACAAGTCTTGTTGAGACCCATGATGTACAATTGTAATATATAGTCATGTAAGAACTTATTATTTGTAAACCCACTTGGTTGGGTAGTTGAGTCAGATTTTTAAACCCTCTTGGTTGGGTAGTTGAGTTGAAATATGTAAAACCACTTGGTTGGGTATTTGAGTCTCTTATGTAAATTCACTTGGTTGGATATTTGATGTAATTATGAGTCCTTGGTGATAGGAAGGTCATAGAGTCAAGTACTTCATTGTAAAATATGTTTGAAGACGCAGCATGAACTCAGGGGGAGCATGATACCTTCAGTACACATCAGATCTGCAAAGCACTTCCTTCTTTTGAACAGCCCTTTGCCCTTGATGTCAAAGTGGGAGAGTGACATGGTGTTTGAATAAGGGAATAATATCATGATGTTTAATGTATCTATCTCCTGTGGTGATCAAACACCATCGTGGTTGCCATCAAGTCCAAAAGGGGAGATTGTTGGCAATATGATGCAGAGTGTTGTCCTTGATGGCAACCCACTTGATAAAGTTGATGAAAACTTGGTGAAATGAGATTGTTGGCTATATAATGCAATGTGTTGTCCTCGATGGCAACCTTCTTGATGGAAGCCTACTTGATGAGTTGCCTATGATAAGCAACCTATGTGTCAAAGATGTAAGAATGATGTATCTACAGATCAGTTCAGATGTGATAGAGAAAAGAATTCCAGTAAGTACCAGAAAAATGATAAATATAATATGTCACAATGTATACGCTACTTTTGTGAAGGCAACCCGCGTATACATACAATGTATACGCTACTTTTGTGAAGGTAACCCGCGTATACATTCAGGGTTAGCATATACACAGTTTTTATGAGGCGAAGTTGCGTATATACGCGGAAGCGAATGCTCCAAGTCGCGTATGCCCTTTTGCGCTCTAAAATTATGATACCAAGGGGCATTACCATGGTATTGGCCCATTGTATTGAGCGCTGGATTATCTAATTGATCCCGTCCAGGAATACCATCGGAGGTTGAGTGGTTTTGACTCATGGTATTGAAAAAGGCTAATCTATATAAGGAGAAGAAGATCATTGTGCAAAGTGTGCATGTGTCTGGGCTTTAATGAATACTTCACTCTGGAGTATATCTTCATGGTTGAATTCTGCTCTTAATTGATAGACCTGAATCTATGATGCATCTATGAATATAATGAAGGTTCAAGATCTCTAGATCTTGAAATGGTGAATCTCTTGGATGATCTGAAAAGAAGTGATGAAGACCTGGCGCAAATCAGTTGAAGAAGTCGAAGAAATCTGGGTAAGTTCATAAAACTGATTTGTTGTGCAAAGTTTATCTTTTGAGATCTATACGTAGGTTGGTTTCATGAAAAGCGCGTGTATACGTGGCTCTGTTCAGGGAAAGGCGCGTATGCGTAGTTAGAATTTATTTGAAAAATTTACTGAAGTATACGCGGGTTCGTCTTATGAAACACGCGTACATACGCGGGTCTGTTGTACTAAAAGCGCGTATGGAATCTGAATTAATGGGGTCTCAAAGTTGAAAGTATTTCTGAATGTCTGATCTGAAGTCTAGGTTAATTCTGATATTCTGGTTACAGTGAGTTCACTGTTCTATTGGTAGCATTGAGAAAAGTTTGTTTACTGAAGAGTGAAGGGTTGTGTTGGAACTGTTGGATCCAGTTTGAAAATTGATGAAACGTGGTCTGCAGTGGATCTGAGGGTTGAAGCCTTTTTAGTCTGAAAGTAGAAGCTTTCCACAACAGAGGCCGGTGCTAAGATCGTGTGGAAGTAGCTCCCTTCTAGGTGAGGCCGGTAAACAAAGAGTAGGGATACCTCTTCCGTGAGGCTGGTAAGCGAGATAAGGTTGTAGTCTTCTGCAGGTGGGTGCCTGCGTGCTGGTATAAGTTTGCACCAGTACATGATTGTAAGATGTTTTCTCTATAATAAAATATTGAAGGCTGAGACAACGGCAGCGGTGGTTTTCTCCCGACTTGGGTTTTCACCTAAAAATCATGGTGTTCATGTGTGATGCTTTTGTGTGATGTTTCATTATGTTATTACTGCACATGTCTATTGATATACAAACATCTGATGAATGAATAAATGCAAGGATCTAGGTGAAGAATTGATTGTTTACTAATATCTCTGTGCATACGCGAATTCTGTAAAGGGTATCCGCGTATATACGCGAGTCTGTTTCATTAAAGTAGCGTATGGGTTATTAAAGAATGAAAAAGAAAAAAGATGTGAGTAAACTCGACACCGATTCATCTCAGTATTTTTCCAACAAAAATAACCATGAATTTTTTCAGACCAATCTCAGCTTAAAACTAAGTTGAAAAATTCGGGAACATCAGCCACTAATATATCAATTATTTGAGTAACTTTTGGGTTTAATGACAATATGATGGAAACATAATTTATTTCTCCTACAACCTCTACTCTAGTTCTATCATGTCATACTATATGAACAGGTGAACTCTACGGAGTTATGTTCAATTTAGCACAAACTAATTTGGGAATTATGTTTGAGGAAGCCCTTGAGTCTGTTAAACAGTTATGGAATTTTTTGTTGTAGATATCATAGGTCAAGAGAAATGGAGGATTATGAGAGATGGATCGATCACCTATCATAATCAAGTCTGAAGCATCATTTTTAATCGAAGGAGAAGGTGGCTTACCCATTTCATTAGAAACTTGTACTATTATTGGAGTATGTAAGTTTGAAGAAGGAACCACATTTAAGTCTCTAAGTAAGATTTTTTTTTGCTGCTTCAATTTGGTAAGGTCGTGAATTGAAATTTTGGCCTTGGTTTTCTTCATATCTTAAACTACATTGTACTCAATGGTGCCTGAGACTACCATTGTCTTAGATTTAGGTGGAGTGTCTAAAGTAATGGGGCTTGTTTGTGTAGCCTTTGAATTAGAATTTTTTCTTACTCATTTGTCTTTAGAAGGAGTTTAAATCTTTTTCTGTTGATTTGGTTGTGTTTCTTTAGTAGTATTTCTGCTGCTTGTGCTCACAGGTGAAGCTTTAAGTTTTGCTTCATTTGGTAGGATGAAATCCCACATTCCATTTAGTTCAACTTCTTCTTCTTTGTCATCTTCTTCTTCATATATTTGTTCTTCCTCTTCTTTTTGATCAGATTCAACATTTGATATGATATTTGGAGGTTGAGTATTAGAGGATTGACCCTTCTTAAGGTTTCTGAAAATCTTTTTTGAGGTAGCATTTTCGACGACTTGTTTCTTGATATCTGCCATCTCGTTTGTCATGGTTTTAAAAACTTTTTGAAGACCTTATATGTCAAAAGGATATTTTGGTTCCTTCTTTTTAGAATCATCTTTAAAAGACACCTTCTTTTATTTTTGATCTTCTTGAGAATTATTTTTCAAAAGTGGTTATGCGTTTCTCTACACCTAGAGATTCTTTCATATTTTCTGCAAGTGTTTCCAGTTTTTCTCTATCAACAAAAATAACTATATTAGATGGAAGAGATGAAATATACCACTCAATTTGAACTTCTGCACCAGGGAATGTTGTAGAAGGAATTTTATTGAGTAATTTATTAAATATTGAATTGATTTTTTTTAATCTTCTTACCTATTTTAGCTTTTAGATTTTAAAAATCATTGATGAGCATAACAGTGGTCCTGTCATCCCCAAACTTAGCTAGAAATTGTTCTTCAAACATATTCCATCTAGTTATAGAGCGGACATGAAGTGAAAAATACCAAGAACCTATAGATCCTTTTAGAGTATATGAAAATAATCTTACAATGAAATCCTCTTCAACTACTCCATTTAAAATGACAACTAACATAAAATTGTGAATGTGTTCTTCTGCTGGAAGACCATCATTAAGATTAAATTTAGGTAATCATCTTTCAGGATTTTTGGGAAGAGCATGAAGAGGAGCGAGAATTTTTACATCCCCTGGATTACTCCATGGGTTTAAATTTGGTGGAGGTGGTTGACCTGCCATTAGATTTTGGATAGGTTGGTTGGTTGGACTTTGAGTTGAAGAAGAGGTCGGCTGAGTGCTAGGACTAGTTGAAGGGATAGTAGTTTGAGTATTGGAACTAGTCAAAGTAACACTCATTTTTGGAATGGAAGTTGTGGAAATGATCGAAGGTAATGGAGGTGAATGGGATAAGATTTCGCTGGCGATTGACTCTGATTTGGTCCTCTTTAATCTCTTTTGAGTACTATCGATGGGAAATTCAAAAGGGATAATTCTTATCTTTTGAATTTCTGATCGATTTAATATTATTTGAGGTTGTAAAGAAGAAAAAATACTGATATCCAATTTTTGAGAAGATTTGGGCTTTTCAGCAGAAATAGATACTCTATCTAACCTTTCTATTAAAGACTGAACTTCTAGGGAAGCTTGATGGGAGTTAGGAGATAGTATGGTTTGACTATCACTAGGAGACTTAGGAGAAGGATGATCAAATTTAGATTTTAAACATGAGGATCTAGATAATTTTCTAGAAGTTGATGGGGATATAGAGGGAGAGAGACTCTTCGATTGGCCTTTAGATTGATCAGATATATTTTCCATTCACAGGGGTCAGGCCCTGCTTCTAGCACCAGAATGTTGAGGCCTCATAATTTCACTGCCGAAACATGGGGGAAAAACACTTGGTTCGGACCTTAAAGCAGCTCCTTTTCCATTTGGTGTAGTGGCTATGACTGGGGGTAGTGGGACTAGTTTCCAAAAAAGGATGATTTTGAGGGTCCGTGATTATGTTACATGCAAATGGAAATGATTTTAATGTAGGGGGTAATGGGACCAGTTTCCCTATAGGGATGATTTTGAGGGTATGTGATTATGTGACATGCAAATGGAAATGATTTTAATCTATCTTATGCATCTATCTAAACTATTTATTCTACTAAATACCTGGGATGTTTCTTTCTTTATGAGAAATGAAAAGATATCATTCAACTGATAGTAATATAGATCATTTAACAATTGAAAGAGATGAAAATCATGTCAGATGATTCTTTTAAAAAAATATTTTAACTAGAATAATTGTGAAAAATATATCGCATTCATGTGTGTTATTATACATTCAATAAGAAACTACATACAAATATTAGAATAGAAGTGCATATAACATTCATCTATAATAATGTTTCAAATATATAATTTAATAAGAATATGACTGTTAATTTATAAAGAAAAACTTAATACAAGTGAATAAAAGTACCATATGTACAAAGTTCTACTCACGTAAACTGACAGTAATTGATCTGCTCGTTCTCACATTCGAGCAATTTAAAGCGTACAATAGTGCAACATCAGTTAAACAACCTTAATTTTCAAAAGATAATAGACGTGTTCCATTAATTCATCAAATCATTCACAAACTTAGAATAGTGCATTCATTTTAAATGTTTTTGAAAAAGTTCTGGACCCTTCTCTAAAGGCATTAGAGGGGTTTAAACAATAAACTAACTATGTTCTAAACAGATTATTACAAAAATATAGAGGAGGTTTCAAACAACCATCCTCATAAGAGTAACTTAAAATACAATATAGGAAAATAAAATAACAATTGTGATTTATGAATTCTACCCTTTCTTCTGGATTTGGTGACGAAGTTGACAAATATCTATCATAGGCTTTAGCTGAGCTCACTATGAAATCCTTGATCTGACCTATCCCTTGAATATTGCGTTGGAAAGTACTGGTTGTAATCTTTTTGTTGAATCTGTTAAGGATTGTAGAATCTAATACCGATGATAAGGTTTGATCAAAAAATTTAAATAATTATCTTAATCAAACTTATTTACCTTTTTAATTACTTCAACTTGTGTGTATGCTTTCTGCTTCCACTTTGTTTCTATCTATTTTACTTTTGAGAACACTTCAGACGTGTACTCTTTGAGAATTTCTTCTTTCACCAACTGTTCACATACAGATTCAATAATTTCATTTGATAATTTTGATGTTTTCATTGTTGTTTTCTCTGCCTGCTTGATTTGTGCTTCCCAATCTCTGAATAGGATCTCCTTATGAAACTTATCAACCTGAGGTAGATTAGCTTCCTTTCTCGAGTCTGATGCTTACCATTGAACGTGTTCATTGATTTTCTTTTAGAGTCTTTCACATTCAAGATTTTGGATAGCTATTTGCTGGATCAATATTTTATTTGAATCACAATAAGAGTCAATCATAGAATATTGATGAAAAAATACTTCCTATTCTTTCTTTAACTTGGAATTTACATCTAATACTTCTTTTATGAAATTCTCTAATTGCAGTTGGCTCTGTAACCTAGTCATTCTTGTTTCCAGTTGTGCTTGTTTCTCATTGATTTCTACTTGATGCTGCATTTTAAGAATCTCAAAATCCTTTTGAAATTGGGCCATCTTTGCTTTGATTTCCTCACTGGAGTTTGATTTTTCTTCATTTAACAACCTCTCTAGCTCTTGTACTTTGGCTTCCTTTTGCCTTAGCAACACTCTAATCTCAATAGCTTTATCAACATTGGCAGTAGAATATGCCCCTCCATATTGTGATAATTTAGTTAGATGTTCTGTAGGGTTATATAAGGAATCCTTCCATAGTACGTTAACTGATTGATCTGTGAGGTTTGAGACTGTTTCATCAGTTCTTCTTATTTTATTCCTCGTAACTAAAACCTTATAGCTATAACTGTAGAAGATGTCTAGTAAAGGAATTTCTTCAACTTGTAAAACTATTTGTTCTGTAGGGTAGTCCAGTATGATCTCTCGATCATGAATCTCTAGAACTTGTTGTGGTGAATTAACAGTTTCCACTATCTTCTGGGAATATTCAGGTGTCTGAAAACTAGTTACTTGATCAATATTGGGATTAGCTTTAGGAGTTTTTATTGCTTCAGAAAAATCCTCCCATTCACTACTAAAATTATTTGTTTGTGACTTTTCAGGCTGATCTAGTGTGTCATGACTATGCTAAACATCTTGAAAATTTGACTATATTCCATTACTTTCTTTTTTCTCCTAAATCTCTATTTATTGGATTACCTAATCAAGTATCTTTTCTGGGCTATCCTTTATAGATTCAGATTCGTTTTCAGAGTGATCCGAATTGTGATATTGATGCTCTGATTGACCAGATTCATCCTCAAACATGTCTTTTGCTTCATTATCCAAGTTGATACTTGGAGTAGGTCTGTTGACATCTTCAATAGTTAAAAAATTGAGAGGGACTCTCTCCAGTATATTATTTATATATAATTGGAAAGTTTCCAAATCATCTTGACTCAATTGGCTTGATGCAAACTTGGTTATATCTGAAAAATTTTCCATGACTTAGAAGAGATCATCAAATCCATCTATTTCCTTTACAAAAGGCTTCATTTTGAGATCTGTAGTGTAATTTTTAATTACATCATTTGGATCGTATAGCCTCTTTGGAATTTCTTCAAATTTCAATAAATTAATCTTGGAAACCTCCTTGTAGGTATGGCCAATATAAAAAAGTGAAAAAGTGCCGCACTCTACAGGGAAATTAGGCCAAACAAACTTCTTATCATCTTTCAGTTGTTTAGTGATACCATTAACAAGTTGGTAAGCTATCTCTCATGCAATAAACTTATCAGGAACATAATATGGTAGGATGTGGGGAGAATCATAACTCTTGAATACTCTGACATATGTGAAATTCTCCTCTACAAACAACCTAGCCACAGAAAGAATATTTGCGCTAGCCCCTTCAGAAACCCGAGGGGCCTTTTTATTGAATATCATTTGGTGCATATGAAATATGACTCCATAGAAATATTTATAGAAATGAAGGTGGAAGTTTGAATCCCAAAGGTCTTTGTGGTAAATGTGGATTGGGGTAGGGCCTTGGGTAGTCCATTTCCATCCCATGGTATGAAAATTAGAAGAAAAGAAGATTGTGTCCATGACATAGGTAGACATATAAAAGAAAGGTATTTCTATAGATTAAACACTCCTTTTATTCCTATATTCTATGATTTGTTTGGCTAAAATATCAAATAATATGTTTTCCCAATTCATAATTGAGGAATTGATGGTTGCGTCAATCAATGGAACCCATTCTACTGATAACCTGGTGTTATTAGGTTTGGAAAACAATCTACACAACATACCGGTAGCATAACAATAAGGGGAAGGAATTTTGGCGATTGGTTACATACTGAGTTTATCTCGCTTCAACTTTCCATGGTATTCCTTCCATTCTTTGATGACTTTCACGAGATTTGGATGCTTTGCTCTAAAGATTTGCAGAAAATCTTTGTCATACTTCTGTTGCGGGGAGGGTGGATGGTACATTGCTTGTAAATATTTTTCCCTGAAAGACCTTATGTTTTCTCCCTTTAAATATTTGAATTTCCTGTCATTTATGCTTAAGTGGCCAATTACCCACTTAACCATATCTGTGTAAGGGAGAATTTTTGTGTTGCGGCTAACTTGTGGATGGATGAACATGCAACATCGAAGTAGGTTGCACATAAAGTAGATTTCATGCCTGTTGCGGAGACTTTGGTTATTACCTTTGGATTTTCCTCTTCGAACAATTTATACATTATTTCCCATGATGAACTGCCACAATC
This sequence comes from Pinus albicaulis, assembly GCA_034641835.2. Taxonomy (NCBI): domain Eukaryota; kingdom Viridiplantae; phylum Streptophyta; class Pinopsida; order Pinales; family Pinaceae; genus Pinus; species Pinus albicaulis. The sequence goes on from CM076570.1 coordinate 1,327,842,527, forward strand.
CTTGTTGCAGGTGGTATCTGAAAATAAGGGAGACATGTCTCAGTCTTCAGTAGGCAGTGCTTGAGAAATATCTTTACCCTTTTTTCTCATTTCAATCTTCCTTAATCTGTTAAATAATCTCCTGATTTCAAGTAAACAATGAGAGCATTAAAATTATAGAGAAAAGAGAGTCAAATCCATCATTTATATCAAACATGCATGAATAGATATGAATATTTTTGAATATAACAACAATCACAAAAAATTATTTCAAAAATCAAATTTCTTACACCTTCACACGAAATATCTCTCAATCAACGTTAAGCCATTAGATCTCGAATTTCATTTTGATACGACATAAGCCATTTTGTATGCTTGAGAAATTAAATGTCGTTAATTTTCACATCGCAATATATGTGAAATGAGAATTGCACATTCAAAAGTCAAGTAGCCGCGCTTCATACAACTTTATAGATTTATTTATTTTTCTTTGCTGGCTCGTCGGGTCCGTGCAATCACACTTATATCGAAAATTGGTTGTTTTAAATAAGGTGTGATGCGATATAGAGATCATAACGATAATTGAAGTATTTTCAAGTATTTAAAACATAACCTTGAAAAAGGTTAGCGCATTTTGGAATCCGCGTAACTTAGAGGTTTGTATGTCCTTTTAAGCTATAAGTTATGCGATTTGCGATGCGCTAAGGGAATAAAGTGGAAAACTCAAAAGAAAGCGTTTATTTCCAAATTTTTTATTTTTAAAGCTAAAAATAAATTTCCTATTTATTTCTAAAGGGTCCCCATTTATTAAAATAAATGTGGGGTTTTGTATAGCACAATAGGGTCCAAAAGGCTTCTAGTGGGGAGGAATGATCAAAGTGGAAAACTCAAAAGAAAACTTTTATTTCCTAAGTTTTTGTTTTGAAACTGAAAGTGATCACAAATGTGCCAAACCAAAATGACCAGATAGAGCTCATCGCCAGGATTCTGACACAATTTTTTTCGTCAAAATCCAAGTTCGTATGAGTAAGTTATGACCTACTGTCCATTTTCTCAAAAAGCTAAAAAATGTGTAGAGCAGTGACAGACTGATGACTTGGTAGTCCAGTCATCACTTCAAGAATATATAGGGAATATTCTCCATTTTTCAGCCAATGACACTTTGATAAGTGTCACAGTCAGATTTTCCAATGTTGCTTGGGAAATTGAGATTTTTCTTCCTTTTCTAAGGTTGAAATTTGAATTATATGTGTGCATTATTATTTTTTAATTATTGTGGAATTTAGCTAATGGAGAATGGACACGTGGAGAAGCTGGAGGTTTCCACGTGCCCTCCCCCATGGCCTTGAAGTTTGGGGCATATATATATTAACCAAGGTTTATATCAAATGTTAATGGGCACATTATTTTAACCAAAATTCAATGCAATAATCCGTGTTTAAAAAAATTATATTACCATGGAGGGGCAGAGGTCACGGTCGATGCTGCGACCTGCCCCATACAAGCACCAACACTAACCAATATACCATGCGTTAGGTCTTAACTCCTATGGGCATGAGTACATACTTAAGGTTTATGCAGTTGAACAATGGGTGGAGAAGCAGGTCAGCCCCCTCATAATATGAACACACCCTGTAACCGTGCGGAGGGCTAAAGAACTAAATAGGCTTAGCGCTAACATTGCAATTAATTAACAATAAACCGATCTTATCTATCTGTTAATGGAATTATTAACATGGAGGCAGAGTTGGTGGAGTCTGCCAAATGCAGCGGAGCTCCAGTTTTAGGGGATTTATCTAGCCAGATTGTACATTTCGTGGTGAAATTGTAGGAAAATTTTGTTTTTCCATAACTAAGAAAATTTTCGACCAATTTTGGCTCATGAAGAGTCATTCTTGGTATATTTTAGTGTTTTTGAGCCATTGGAGCAGGTTATAGAGGCAACATTAGACTGTAAACATCACTTTTTCACAATTGAAGCTAATAAAAAGCCCCATGCTATGGAAGCTACGCCAAGGAGATGTAGCCCATTAGGGGGGAACTCCTTCATCAAAACCATGTGTATTTGACTTAGCTGTCTATGTTTGCGGTGTGTTGATATGTTGTTTTTCAGCATTTATTTTCCATGCTTTTATGTTCATGAAATACAATTAATCTCAATAATTTGTTGTTTTATCAATGATAAGCACATCCATAAACCCTTGTACAAGAAGAAAAAATAAGCTCTTTCATATTAAATCTATTGTGAAGCTAGCTCCAAAAATGGAAGAAAAGAGATATCAACGCCTTAGAAATAAGCCACTTTGAGGGGGCAACCTCCAATACATTACATGAATGAACAATTCTTGGATGATACAAATTACAAAACCTCCTTTCTATATATAGGAGTCCATGGGACCACAATGTAATCATAGTGGGGGCACAATGTAATCCTAGCTGACCTAACAATAATAATTTAAGGGCACAATAATAACAATATGGGGGTTGCAGGGGTACAATAATAACAATAAGGGGGTTACACTAACAACAATAAGGGACTAAACTAGTAATATAGGGACCTAGCATGCTCCTCCCCTTTAAAAAAGTGTTGTCCTCAATGCTTGAGTAGCTTTGGGTGCTTCTATATAAAATTCTCATCCTCCCATGTAGAATCTTCAGTGGGTAAGTTCTTCCACTTGATGAGATACTCTGAAATTGATCGATTCCATAGTTGTTGAGTTATTGTTTCCATGACCGCTTCAGGTTCCAATATGATTTTTCCTTCCTTATCATGTTCTGGCAATATTGTTTGAACTGGAAGATTTTCACCTATAACCTTCTTTAAGCATGAAACATGGAAAATTGGATGTAGTCGTGAAGAAGCAGGAAGCTCCAATTTGTATGCCATAGTACCAATATTTTGCAACATCTTGTAAGGACCATAGTACTTTGGCGATAATTTATTATCCTTCTTAGCTTGCTTGAGGGACATTTGTTTGTATGGTTGTAGCCGTAAAAATACCCAATCTCCTACATCAAAACTTCTCTCGCTGCGATGTTGATCTGCCTGTTGTTTCATTCGATTTTGTGCCAAATTCAGGTTATCCTTTAAGAGTTGGAGAACTTCTTGTTGATGCTCGATGTGATCTTCCACTGCTTGAACCTTCGAATTTTCTCTTAAAGATGATGTGATGGATGGTGGATGATATCCATAAAGTGCCATAAATGGGGTCATTTTTGCTACAGTATAGAAGGAAGTGTTATACCACCATTCAGCAAGAGGTAACCACTTGACCCATTGTGTTTGTTTATCGGATACAAAACAACGAAGATATCCTTCCAAACATTTATTTACTATCTCAGTTTGACCATCAGATTGAGGATGATAAGATGAGCTATGAGCTAATTGAGTACCCAAAAAAGAAAATAACTCTGTCCAAAAATTTCCAGTAAAAATGGGATCTCTATCACTCACAATAACCCTTGGGTTTCCATGTAGCTTTTGGATTGTGTCCATAAATGTAGTAGCAACTATATTTGCTTTAAATGGATGAGATAATGCACAAAATTATGCATACTTGGTAAGTCTATCAACTACCACCATGATGACACTCTTTCCTTCAGACTTAGGTAAACCTGTGATAAATTCCATTGAAATCTCCTCCCAACATTGACTTGGAATGGATAAAGGGTGTAGAAGTCCCAGTGTTTTAATTGTCTCAAATTTATTCTGCTGGCAAGCCAAACATTCCGTCACAAAATTTTGAATATTAGATTTAAGGCCATCCCAAAAAAATTCTTTCTTCACCCTGTGGTAAGTTTTTAAAAATCTTGAGTGTCCTCCTAAATGAGAAGTGTGCAATTCCAAAAGAATCTTTTGTTTTAGTTGGGAATTATTACAAAGATATATGCGATCTTTGTACCATAAATAATAAATTTTCCAACTAAATGTATCAGATGTACCAGGATCTTGCTACAACTTTTGAATGACTGTCCATACTTCTTTGTCCTTCTTCCATTCATCTCTTGCTTCAGTTATCCAATCTAGTTGGATAATAGAAATGACACAAAGCAATGCTTCCACCTCTTCATTCTTTCTTGAGAGTACATCTGCAACAAAATTAAGCTTCCCTTTTTTGTAGATTATTTCAAAGTCATAACCCAACATATTTCTGACCCATTTTTGTTGTTCTTCTGAAGATAGTCTTTGTTCCAAAAAGTGTTTAAGACTATCATGATCGGTTTTTACATTGAAGTGTCTTCCCATTAGGTAAGTTCGCCATTTCTTTAGTGGATACAATATTGCTAAGATTTCATTCTCATAAATAGGTTTCTGTAAATACTTTCCTTTGATTGGACGACTTTCAAAAGCAATGGGTCTTCCTTCCTGCATTAAAATAGCACCAATCCCATTTCTTGAGGCATCACATTCGACAATAAAGGTTTTTGTGAAGTCTGGTGTTGCTAAGACCAGTGCTAGGCACATTGCTTCTTTAAGATGTTCAAAGGCCTTAGTTGCTTCAAGAGTCCATGAAAATGCATCTTTCTTCAATAATGTTGTTAGAGGTTCTGCAATTCTCCCATAATTCTAAACAAACTTGTGATAATACCCTGTTAACCTGAGAAATCCGCGCAACTACTTTATGGTTGTGGGGACTTTCCATTCCTTAATGGCTTTAATTTTGTTAGGGTCTACCTGAACACCCTCGTGAGATACAATATGACCTAGATATTCCACCTCTTGTACTCCAAAGAAACATTTGGATGTTTTTGCATATAATTGTTTCTCTTGCAATAGTTTGAGCACCCGGTCAACATGATCAACATGATCCTTCCAAGACATGTTGTAGATTAGTATATCATCAAAAAATATTAGCACAAATTTTCTAAGGAAGGGTTTGAAAATGGAATTCGTCAACCCTTGAAATGTAGAAGGTGCATTGGTAAGGCCAAAAGGCATGACCGAAAATTCATAATGACCCTCACGAGCTCGAAATGTTGTTTTTGGAATATCTTCAATCTTCATTCTAATTTGATGATATCCTGAACGAAGATCCAACTTGGTAAAATAAATTGCTCCATTTAATTCATCCAATAATTCATCAATCACAGGAATGGGAAATTTATCTTTAATGGTGAGCTTATTGAGCTCCCTATAATTTTAACACATGCACCATGATCCATCCTTCTTGTGTACCAATACTATAGGAGCAGAGAATGAACTTTGACAAGCTTGAATTATACCCGCCTCTAACATTTCTACAATCACACGTTCAATTTCACTATTTTCGACATAAGGATATCTATAAGCTTTGATGTTTGGAGGAACACTTCCTAGAATCAAATGAATAGCATGATCATGATCACGAATAGGTGGGAGTCCTTTGGGAGTTTCAAACACCTTGGAATGATTGTCCAAGACTTGTTGGAGATCTGCAGAAATAGATGATTTTGATGTTGGAACTTCTAGTGAGCATAATTGTGCAATTACCCCTCGTTTTTCTTTCTTTAGAAGCTTTGTCATGACATTAGAGCTTATTATCCTTCCTGGCTTCCCCGCAATACCCCGTAATTCGACTTCCTTTCCTTCTGAAAAAAATTTCAAGAAAAGTTCTTGAAAATTAAAAGCTACCGTCCCCAAAGATTGTAACCATTGTACTCCTAGTACAACATCGACACCTCCCATAGGAATGGAAAGCATTGGACTAGTCAATACATATTCCCCCATGGTTAACTTAATATTATGGCATTTTCCAGAGCAATTTATAGTTCCTCCATTTGCAACCATCACTTGACATTCTGGTGCTGGGTATAGGAAACAATTTAATTCCTTGGCTACCTTACAATGAATAAAATTATGGGTGCTACCTAAATCAATCAACACTATTAAATTTTTCTTCTTGATTTGTCCTGCTATCTTGAGAGTTTGAGGAGTGGTAATTCCTGCCAGTGCATTACACGATATGGTCGGATTCATTTCTTCCTCTTCTAGGGCTGGTTCCTGGTGTATATCCTCTTCTTGTTCATTTCTTCTTCCTCTTCACAATCTATGTAAAATAATTTCTTCTCAGCACACTTATGACCTTTAGTGTATTTTCTATCACAACTGTAGCAAAGCCCTTTTGCTCTTTTTTCTTCCAATTGTTGTGGTGTCAACCTTGTAGGTTGTGGAAATCTAGGCATAGCAACACTCCCTTCTTTATAGAATTGAGTGGTAGGCTTCCTTGTCGCCATAATTTTACATTCAACTTTTCTTGCCAACCTGAATGCCTTCTCCAATGAATCAGGTTCCAGAACGCGAACTTCATGTTGAATGTTATCCTTTAAAGTGCCTATGAAGAGATCAATCCTGTGTTCCTCTGGAATATCAGTTACCCCTATATTCAATTTTTGGAAGTCCTCAATGTGTTGCCCCACTAAACCCTTTTGTTTGAGATTTATCAATTGGCTAAAGAAGGTGTTGCTCTTTGTATCCTCATAATGTGCTATCATTTCCTCCGTAAAAATTGACCAAGTGACAATTTTTTTATGGGAGCAAAGCCATCGATACCATACAAATGTATTTTTTTCTAAATTTAAAGTTGCAATGCGTACCTTTTGTGTGTTTTGCACATTATGGAGATCAAAATATTGCTCCATTTGTAGTATCCATGTTACAGGATCCTTTCCATCAAAATTTCTCATATCAATTTTTGGAATATGGTGGTTCTTCTCGCCAACATCAGAGTTTATGAAGTCAAAATTAACATTTATTTTGTTCTCATCATGAGTTTCCTCTACTATATTTTCACCATTAGGAAACATTTCTTGTATCAACTTTGTCAAACCTTCCATGTCTTCTTTTAGATCATTATTCATGTTTTCCATGCTGTCTTTCATTTTTTCATCGATCTTAGTTTCCATGTGATCCATCTTAGATTCCATGCCAACTTCCATGTCATCTATCTTAGATTCCACGCCTTTGTTCAAACCATCCATATTATTCTTCAAACCATCCATCTTTGCTTCCATGCCTTTCTTCAAAACTTCCATTTCATTTTTTGTTTCTCTTTGCGAGAGCGAAATTTGGTGCACTTGATCTTGTAATTTTGATAGATCATGTTGCAATTCTTCATCTTCATGAGTCATAGTAGAGCCTTCTGAAGGCTTAATGGGTGTTGAATTATTTTTACGGGGCATTTTTTAGAACCCAATACTGATATATATTCTACAATATGCCCTTGGAATAAATTCAAATTGAATTTTCAAACAAGACTTATGCAATTTGGAAAAAAAATACACACCTTTTTATTTCTTTTGAGGAGCTCGATATTGAAATTGGATTATCTTTGTGATTGCGGCTCTTCAATATCTGAAATTTGGCACTGAGGTAGAATTTTAAATTATATTTCAAATGACATAGGTCTAACTTGATTTGGATTCTCCAAGGAAAAGTTATGTCCAATCTCCCACAATGACCTAATTATGGACTGGTTTAGTAGAGCGAATTTGTATGACTTTCCATGTGTCACTGATTCGTCTTGTAGCTCTGAAATTGATAGAAAAGAAACTACAGTCTGTGTGCTTGCAACCAATTTTTACGACACTCCAATCTGATGCTCAGAGAGAGAGTTATGATGATTTTCCCACGATCTCCTCTTATATATGAAATTCAGGAGCCTGAAAAAGCACTACCTTCCATAGATCATATCTCTGAAAATATTGTGAACCAAGCTCTGAAATTTTGCGATGAATTTCATTAGGATTTCAGCTTCACACCCTAAACATTTTAGATCATAACCTTCGTTGAAAAATAAGTTATAGCGCAAATGCCACGATGACCTTTTTAGATTAAATTGAGGAGCTTGCAAAAAGATCTAACTTCCACAGATCATATCGCTGAAATATTGTTAACAAAGCTCTGAAATTTTTTGAGGATGTTCCACAAGATCTCAGATTTGAACCCTAAAATTTTCAGCTTCTGAAACTTTTTAGAAAAAAAGTTATAGTGAAAATGCCACGATGACCTGTTTAGAGCAGCGAAACCCTAGAATCCAAAGCTCTGATACCAAATGTTGTGAAGCCAGCTCCAAAAATGGAAGAAAAGAGATATCAATGCCTTATAAATAAGCCACTTCTAGGGGGCAACCTCCAATACATTACATGAATGAACAATTCTTGGATGATTCAAATTACAAAACCTCCTTTCTATATATAGGAGTCCATGGGGCCACAATGTAATCCTAGCCGACCTAAAAATAATAATTTAAGGGCACAATAATAAAAATATGGAGGTTATAGGGGTACAATAATAACAATAAGGGGGTTACACTAACAACAATAAGGGACTAAACTAGTAATATAGGGACCTAACAAAATCTGAAACTGATATTCGCACAATAATAACTAATACTCAATTTCAAATCAGAAAGGCAACTGGAAGGAAACACCGAGGACAATTATTATTTCAAGAGGGAGAACATGTAACATCCCTATGTTTTTATTTTTTAGACACAAATATTTTTATATTTTTAAGTAATTGTTGGATTTAACGGCTATGGAAGCCAAGATGGAAACTGTGTGATGATAATTATGTTTTATTTTCTAAATTAATAAATGATTTTTTTGGAAATATTCAGGAAATAGTTCTAGAGTATTAAAGACTTATTTCTGACTTCTAAAATTTGTTGGTTGTTAAATTCCACATTATGGACCTTGCCAAAAAAATATCCTAAAAATACCTAGGAAAAGGATGTTAAAAATATTAACATAATGGGAGAGAAACATTTTGTTAATTAATTAGCTGGAGAAAAATGCTAAGTTGGGTGAAAAGAATAATAAAGCACAAAAAGAGGGAAATACATGTTTTAAAGAAAAAGATTTCTTTTTCTTAAATTAAACAAAACCATAGGTAACTAAGGGATGCAAACCCTTAAAGTAGGACACTACTAAGGAAATTTTTTTTGGGAGGAATATATTAGAAAAACAACCAAGGAACCTAAAGAGGTTGTTTATTCATTAAGGAAAGAAGGTTTGAGTTCAAGGGGAATTGTTGGAGACAACTCATGCTTCTTGAATATTCCCCAGGCATTTAATTACGGTTAAAGGAAAGTTTGTTTATATTTTACATTATAATATCATAATTGATTAAGGATGTTTCAATTATAATGAAAATTGAGCATGGAATTAATATAATTAGTTGTATAAGCTACTATTTTTGCATGTATATGTTAAATTATATGCAAGGAATCAATTTAATGAGATATATGATTGCAGTGATTGTTATCTTTGAAATTTGATGATGATTAATTTCTTATTAGAATGGTTAGATGAATGAAGCATAAACGATCTATCTGTACATGAAATAATATATATGTGCTTATAAAGGATAGTTACTAAGGTATTTGATCATGATGAGACCTGTGATATTATTTGGTGAATTAAAGTTGGGATTGCGAATGTGATAAATTGCACAAGCATAGTTAGATTATCTCTTATTAAATAAATTTGGACTAATATGTATATAATTTGAACTATGGATGGATATAATAAGTAAGTGAACTGTTGTAGAAGTATTAATCTACATAAATGTAAGAATAGAAGTTTATGATAAATCATAAATTCAATTTTACTATACAATTGTCAAATCAAAACTAATGAGTTATATACATATGTATTTTAAGACTTGTCCTTCCTAATATAATCTTGGATGTATATTTAACTAAGGGAAACTTTATTTTTTAGGTAGGATTATGAGACTATTTTCCTTTATAGGAGTACATTCGAGTTAAAAGCATACTATAGATAGAAGAAATGAAATTCCATTCTTGCAAATATGTGTTAAGATGATTAAAGTCACACCAAATTCCATTGAAGGACTACTAATAAAATATTTTTACTATTAAAAAATAAATTATTTATGTTGGGTAAGGAAACATGGAATATTCATGATATTCCTATAAATCAATTAAATTTTCCCTTTATTTGTGAGTCTAGTAAGGTAAACTAGGTTTTAAATACTACTTATGGTACATGTAATTAATTTGGTCAATAATTACTCTCCCCCTGTAGGTTTTAACCTTGTACAGAAATTATCTACAGACGAATCTTAAAACATAAAATAAACAATAGCGAGAGCATAAAACATAAAACACATAAACACAGAGATTTTCCCGTGGATCCCAAATCAGGACTGCCAGCTTGATTTTTCATTATATTCATTTTAGTGTTACAACACATATATATACGTGTCGAAGCATACATAAACCCCAATCCATTAACCATGGATTAGAGCATAACCATAGTTCCCTTGACCGGATCTACAAAATACTAGGACCCAAAAAACATCATGCCCCAAAACCATGTGCAAACCCATGCACAAAACCATGGGTGGGTCTGCCCATTGGAAATTAAGGTCCAATTTTTTTTTGTCAGGGCGCTCCCCCAGACCCCAACAGGGGGGCTGCCGCCCCCCATGTGACCTCCCTGCTATGCCAGAAACAATGTACAGGAAGTTATATCACCCCCCCACGCATGACCAGTCATGGAAATAGTATAACACATACCCAACATTCTCCCACTTGTTGTTTTATTTCTGTAGGGGGCCATAGGAGATCTTAGTCATTAGCCCAGTTCTGCAACACCCATTATTTCTCTACACCAAGAGAACTTCTGAGTGCTCATAGACTTCATCAATGCATATGCAACATTCTTTAAGGTGTCCACCTTTACTAGCAACACCCTTTTAGTCTCAACCATATCTCTCACAAAGTGATATTGAACATCAATGTGCTTTGTTTTTTAATGATAAGTAGGGTTCTTAGCCAAGAAAATTACACTTTGGCTATCATAGTCTATCCTTATAGCTTGCTGCATCAACCCCATACTTGAACACAATATCTGCAACCAAACTGTTTCCTTGCTTGCATGAGTGCCTACCATGTATTCTGCCTCTGTAGTTGAGGGAGCCACTACAGACTGTATTTTACTCATCCAACTGACTGTACCTCCAAATAGGCTAAACACATACCCACTTGTAGATATTCTTTGGTCCAGATCTCCAGCCCAGTCTACATCAATAAAACCATGGATGTCCAAAAATATGTCCAAACCTAGTCTTCCCTGGTAGCACAAGCCATAATCTCTAGTTCCACTCAAATATATGAAAACCTACTTCACTATTGTCAAATTCTCCTTCCCTGGGTTTGACATAAACCTTCTCAATACTCCCACTACATGTGCAATGTATGGTCTAGTACAGACCATTGCATACATCAGGCTACCCATTGCACTTTAATATGGAACACGGGACATATCCTCCTCTCCTTCTTGTGCCTTAGGACATTGTTCAACAGACAACTTTACACCTATAGGAATTAGAAAATTCACCAATTTACATCCTGCAATTAAACCTCTTCAATATAGTCTCAAAATACTTCCTCTGGTTTAACCAGAGCTTCTTCTTTGCCCAGTTTTCCTTAATTTCCATGCCGAACATACAGTTTGCAGCACCAAGATCCTTCCTGTTGAATTTGGAGAACAGTTGGGTCTTCAAATCTTGGATAATTTCTTTGTCATTTCCAATCAACAACATATCATCCACATACAAGACCAAATAAATAACACGGTCACCAATTAACTTAAAATAAACACAGTGATCCTCCTTGCTTCTAGAGAAGCCAAGTCCCCATATATAGGTATCAAATTTCTGATACCACATCCTTGGTGACTGTTTTAACCCATACAGAGACTTATTTAACCTGCATACTAGTTCTTTCTTCCCCTTCACCATAAAGCCTTTAGGTTGTTTCATTTAGATATCCTTTTCCAGATCCCCATGAAGAAATGTTGTCTTCACATCCATTTATTCTACCTCAAAATCAAATGGAACAGCAACAGACAAAATTAATCTAACATAAGTAACTTTGGCAATAGGAGAACAAATATCACCAAAATAAATTCCCAACACCTGGGAATAGCCTTTTGCTACCAACCGAGCTTTGTATTTCTCCACCTTTCCTTCTACATTCATCTTCTTCTTAAACACCCATTTTCTCCCGATGGGCTTCCTTCCACCCGACAACTCCACCAGATCCCATGCCTCATTTTTATGCAAGGATGCCATTTCATCAACCATTTCCTCCTTCCAAAGTTTTCCATCCTCTGAATCTATTACCTCTCTGACAGTTCTGGGATCATCATCAGTTATAGCTAAAGCAAAATTTGAACAGAAAGCAGATGGAATTTACCTTTCTAGTTTTCTTCTTTCTCGAACTGATCTTCTTACAACTGGAGTTTGTGGCGCTTCCTCTTCTGAGTCTTCTTCTTTTTAGAGTCTGATTCATCCTCCTTCAGCTCAAAATCTATCTTCTCATTTTCCTTTGGTAGGAATTCATGTTTAAAAACATCTTTCACCTCTCTAAACACCACATCTTAGTTGTACACAACCTTCCTTATTTCCAGGTTCAAAAGTTTGTAACCCTTTAAACCATCCTCCAACATTGATGAAGGTGATTTGTTAACCAGGTAACATGTAGTCTAGACTGCTTCTGCCTAGAATTCCTGTCCTAACCCAATACCACTACGCATGCTTCTTTCCTTTTCCATTAGGGTTCTTTTCATTCTTTCTACAACTCCGTTTTGCTAAGGTGTGTATGGAGTAGTCTTCTGTCATGCTATACCACACTTCTTACAAAACTCTTCAAATTCCTTCTTGTATAACTCCCCACCATTATCTTTTTTTAGCACCTTTATCTTCTTCTCTGTCTGGTTTTCCACCAGAGCCTTAAATTCTTTAAATCTGTCAAAGACTTCAGATTTCTTCCTCAAGAAATATATCCATGTATTCCTTGAGAATTCGTTTATGAATGAAACATAATACACAGATTTACCCAGTGATGGAATCGACACAAGTCCAAACACATCAGTGTGCACAAGTTCTAATATCTTGTTCGCCCTCTTAGCACCAGAAGGAAAACTCACCCGATTCTTCTTCCCATATGCACAATGTTCAGATAAATCAAAATTTAGAGAGAAATTAGACATACCTTATACCATACCATTTCCATGTAGTATCCGAAGGTGCTTCTCTCCAATATATCCAAGCCTTTGATTCCATAGCATGGTCTTTTTTCCAGAGGCCACTAGAATTTCCGCTCCACTTTCAGGAACCACAGAAATGTTGCACCCATCAATAACAGTGCTTCCCTGAAGCTTGTATAGAGTTCCAATCTAAACTTCCTGCATTAATACTAGTGCTCCCCGAACCATCTTACATGTATCTTTCTCAAACAATATTTTTATACCTGCATCATCCATCTTACTTACATAAATCATATTTTTCACCAATGCAGGAATGCGTAGAACACCAAGAAGTGTTATAATCCTTCCACCTTGGAGCTTCAGCTTGAAATTTCCACGTCCAATGATTCTAGCCTTCCTATCATCCCTTAGGAAGACATCACCGCCATCATATTTCTCATACTCGCAGAACCACTATGTATGGTGAGTGAAGTGAAAGGATGGACCTGAGTCAATCAACCATGACTCATGATCTACATGTGTATTTGAAAAATAAGCCAAATACACATCCCCACCTTCATCCGAGGTGGTTTTTGCCTTTGTAGAAGGAGCATCATTAGATCCCTTTCCTTTCTCGCGAGCTTTAGATCTGCAGTCCTTTTTGTAGTGCCCTTCCTTTCTACATTTCCAGCACACATTTACAAACTTTCTAGGAGATTTAGATCTCCCTCTAGATTTAGATCTCCCACTCAAAACCTTATTCTTGTTTATGTTCTAGGACCTTCCTCGTACAGATAAGGCATCTCCATTCTGACCCTCCATATTTCTCCGTCTCATTTCCTCTGACAATAAGGCTAAGACAATGTCATCAGAATTCAAGGTAGTTGTATTACTACTTATTGCAATAACCAGACTGTCCCACGAGCTTGGTAGAGAAAAAAACAAATTGATGCACTTATCTTCATTTGAGATTTTTATATCAACAGATGACAAATGACTTACCACAATATTGAAGGCGTTCAGATGCTCTTTCATCAAGTCTCCATCCTTCATCCTGAGGTTATACAACATTTTCCGTAGGAACAATTTATTCACTAGAGACTTATATTGGTACAAAGTCCCAATTGTTTCCCACAAATTCTTCATTGTAGCTTCCCTAGATACATTCAACAATACCGAATCTGAGACACACAACTGTATTGTGCTCTTCGCCTTCCTATCCAAATTCTTCCAGTCTTCATCTGACATTGTCGTTGGTTTAGTACCTGGATCTACCACAATCCAATGGTCTTTATCCACCAGCAGATCCTCCATCTTGAGCTTCCACAACTTAAAACTCTAACCATTAAATTTCTCAATCTCTATCTTTCCACTACTATCCATCTTCTTTCACTGCAATAATCGATCCCGCAGATCTCCCATTGAACAGGGTCTACCACATGCCCGAGAAAAAAACCCTTAGCAGCAAAGGCATCCCCTCGAAGCCGAAACAACTCTAATATCAAATGTAGGTTTTAACCCTGTACATAAATTATCTACAAACAAATCTTAAAACAGAAAATAAATAATAGCAAGAGCATAAAACATAAGACAGATAAACATAGAGATTTTCCCCTGGATCCCAAATCGAGACGACCAGCTTGATTTTTCATTATATTCCTTTTAGTGTTACAACACATATATATAAATATCGAATCATACATAAACCCCAATCCCTTAACCTTGGATTAGAACATAATCGTAATTCCCTTAACTAGATTTACAAAATACCAAGGGCCGAAAGCCATCATGCCCCAAAACCATGTGCAAACCAATGCACAAAACCATGGTCGGGTCCGCCCACCGGAAAATAAGGTCCCCCTGTGACCCCCCTGCTACACTGGGCCCAACGTACAAGGGGGTTTGTCACCCCCCTGTGACCCCCCCACGCGTGACTAGTCGTGGAAATAATATAACACATACCCAACACCCCCCCTCATCCATCCCCCCTACCCCATCCGCCTCATTACTTTCAATGGATAATTCAACTAATTTTGCATCCTCAGACTCCTCTAACCCTCGACCTCATCTCCCTTCTTCCCATGTTGGATTGGGTCTAGTATCCACTCCTTTCCACATCCCTATTAAACCCTGCCGGGGTCGTCACTCTAATATATCCAAGGCCATATTACAAGCTGGTCTTGACATTGCAGTTGGTAAGAAACTATCCATTGAAGCGGTCTTTAGGGCAAAAAATTCCCCCCCTATGGCTACCCAATTAAATGCCTAACTTTCAACTGTTGAGGGCTTTCTATCCCTTATAAGTGCCTTGCCCTTAAGCACATATATGAATCTGTTAATGTGGATATTATGCTCCTTAAAGAAACCCTTAGGCCATCTCAGTGTACAATTTCTGTCCTCTCATCCATCTTCCTCTCCTGGATATTTCAAGCACTCGATTCCCAGGGGCGATCAAATGGTCTGGCACTGGTATATAACCCACGTGTTATAAGAACCATCCACTACTGGTGTAGGGAAGGTGTACTTGTAGTTGAAATATTCTCTAAGAAGCCAGGGGAAGTATTAAGTATTGTCAATGTTTATGGACCCTGTCAACATCGTCAGGAATTTTGGCTCTCCCTACTACAAACATTATTCATGCAAGCAGATAACATCATTTTGGCCAAGGACCTCAACTTTTTTATTGGTCCTGCCAAACCTTGGGGTCTCCATGCACACATGGATCCCCTCACACACTTCTTTAGACATCTATATGCTCTCCATCACCTGGTTGATCCCACCATGGCATCACCCTTCCCTACTTGGCGCAACTAGCATACTGTTGAAGCTATAATTTCCCACATACTTGATAGGTTTATTATCAAGGAGGAATTTCTCCAACACTTGTTATCTTACATACAATGGGTTGGATCATGGGGAATATCAGATCACTCACCCATTTACCTTGACATCTCTCGAGAATCCCACAATCCTACCTCCTGTTACAAGTTCTTCTCAGTATGGCTACATGATGAAGATTATATTTAGATGATTAATCAGGCTTGGAGGAGTGCTTTGAATCATTATGGAAACACCTGCTCATCCTCATTTTCCAATAAACTACACTTGATTAAGAGAATTTGTATCGATCTGGAAAAATATAAGAGAAGACAGAATGACCATGAGCTAGCCAAGATTGAGAGGGAGATTTCACATCTTGAGGATCCCTATAATGGTGGTTTTTAATATGATGGTGGCAAATATTTCCTTATCAAGTTGGAGTATGACTGCCTCAAAATCCTCAAAGACAAGGAAGAAACTTGGAGACTTAAAAGCTGAGCCATATGGTGAAAAGTAGGGGATGAAAATACTAAATTCTTTCAGCAATTTTCCAGAGGTAGGAAAGCCATCAATACCATTTGGGAACTTGAAAATGTGGATGGCACTCCAGCTACATCCTTTGAATAGTTGGCCAACTTGGGTACTTCACACTTTAGGAACCTCTACAAATTCCCTCAGGAAGCCTCACTGGCCGAAACAATAAAGGTAGATAGATATTTCCCTAGGTTTGTGGACCGAGACTCTGCAAAGGAACTTCTCAATATAGTCACTATGGGATAGCTTGAGATAGTTCTCAAATGGTTCAAGAAATTCAAGGTTCCTGTCCCTAATGGATGGTCAGTAGAATGATACCTAGCTTTCTTTGATCTTTTGGGATAAGAGATTCTTGACGTGGTGGAAGAAACCAGGAGTACAGGTCGCCTATATGATGCATTTAACTCTACCTTCATTTGCCTCATCCCCAAGTTTGACCTCCCCTCCTCTTTTAAGGAATTTCACCCTATTCGCCCTTGTAATTGCATTTACAAGATCATGGCCAAAATGATTTCCAACAGACTCAAACCCATTCTATCTGAACATATCTCCCTTGAACAATTTTAATTTTTGGAAAAGAGATATATTCATAAAGCTATTGGGGTAGCACAGGAGGGACTTCACTCTATGCACAGTAAGAAGCTCAAAGGAATGATCCTTAAGATTGACCTTGCAAAAGCCTTCGATCAGACTAGCTGGCTCCTATCAGAATGCTCCTTACTCACCTTGGTTTCCCCATATCGGTTATCAATAGGATCATGTGTTGCATCACATTTGTCTCCTATAGTGTTCTCATCAATGGAGCAGCAACGAAATTTTTCCATGCAGAGAGGGGCCTTTGACAGGGATTCCCACTCTCCCCTCTACTATTCCTACTTGTCAGGGAAGGTCTGAGCAAGTGCCTAATTGATGAAAGGGAAAGGGGTAGGCTGAAATTTATCAAAATATCTGACAACTGTATATTGACACATCTGATATTTGTGGACGATTTCCTTATATTTCATAATGGATCTTTAGGTGACATAACGGTTGTCAACTCAATATTGTAATTATTCTTTAAAACAACGGGTATGTCTTGTAATAACTCCAAATCTACTATTATCATTCATGGATGCTCTCCACATTAGACTCACTATGCTTTGTAGTGGTTTCCCTTTAGTTCTTTTATATTTGAAGATGGTTTAAAATACCTAGGGTTTGACCTAAAACCGATCAACTACAAAATTGTTGATTACACCTGGATGGTGGAAAATATAGATAAGAGGCTAAATGCTTGGCACCACAAATGGCTCTCTCGCGTAGGTCGACTTGTACTTATTAAATATGTCATGGAGGACATTCAAGTTTACTAGATGTCTTTGGCTTGGATACCTAAGGGTATTCTTAATAGGATTCAGAGAATTTGTCATCGTTCTCTGTGGAAAGGATCAAAGGAGGGAGACACCTTTTATTGGGAAATATGGGATCTCATTTCCCTCCCTAAAAAGTGGAGGGTTTGGGGCATCAAATACATGAACTCATTCTCCATGGCGCTGGTGAAAAATTGGGGTGGTATTTTCTAATTGACCATAGTCTTTGGACCAAGGTCGTCATACATAAATATATCCATCCAATATAATTGATTGAATGGATTAGAGAGGGGATTTGGCTCAAAACTAATATCTCAACGATATCAAGAGCCATCATGAACTCCATTGAACACATTAGAGTTGCAGTTGCATGGCAAGTTGGCTCTGGTAGGTTGGTGCATATTGGTTGTGACCCATGGTCAGGTTGCGGAAATGCTCATATCCTCCAACCAAAATTCATCCTTGCATTGAACAATGCTGGATTTTATACCTTTGATCGGGTCGCTAACCCATATAACACAACCATTTTATCACAAGGGTGGCTGAACTACTATGATCTTCATATTCATCAATGATGGGAAAATGGTTGGGCACTCTACTTATATGATCTATTTGAATTACATGTTTGAATCACTGATAGAGATGATGATATCATCTAGGCTATCTCCAAACATGGAAAATATACTCGTAAGGATGACTATCTGCATATATATGAACCTCACCGACCTTTGGAACACTGGTGGTGGTGGATTCCATTATGGAAACTGAAATGTCTAGCTAAGGCCAAGTTTCTAATGTGGTGTATCGTCTCATACAATATACCCACTAGGGCATACATTCAAAAGAGTTATTTCATCGTTCCATCTTGGTGTACACTCTGTAAACTGGCGGTGGATGAATCTGATCATATTTTTCTTCTTTGCGCTGTCACTCTATCTCTCTGGACCCATATTTTGACAACCCATAATATCAACAAGATCTGGTCAGGTCACTCTATCAAACAGGCTTGGGAATCATGGTTGCAATCCTCCCAACCACATAAGCTTCATATCCTTCCCATATTAATCTATTGAGATATTTGGATTGCTTGCAATCGATATATCTTCCATGATCTCCTCCCATATTGGATGACCATATCTTCACACATATCCACCATTTACCATTTTATCCTGGATGACCTTCCTCTCCCTCATCCTTGGTCGATCATCCCTGAAGAAATTGCTAAATCCTTTCTGTTTGCCTATTTTGATGTCTCTGCTCAACACTTTGGTTGTTGGGGGGGGGAAGGTGGTGGTGCTATTTATCCTTACATAACATCATTTCTTCAAAGTTAATATTGGATTGGGGGGAGGTACAAAACATTATGTTGAACTGTCTTGTCTCAAAGCTCTCCTACAGCTTTCCCTCACAAAACATTGCAATAGAATGTCGATCTTCAAAGACTCAAATATCATGATTGATTGGTTCAATCAGCTTATTGTTTTTCACGTGCACACAGTACAAAATATTTTGGAAGAGGTATATCAACTCAAAGCTCATTTTGACTATATCTCTTGTCATCATATATACAGGGAGAGGAGTCAAATTTCTGATTCACTATCCAAGGGGGTGGCACACCTATTAAAGTACTAATGAGGATATACCAGAACAAATAGTGAGCATGCTCTAATTGAAGATGATGCACAACACATTTTGGGTGTCATATCAGACAATTTGATGCAGGGGCATTAGGCTCAAGAAAATTCCTTGTATTTTAATAGACTTAGGGGTTTTGTGTTTTCAAGGGAGTTGGTTTCTTATGTAATGATTTGAGTGATTTTAATGAAAATTGATTAAATATTGTGAGAAATTTTGTAAATGTTCTCGAATTTTGGAGAACATGAGAGAATTAGGCTAGTTGAGAGTGTATAGGGATTAAGAGATTTAGAAATTAATTATAAATCCTATATTAGAATTTTTTTCATTATTTTGTGGATGAAAGAGGATCCTCAAGGATTAAGTAGTGATTTTAGGATTAAAAAGGATTCGTAGGAAATTGTTGAGAAAATAGAGGATTTGAAACTAGAATTGGGTCGAGAAATATTTGTATAAATTGTAAGCCTAAAAGACATATAGACATAGATTTCAAGGTAGAACATAGGTAGAGAGGTAGAGTTTGAATTGTAAGCCTATGGGGAGAATAGGAAAAGGCCACTGATGCAGAAGATCAGGCCAGAGGAAGAATTCCTATGTAAATATTGGTTTTAATACAGAAAACTCAATTTTTGAGTTTGTGTTTTGAGTGCATATTGTGTGCAAGTGAAATTGACAGGAACAAGGGAATTCTGTCATTTTATATTCAAGCTACATTTTAAAGAGATTGTGTGGTTTGAGGGTGAATGTTCATTTATTGAATTTTGAGTAATTGAGAAAATAACATCGATCATAGAATGGATCGATGCCATTAAAGAATTGCTTGAACTTCTAATTTGAGGTATAAATCTACCTGGATGTATTTCACAATTGGGCTGATTTCGTATAAATAATTTCATGGAGTTATTACACATTTTGTTATGTAAACATAGTGCAGTGAGATCCAGGTTTTGAAGTCGCGTTTGAGGTTTTATTGTATTTATAATCGATGGATGAAAACCTCAGAAGATGTCATGCATTGTCTGAATGTCTATGTGGGTTTGAAGATTGGATGGAACCCTGGACCTATTTGAAATCGTGAGTTGAAAAAAGGTGGAAAATACAAAGTAATGGCGCAGTGGAATGAGTCAATGGATTGTTTAAATGTTTCACCCAGTATTGGGAGGTACCATATTGAATAATTGGAAACAGAACTGCGAGCAACAGCACAACGGAACCGTGAAGATGGTTTTATAAAACCACAAGTGGTTTTCGTGTAGCTCAAGGATGGTAAGAGGTATCAGATAAATTTACGTGATAGTAGTCTAGAAGTGACATGTCGCAAACCCATACCGCCTATTTCGTGTTAGTTCGGAAGGATAAGTGGTCGGGCTTAATGTTATGTGATAGCTGTATGATCCTAGCCATCAGAGATCCGATGGTGTTCGCACCAGTAGTTGCGTGGAGGTTAACGAAAGGTACATTTGAAAATTGTTACAGGACCCAGAACATTAATATATGTTGGTGCTTGGATTTTTAACCAAAGTCGAACCTTTGGTATGAAATGAAATGTTAGTTGTGGGGCCGAATATATATTAATGTTTATTGGCATCCGGATTGGTGAGCATATATGAGGATGGTATAAAAGCAAGTTGGTAAATGTGGGTGAAAGTTTAATTTAATATTGATCTTTGGTATTTATTTAACCAAAGTCGGATGTATGCACACAAATTTCCACAAGGTGAGGGCCCAAAGATTTGTTTTGGTTTTTAACCAACATTGATTCTATATTCATGAAGTGGGTTTTATAATATGGTTTTAACGATCAATTGAAAAGGTAAGCTTCCACAATAGAGTTTGCCCTAGTTTGAGAATAATTTTGGTTTATAAATAAACCATGCATTTTTATATGGAAGATGTGGGTTTTGTAGCCTCTGGCTACATCACAATTTTTATTTATATATTTTTGTAAATGGACAACACTAATATCTACATACATACACAATTGTATTATATTTTTGGACCTTCTCCTAATACCTACTTTTTGAATGTGGATACAAGATAACATATCAGAATATGCTCAACAACATATACAACATGTAATTTTCATATTTATCAATGAAACTTATGATTTTTCCCATCGAAAAAAAATTAATTTGGTCAATAAGAGATCTTGAGAGTGTGCATAGAAATAAAATTTTCAAGTCTATTAATGAATAGTATGCCCATAAAAATGTATTTCTTCCCCAAATATGAGTATTTTTTGATAATATCCTTAAGTATTACAAATATTGTAACACCACTTGTTTGATTTTCCATGTAAATAAAATAAGACCAAGGTCATGAGACACATATTCCAAGTTGAATGGTGGGCATAACTTGTGGTTTATTTGTTGGTCAGCGGTTGTCATTGATGTCAACCCAAGCAGCACCAGGGCTAACCCAATATTGCATGGGAATTTTGACCTACCAAATCAATATATTCTGGGTCAATAACTATTTTTATGGTTTCTACTAGTCGAGATGTTTCCATTGATATATGGCACGCCATGTAATTCTTCACGGTTTGAGAGATATTCATGTTTGAAGTTTGTACCCCCAGTTAGTGAGCTAAAACCTGATGGGGTTGGGGCATGGGTCATTGAAAAGTCATAATTAATATTTTTTAAGCTCCTAAAATCCCTCCCATGTTCACTTGTTTAAGCCCCTCTCAACTTAAGCATTTATATAAATTGTGATCTTCTTTTCCTCCTTAGGCAAGGGATTTCGCCATCTGAAACAGGTCATCGTGGAATTTTCACTCTAACGTTTTTTCTATGAAGGTTCAGAAGCTGAAATTTTTATGAGGCGAAGATGAAATCTTGAGGAAGCTACAGTAAAAATTTCAGATCGAGGTGCACAATATTTTTGGGGATATGACCTGTGGAAGTCAGGGTTTTTGTAGGCTCCTGAAATTCATATCAAAGAAGTGACCTTGGTAAACTCATCATAACTCTCTCTCTGAGTATCAGATTGGAATTTTATAAAACGTGGTGGATAGTGCATAGTATGTACGTTTCGCTCTATCAATTTTAGAGCCAAATAAATGCACAGTGACACGTGGAACGCTATACAAGTGCACTATGCTGACACAATCCATAATTATAGCATTGTAAAAGATTGGGTATAACTCTCTCTTGAAGAATCCAAATTGGGTCAGACCTATGGCATTGGAAATATGACTTAGAGGACTACTACAGGACCAAGAATCAGATATTGAGGATCTAAAATAATAGAGATACACCATATTCAATATCGAGCTCCTAGAAGGTAAGAAAACACTAGATCATGTGTTGTCAAGGGTTTCAAAGGACCAGAATTTCTATGGAAGCAAAGCAAGGAAAGGTGCAGCAGAGGGTAGCATGACAAGGGAAGCAACCAAGGTGCATAATATCAGCAAGAAGTTCATCATATGAAGTCTTCAAGTGGGCAGCACTGCATATAATCATTGTAGAGGTAACATTGTACTTAGTCATTGTAAATACATTATTGTACAGATTGTACTAGTGTCTATCTGCCAAGGGTTGAAGAGGTAGTGTTGGGAGGTCTAGGATCATCATTAGGTGTTTGTGTCAAAGTTGGGGTTATGATCTAGTATATCTTCTTCTTCTGCATCATTATATATCATTGTAAAGTGGACCATTTTCCCTTGGCATGGGAATCCATTCTTATTTTATTCTTCTATAGGGTGCTAGGGTGGTGCTAGGGTGAGTTGTAGCTCATTGGGTATTGAGGCATCCATTCAGTTGACTACTGAAGAATCTCGAGCATTGGAGAGTCCATTCAGTGGGAGCTAGAGAAGAATGCTTTTATAGATTCTAGGAAGTTGGAGCTTTATTTTCAATTGGAGTTGAATATTAAAGAATTGTTAGAAAAGCATTAGGTGGTTTTTGTCCCAGAGTGGGTTTCCACCTTAAAAAATGTGTGCATTTGTGTTCCTCTTGTTCGCTGCTATCATTGTACAAACATTGATAATAATTGAAGATTAACTAATGCTCTAATTGAAAGGAATATTGATTCACCCCCCGGTCTCAATATTTCCAACAATTGGTATCAAAGCTTGGTTCCTTCAATAGCAGTTTAACAGCTGGAAGGAGGTCATGGAGCATACCAAGAATGGTGTACGTCTATTCAATTAAAATAATTATGTACTCTGGAAAGGAAGAATGGAGGTCTATCTCTTGGCACAAGGTTACGAAGTATGGGACACTATTCAAAATGGATTTACATCAATTGTGGATGAACAAGGTAAGAAGAATTTGGTAAATGATGCAAAATCAAAGAATATTATTATCAGTGGACCTATTGAATCTGCTTATGATAAGGTGTTGGGTTGTAAAACCGCCAAAAATGTATGGGACAAGCTTGAGAATCTATATGTAGGTGACTCAAATGTCAAAGAAGCAAAGCTTCAAATCTATAGAGCAAAATTTTAGCAACTCAAAATGAAAGAATATTGCAACATTGCTACATACTTCCAATATATTGATGAAATAACCAATACTCTGGAAGGATTGGGAGAGCCAGTTAATGAGAATATTATTATATGGAATATTCTTAGAACGTTACTAGGGAGATTCAACCCAAAGGTATCGGTATTAGGATACAGTTAAAATCTGGACAAACTTAGCAAGGAAGAATTACATGGAGTTCTCATAGCATATGAAATGAGACTTCATGAAGAAAAGGGTACTTCAAATCTAGAAACTGTGTTCATTGCATCTAAGAAAACCAATAAGGACAAACAACCTTCAATTGAAATGACATGCACCTGCAAGTGTGAAGAAAAGAGAGATGAAGGAGAAGGTCTTTCAGATGAAGAATATGCTTACTTTATGATAAAACTAAAATCTGGTAAGGGAAAATGCAAAGGTAAACTTCCATTGATATGTTTGGATTGTGGTGAGGTTGGGCATTTCATAGCAAAATGTCTGAACAAAAGTGATGGAAACTAAAAAGGAAAGAAAGGCTTTAAGGAATTCAACAAGCAAGGCAAAAAGAAAGGATCCAAAAGGAAATTTCTCTCTAAAAAAGATAGCTTATCATCCAATGAAGAAAGTGACAGCAAAGAAGAAGCCAATGAGAAAGTATTGTTTATGGTCAAGCAAGAAGTATCAGACAATGAATAAGAAGGGTTGAACATAGAAGAATTTTATGAGGAGGCAATCAAGCTTATAAAAGAGCTCAATGATAAGAAGATCTGTTCCAATACTCTTGAAGAACAAGTTCAAGGTCTCAAAATTGAGGTTGAAGAACAAAAATTTATTGAAGAGTCACTTAAAAAGAAGTTGGAAGAAAGAAACCAAGAAAGGGAAGCATTAGAAGCCAAAGTAGTCTCGCTGCGTAAGGAAGTGAAGAAGGGAAAAACTATCCAAAACTATGCCAACAGCTTAAGGGCATTGGAAGAACTCATCAACAATGAACGATATTACAACGATAGAACTGGCCTCGATTAAAAAGAAGAAGAAACAACACCTTCTACAACAAAATACAATGAACCTATGAGATCTAACATACATGTAGATTTCATTGGACAAGATTCACAAGCACATCCTTGGAAGACGATTCCTAGACGAATATTTTCATCCAGGTACCAACATATTTTTCATGGCTATTGTTATTGATGTGGAACATTTGGTCATAAAGTTGTAGAATGTCACATGTACCCTAGGAACCAATACAATTCCAAGAAATTCTTCAAATATGAACCTCCTAGGGCTCAACGAAACATCAATAGATTTGAACATTTAAGAAATAATATGGAATGTTACAAATGTCAGAACTTTGGACACATAGCCAAATAATGCAGACTTGAAATCCTCCAGAAGAACCTTTGAAGCCACAAAATGAATGAACATAAAAGAAGAAGAAGACTGATAATTGTGCTCTCGCTCTCAAGGCTCAAAAAAAGAAAAATGTGTGGTATGTTGACAGCGGTTGCTCAACGCATATGACTGGAGATAGAAGGAAATTTGCATCTCTGAAAGAGAAGAAGGATGGAACCATATCCTTTGGAAATGATGGATCTTCAAATGTTATAGGATCAGCTACCGTCACTCTTGAAAGAAAAGATGTTATAGCCAAGAATGTTGTATTGGTCGAAAACATGAATCACAATCTGCTCAGTGTTGGACAAATGTGTGATCAAGGACACACAATGCTATTCAACTCCAAAAAATGTGAAATCAGGAAAGGCATATATGGTAAACTTGTAGCTATAGCAAGTCGAGCTCCAAATGACATATATGTTTTGGATGAAGAAACTAAAGCATGTTTATTAGCTAAAGAAGATGAAAGCTGGTTATGGCACAAACGAATGGGTCACATAAAATTTGACAATCTTGTCAAGATAAGCAAAAAGGAAGCAATACAAGAAATGCCGAAAATCTCAAAACATTCCAACACACTATGTGAGGCATGTCAACATGGAAAGCAGACAAAAGTCCAATTTAAAAGAATATAACACTTTGCATCACATCCATTGGAATTGATACATACTGATCTATGTGGTCCTATGAGAACAAAAGGCTTAGACGAAGAATTATATTTCATGTTAATGATAGACGACTATACCAAGATGACAGCCGTCAGTTTCCTAAAGAAAAAATCTGAAGCATTTGAGTGCTTTAAGATATACAAGGAGTTGGTTGAAAATGAAACTGATTTGAAAATAAAGTGTTTAAGATCAGATAATGGTGGAGAATTCACTTCCAAATTATTTCAGAAATACTGTGATGAAAATGGAATAAAAAGGCAATTTTCAATAGCACGAACACCTCAGCAAAATGGAGCTACTGAAAGAAAGAATAGAAGCATAAAGGAAATGGGTAGAACAATGTCGAAGGACTCAAAATTGGATGAAAAATTCATGGTTCAAGCAATTGACACGACAGTCTTCATTATCAACCGAAGTCTTCTCAGAAATAATTGCTGCAAGACTCCATATGAATTATGGAAAGGAAAACTAGCTAATGTAAAATATTTCAGAATCTTCGGAAGCAAATGTTATATCAAAAGAGAAGATCAAAATTTGGGTAAGTTTGAATCATGTGTTGATGAAGGTATCTTTGTTGGTTACTCATGCAAAAGAAAGGCCTATAAATTCTATAATCTAAGACGAAAACAGATAGTGGAGAGCATAAATGTTACATTTGACGAAGATGGTGTTCTAGTGAGTAATGATGAGGATCTAGAATCTTTGAAACTTGAGACAAAGGCTAAAAATGACACAGATAAAATTGTAGAACAAGAAACAACTATCAACGAGGAAGAAGTAAACAATGATAATCAAGATATACCAGTACAACAACAAGAAGCTCCTCCAAGGAGAACAAAAGAGTGGATTCAAAAGAACCATCCATCAAATCAAATCATTGGTGACATAAATGAAGGTCGATAGCTTTGTTCATCACAACAAGCTGATGTTGCTTTTATAGCAACATTTGAGCCTAGTAGTTTTGAGGAAGCCAGCCAGAATGAATATTGGGTAGCAGCTATGAATGAAGAATTGGATCAAATTGAGAAGAATAACACCTGGGAAATAGTTCCACGACCAAAATATAAAAATGTCATTGGGACTAAAAGGGTGTTCAGGAAAAAAATGAATGAATATGGACAAGTTACTAGAAACAAAGAAATATTGGTTTGCAAAGGCTATGCACAAGTGGAAGGAATTGATTTCGACGAAACATTTGCACCAGTGGCCAGAATGGAAGCCATCCGAATGTTTCTCACCTATCCATGTTCAAGAAAAATCAAAGTCTACCAAATGGATGTTAAGTTAGCATTTCTGAATGGAGAATTAGAAGAAGAAGTTTACATCAAACAACCTAA
The DNA here is from genome assembly GCA_034641835.2 of Pinus albicaulis. Classification (NCBI taxonomy): domain Eukaryota; kingdom Viridiplantae; phylum Streptophyta; class Pinopsida; order Pinales; family Pinaceae; genus Pinus; species Pinus albicaulis. The sequence goes on from CM076570.1 coordinate 1,327,869,670, forward strand.
AGGTTTTCTACTATCACAAAAATAAGACTATGTCTGCAAGTTAAAGAAGGCTCTATATGGTCTCAAGTAGGCTCCCAGAGCATGGTATGCTCGTCTTGATGGATATCTATGTCAACAACAGTTCAAGAAAGGTACTGTTGATAGCAATCTTTATGTAAAAATAGATAAAGATAATTTAACAATCGTTGAGGTATATGTGGATGATATAATATTTGGTAGCAATGATGATCGACTAAGAAATTTTCTACAAATATGCAAAGTGATTTTGAGATGTCTTTACTTGGTGAGGTGACATACTTCTTAGGGATTCAAATATCTTAGGAACATAAAATAATATTTATATGTCAAGCCAAGTACATCAAGGAAATTCTCAAGAAATTCAAAATGGAAGATTGCAAACCCGTCCTTACTCTGATGGTAATAGGTTGAAAATTGAGCATAGACAACTCATCTAAGGATGTGGATCAGAATTTGTATAGATCTATGATTAGTAGTCTTCTATATGTAATAGCCTCTCGGCCAGATGTTATGGAAGCAGTTGGACAAGTAGCAAGATTCCAAGCAGCAGCAAAAGAATCACATATTATTGCTGTCAAAAGAATTCTTCGATATCTAAAAGGCACAGAAGAATATGGCTTGTGGTATCCCAAGGGTAATAATCTCATTATTCAAGCCTTTACAGATGTAGATTGGGTAGGAAGCATTGATGATCGTAAGAGTACTAGTGGAGCAGCATTCTATCTAGGTGGTTGTCTCATATCATGGTTGAGAAAAAAACAGACTTCAATCTCGTTATCTACAGTGGAAGCAGAATACATTGCAACAACATCATGTTGTACTCAAGTCCTTTGGATGAAACAAACTTTGCAAGATCTTCAAGTAAAATTCAGTGAGCCTATTCCCATATTCTGTGACAACACTAGTGCCATCAGCATCTCCAAGAATCCTGTCATGCATTCAAAAATAAAACACATTCTATCAAATATCATTTTGTTAGAGAACGATTCACTGAAAAGAGTATCAAACTTGAGTATGTTTGTACAAAAGAACAAATTTTTGATATCTTCATTAAACCTTTACCTCGTGAAGAATTTGAATATCTTTGTCAAAATCTTGGGATTCTCCCAAGTTCTCACTAGATTACAAGTCTGTAGGATGGTTGTATGTCAAGGGGAGTGGAAGTGTGTACAGGTCTGTAGGATGGTTGTGTTTCAGGGGGATTTACCCTTTTCCATTGATGTCAAAGGGGGAGATAATGTTGCAGGAAGAGGTGTCATGATCACAGGGGGAGTACTTGTGTTGCCATCAATGCCAAAGCGGGAGATTGTTGATCAACGGTTGTCATTGATGTCAACCCAAGCAGCACCACGGGCTAACCCAATATTGCATGGGAATTTCAACCAACCAAATTAATATATTTTGGGTCATTAATTATTTTAATGGTTTCTACTGGTTGAGATGTTTCCGTTGATAGATGGCACGCCATGTAATACTTCACGGTTTGAGAGATATTCATGTTTGAAGTTTGTACCCCCAGTTAGTGGGCTAAAACCCCACGGGGTTGGGGCATGGGTCATTGAAAATTCATAATTAATATTTTTTAAGCTCCTAAAATCCCTCCCACATTCACTTGTTGAAGCCCCTCTCAACTTAAGCAATTATATAAATTGTGATCTTCTTTTCCTCCTTAAGCAAGGGATTTCGCCATCTAAAATAGGTCATCGTGGAATTTGCGCTCTAAATTTTTTTCTACAAAGGTTCAGAAGCTGAAATTTTTATGAGGCGAAGCTGAAATCCTGAGGAAGCTACTGTAAAAATTCTAGATAAAGGTGCGCAACATTTTTGGAGATATGATCTGTGGAAGTGAGGGTTTCTGCAGGCTCCTGAAATTCATCTCAAAGACATGACCTTGGTAAATTCATCATAAATCTCTCTCTAAGTATCGAATTGGAATTTCATAGAAATTGGTGGATATTGTACAGTATTTAATTTTCTCTCTATCAATTTCATAAACAAATGAAGAAACAGTGACACGTGGAACATTTTACAAGTGCGCTCTGCTGAAACAGTCGATAATTAGGGCATTGTGAGAGATTGAGTATAACTCTCTCTTGAAGAATCCAAACTGGGTCAGACCTGTGGCATTGGAAAGATGACTCAGAGGAATAATACAGGACCATAAATCAGATATTGAGGATTCGAAATAACAAAGATACACTAGATTCAATATCGAGCTCCTACAAGGAAAGAAAAAGCTAGATCATGTGTTGTCAAGGGTTGCAAAGGACCAAACTTTCTATGGCAGCAAAGAAAAGCAAGGTGCAGCAGAGGGTAGTATGAAAAGAGAAGCAACCAAGGTACATAACAGTAGCAAGAAGTTCATCATATGAATTCTTCAAGTGGGCAGCACTACATACAATCATTGTACTTAGTCATTGTAAACACATTATTGTACAAATTGTACTAGTGTCTATCTGCCAAGGGTTGAAGAGGCAGTGTTGGGAGGTCTAAGATCATCATTAAGTGGTTGTGTCAAATTTGGGATTATGGTCTAGTATATCTTCTTCTTCTGCATCATTCTATATCATTGTAAGGTGGACCATTTTCCCTGGTACGAGAGTCCATTCTTATTTTATTCTTCTATAGGGTGGTAGGGTGGTGCTAGGGTGAGTTGTAGCTCATTGGGTGTTGGGGCATCCATTCAGTTGACTACTAAAGAATCTCGAGTGTTGGAGCGTTCATCCAGTGGGAGCTGGAGAAGAATGCTTTTCTAGATTCTAGGAATTTGGAGCTTTATTTTCAATTGGAGTTGAATATTAAAGAATTATTAGAAAAGAATTAGGTGGTTTTTGTCCCGGAGTGGGTTTCCACCTTAAAAAATGTGTGCATTTGTGTTCCTCTTTTTTGCTGCTATCATTGTACAAACATTGATAATAATTGAAGATTAACTAATGCCCTAATTGAAAGGAATACTGATTCACCCCCCCCCCCTATCTCTCAATATTTCCAACATTATTAATGACTATGGACATATGAAAATGCATTGAAAAAGTAAAAGAGGCAATAAATGACATTTATTGACGAAAATAAAGAAAAATAGGAGAAAAGGAAGGTGAAGAGACACAAATTTTCATGCAAGGGAAATTAGATCAAAAATGAAGGAAAATGAAAGAGAAAGGAGAATTCAATGACAAAAAGGAATTAGAGAATCAATTGTTAGATTTTGTTTAGTTTTATATTTTGGTACAGCTTTTTTCATTTTTCTCTTTGCTCTCATACACTGTTGCACACTTAGAGTATTCGTGGAGTGCTCTAACATTTACTTGGATTTGGAGAATGGAAGAAAAGGAAAGCAAGGAAGCACAAGGATACAATTGTATTTAAAACTACAATAGGATTACCTTGCAAGTAGAAATTTTCATGTGTGATATCCTTGTTGGTTTTTGGATGCATGGTATATGCATGTGGTTCCTTGGTTATGTTCTTTCATTAGCATAGAGATTTTCCTAGATTCATAGTGGTTTCAACCTTGCCTTGCCATAACCTGGATAACCATGGTGTACATGCTTCCACATTTGGTCTTATGATTTTTTCTAATGTTCTCTATGGTTGTGGATTGGAACAAATTCTCCAGAGCCCTGAAAAAACTCAGGTTCTATGGAGGCTATGGTTTGAATTACTAGTCCGTGGAGCCCGTGGGTAGGGAAAAATTCTTTGGAGCCCTGAAATAACTCAAGTTCCCTCAAGGTTGTGGGTTAAGTTTCTATTTTGTGGACCCCTACACAGCTTGAGTAGAGACCAATTTGGTTTATGTTAGTCATTTCAGGACCATATAGGTGAGATCACTACGGTTGAGGGTTGAGGTGGTTGATCCTCTGAAATCCCTGGTTGGTTTTATTTTAGTTTAACCCTTATGATCCCACATTAATTCTTGGAGTATGGTTCCAGGATGATTGGATGAAAGGGATATTTGGTTCAGCCTAACCAATGGATGGGTGATACGTGGAAGTCCCTCGCTTGGTTGGATTTTTTATATGTTAATATGAGCTATTTTCTTATTGTGATCTATGAGAACTTGTACTAGTTATTTTGGTGATAATATGGTTGATTTGTCATGGGTTCTATTTTGGTTATATGTTGGTTATATGCATGGTTCTATTATGTTCTCTAGCTATGCATCTTGTTTATGATTTGATAAGTTATTGAATGGTTGATGAATGCATGGGATACCAAGTGTTGTTGTAGCTAGATAGAGAGGGAATAAAGCCTTCTTAGTGATTTTCAGATCACGTTCAATAGTTGATGATTAGATATTTATTCACAACCTATAGCTTCTGTGTTTACCATGTTTTTGATGAAATTTTTATCTTATATTAGGCATGTCTAGGTCAAGATCTTGGTCAAGTTTTGATTATTTAGAATTTTAATAATCATTTTCATGATTATCTAAAGTTATAGGCAGTTCTGGGTAGTCGTATGGGGGCTAGCCTAGAAAAGTGGCATAGATATCACAACGAAATGGAATAAACAGAGGAAATTGGGTCATATCCAGATGCAGATAGGCTTGTCGGTGTAGTTATAGCCTTCTAATCACATGCAAAAGTGTTATGGGCGTGGTTTAGGAGTAAAACTAAATAAAAAGTCTTCTAGCTCAGGGATTAATAACCTCGAGTGGTTGTTAGGATTTGAGTGATCTGTAGTCTCTGAGGGATGTCATATTACTTCTGGTTTATGAGCCCCACTTCCAGAAATGGAAATTCAAGGTTAGATCATATCATAGTGATACTCAACTCATGTTTAACTTAGAGATCTTGTCAAAATGGAAAAATGTGGCAGGGGTAATTACAGGGTGGTATCCGATGGAGGTTGCAACATTGGACCTCATGGTAGATATGATTGTTATGATTATCAGGTCTGTGGTCATTATTGCAGTTTTTTGTTATCATGCATGATGTTGATATATTGATTTCATTATATATATATATATATATATATATCGTGTTGATCTAGATTGAGTGTGAAGAAAAGATAGCCTCCCCTGAAATACACCGAGGTATGATTTTGATTATGTTTGTATTTGGTTTATCTAACATGACATGTTTGCAATAAATAGAAGATAAAATATGAAGAATATAATGGTGGACTGCAGTTCACGTGACTCCCCTTACAGGCCTGATGTGAATTATATGGAATGGGAAATGTTAGTTTGGAAGTAAGGAGAAGAGTATTCTCCTGATACAAAACATAGACGGATAAGTTTGAAGGAAAAAATTAGAAGTTGCAAGGACTATAATAGAAGGTTGATTGAGTCACAAGAAAGGCTTGATAGAGCTAAATTAAAGTAAGAAGAAGTTAATGCAACCATCGTTTAAAGTATTTCATATTTGCAGAGACAGGGAATACTAAGTATTAAGCATGGACAAGGGAAAAAGACTAATTGGGCATATGGTAGTAGTCATCAATCAGGATACAAGTTGGGCAAGGAAGATACAGTAAAAGGTGGAGGATCCTTGGATACACCTGAAAAGAGGGGTAAAGCTTATGGATTCTACACTAGTTACAATTCTGAGAGTTTATCATCCTCATCACCACCATCATCCTTATAGGTGGAGTGATAGGGGCTACTTTCCATAAGAGTTCAAGAAATCCGAGACTCCTATTTTATATAGGGAAATTTAGAAATCACAAGATGCCAAAGCATGGTTGCATGAAATGAATTTTAAATATTGTTCAATAATATCTCACGATGCAGGTGTCAAAGAAAATGCAGCTTCATAAAAGAAGTTCAATGCATTTGAGAAAGGACATAAGTCTTAGCCTATGGAGCATCAGAGTAAAGGAAATTTAAAAGAAACATTGTGATTTTTAACTTGTGGTGCAAATAATCATAGGAAGGATTTCCCTTTGTATCATAGTGGCACAGTGGATGCATGGAAATACTCAAATCTATAGTGTGTAGGAGGCACAAACAATTGGAAATTTTGTTCACAATATTACTCAAATTTATGTAGTAGTGGATAACGGGTAGGAATATTATTTGGAATATATCATCAAGATGGAAGGTGGAAGTAGAGGGGGAGTTATAGGAATAAACTCGATGCATTTTTCTACCAAAGGAGTTCATGCTCCAAGACCGAGAAATCAACCAAGTTAAAATGTGTGGAATAACTCTGGGACTGAGGAAGCTACATGGAAGATGATTGATATGATGTAGGAATAATAACGGGTTTTCAATTATAGTTGAATTCATCCAGCGAATTGGAATCGATTGAGCGATGATATGTGCAGGTGTTCATTTTTAGGCCAATAGAATTTTGTCACCTATAACCTTCTTTAAGCATGAAACATGGAAAAATGGGTGGATTCCAGAAGAAGAAAGAAGCTCCAATTTGTATGCCATAGTGCCAATATTTTGAAACACCTTGTAAGGAACATAGTAATTTGGTGATAACTTATTATCCTTCTTATCTTGATTGACGAACATTGGTTTGTATAGTTGTAGCCATAAAATACCCAGTCTCCTACATCAAAAATTCTCTTGATGCAATGCTGATTTTCCTATTGTTTCATTTGATTTTCTGCCAAATTTAGGTTATCCTTTAAGAGTTGGAGAAATTGTTGTTGATGCTCAATGTGATATTCCACTGCTTGAACCTTAGAATTTTCTCTTAAATATGATGTGATGGATAGTGGATGATATCTGTAAAGTGCCATAAATGGGGTCAATTTTGCTGCAATATGGAAAGAAGTGTTATACCACCATTCAGATAGAGGTAACCACTTGACCCATTTTGTTTATTTATCAGATACAAAACAACGAATATATCATTCCAAACATTTGTTCAATATCTCATTTTTCCCATCGGATTCAAGATGATAAGATGAGCTATGGGCTAGTTGAGTACCCAAACAAGAAAATAATTCTGTCAAAAAATTCTAGTGAAAATTGGATCTCTGTTGCTTACAATAATATTTGGGTTCCCATGTAGTTTTTGAATTTTTTCCATAAATGGAGTAGAAACTATACTTTCTTTAAATGGATGAGATAATGCACAAAAGTGTGCATACTTGGTAAGTCTATCAACTACCACCATGATGACACTCGTTCCTTCAGACATAGGTAAAAACCTATGATAAAGTCCATTGAAACCTCCTCCCAACATTGACTTAGAATAGGTAGAGTTTGTAGCAGACCCAGGGTATTAATTGTCTCAACTTTATTTTGTTGGAAAACCAAACATTCTGCCACAAAATTTTGAATATCAGATTTAAGGCCATCCAAGTAGGAATATTTGTTCACCCTGTGGCGATTTTTTAAAAATCCTAAGTGTCTGCCTAAGGGAGAGGTGTGAAATTCCAAAAGAATATTTTGTTTTAGCTGGGAAATCTTACAAATATATAAGCGATCTTTGTACCATAAGGAATCATTTTTCCAACTAAATGTATCATATGTACTAGGATCTTGCTGTAACTTTTAAATGAGTGTCCATACTTCTTCGTCATTCTTCCATTCCTCCCTTGCTTCAGTTATCCAATCTAGTTGGATAATAGAAATGGAAAAAATTAATGCTTCCACCTCCTCATCCTTTCTTTACAGTGCATATGCAACAACATTTAGCTTATGTTTTTTGTAGATGATTTCAAATTCATAACCCAACATCTTTGTGACCTATTTTTGGTGCTCTTGTGAAGATAGTCATTCTCCAAAAATCATTTAAGACTATCATGATTAGGTTTTACCTTGAAGTGTCTTCCCATTAGGCAAGGTCACCATTTCTTTAATGCATGTAGTATTTCCAACATTTCCTTCTCATAAATAGCTTTATGTAAATACTTTCCTTTGATTGGATGACTTTCAAAAGAAAAGAGTCTTCCTTCTTGCATTTAAACAACACCTATTCCATTTCCCGAGGCATCACATTCCACAATAAAGGTTTTTGTGAAGTCTGGCGTAGCTAAGACCAGTGTTAGGCACATTGCCTCTTTAAGATGTTCAAAGGCCTTAGTTGGTTAACGAGTCCATGAAAATGAATCTTTCTTAAATAATTATGTTAGAGGTTACGCTCTTCTCCCATAATTCTTAACAAAATTGCGATAATACCATATTAACCTGAGAAATCCTCGCAACGGCTTTATGGTTGTGGGGACTTTCCATTCCTTAATGGATTTAATTTTTTTAGGGCCTACCTTAACACCCTCCTGAGATACAATATGAGCCAGATATTCCACCTCTTGTACTCTAAGAAACATTTGGGGCTTTTTGCATATGATTTTTTCTCCTCCAATAGTTTGAGCACCCTATCAAGATGTTGAACATGATATTTCCAAGACCTGTTGTAGATTAGTATATCATTGAAATATACTAGCACCAATTTTGTAAAGAAAGGTTTAAAAATGGAATTCATCAACCCTTAAAATGTTGAAGGTGCATTGGTAAGGCCAAAAGGCATGAAAAAAAATTCATAATCATCCTCATGAGTTAAAAATGCTATTTTCATAATATCTTTAGTTTTCATTCTAATTTGATGATATCCTGAATGAAGATCCAACTTTCTTAAATAAATTGCTTCATGTAATTCGTCCAATAATTCATAAATCAAAGGAATAGGAAAATTATCTTTAATAGTGAGATTATTGAGCTCCCTATAATCCAAAAACATGTGCCATGATCCATACTTCTTATGTACCAATACTACTGACGCAGAGAAAGAACTTTGACTAGGTTGAATTATACCAGCCTCTAACATTTGTGAAATCATATGTTTAATTTCGCCCTTTTGGACATAAGGATATCTGTAAGGCCTGATGTTTCAAGGAAAACTTCCTGGAATCAAATGAATAACATGATAATGATCACGAATAGGTGGAAGTCCTTTGGGAGTTTAAAACAAGGAAACTTTTAGGGGCTAATTTTTGTAGGTGGGCTAATTTTCCATGCTTTTTGAAAAAACAAGATTTGCTGATTTCCATTTTTTTCGAAAATGGTTAACCCAAATTTTATAGCACACCATTATTTTACCTTAAAGATCGCCAAAATATTATATTGAATAATATAAAATCAATGGAAATATAAATATTTCTACAAAAATATCGCCAAAAATTTTACAATTTGCATATTAGGGACTAGTAATATTCGCCAAGGTTTCTAAAATTTAAGATAAACTTCCAGCCTTAAAATTTTCCCTGGTTTCAAACACCTTGGAATGATTGTCCAAGATTGATGATTTTAATGTTGGAACTTCTAGTGAGCATAATTGTGAAATTACGCCTCGTTTTTATTTCTTCAGAAGCTATTTCATGATTTTAGAGCTTATTATATTTCCTGAATTTGCTGTGATTCTCCCTAATTCATCTTCCTTTCCTTCCGAAAAAAAATTCAAGAAAATTTCATAAAAAATTAAAACCTACCATCCCCAAATATTGTAACCATTATACTCCTAGTAAAACATTAACACCTCCCATTGCAATGGAAAGAATTGGAATTTTCAATACATATTCCCCAATGGTTAGCTTGATATTATGACACTTTTCAAAGCAATTGATAGTCCCTCCATTTTCAACCATCATTTGACACTCTAGTGATGGGTATAGGAAGAAATTAAATTCCTTGGCTACCTTGCAATGAATAAAATTATGGGTATCACCTGAATCAATCAACACTATTACATTTTTCTTCTTGATATGTCCTTATGCCTTGAGAGTTTGAGGAGTGGTAATTCCTATCAATGCATTGTAGGATATGGTCTGACTCATTTCTTCATTCTCTAGGGTTGGTTCCTGGTGTATATCCTCTTATTTTTAATTTTCTTGTTCATTTTATTCCTCCTCTTCACAATATATGAAAAATAATTTATTCTCGACACATTTATGACCTTTAGTGTATTTTCTATCATAATTGTAGCAAACCCCTTTTTCTCTTTTATTTTCCAATTGTTGTGGTGTTAACCTTGTGGTTTCTGGAAGTCTAGGAGTAGAAACACTTACATATTTATAGATGTGAGTGGTAGGCTTCCTTGTCACCATAATTTTACATTCAATTTTTCTTGCCAACTTGAATGCCTTCCCCAATGAACCAGGTTCCCAAAGGCGAACCTCATGTTGGATTTTATCCTTTAATGTACTTCTGAAGACGTCAATCCCACTTTCCTATGGAATATCAGTTACCCTTATATTAAATTTTTGGAATTCCTCAATGTGCTCCACCATTGAACCCTTTTGTTTGAGATCTATCAATTGGCTAAAGAAGGTGTTGCTCTTTGTATCCTCATAATGTGCTATCATTTCCTCTATAAAAATTCACCAAGTGACACTTTTTTAATGAGAGAAAAGCCAAGGATACCATATAAATGTATTTTGTTCTAAATTTAAAGTTTCAATGCTTATCTTTTGTGTGTTTTTCACATTATGGACATCAAAATATTGCTCCATATGTAGTATCCATGTTACGAGATCCTTGCCATCAAATTTCCTCATATTGGTCTTTCGAATATGGTGGGTCTTCAATCCAGCATTAGAGTTTATGAAATCATGATTAACATTTATTTTTTTCTCATCATGAGTTTCCGATACTACCTTTTCACCATTAGGAATCACTTCTTGTATCAACTTTGTTAAACCTTCCTTCAAACCTTCCATGTCTGCTTTTATATCATTCTTCATTTCATCCATGTTGTCTTTCATTTTTTCATCTATCTTAGCTTCCATGTCATCCATCTTATCTTCCATTCCATTCTTCAAACCATCCATCTAGCTTCCAAACCTTTCTTCAAACCATCCATATTAGCTTCAACGCCTTTCTTCAAACCATCCGTCTTAGCTTCCACATCTTTCTTCAAAACTTCAATTTCATTTTTTTTCTCTTTTCGAGAGAAACATTTGGTGCACTTGGTCTTGTAATTTTGATATATCATGTTGCACTTCTTCCTCTTCATGATTCATATTAGAGACTTATGAGGGCTTAATGGGTGTTGAATTATTATTAGGGGCCATTTTAGAACCCAATATTGATATCTATGCTTCAATATGCCCTTGGAATCACTTCAAACTGACTTTTCAAGCAATACTTATGCAATTTGAAAAAAAACATACACACCTCTTTCTTGATTTTGATGAGCTCAATATTGAAACTGATGTATCTCTAAAATTTCAGATCCCCGAGATTTTTTCTTCAACATTTTTGTAGCCATATGAATATTATTTCTAATGCAATATTCTTGACCTCATTTGGATTCTTCAAGGAAAAGTTATGCCTAATATCCCACAATGACCTAATTATGGACTTGTTCAGTAGAGCGAACCTATATGACATTTCGCATGTAATTGTTTCCTCCTTCGGCTCTGAAATTCATACAAATTAAACTACATGCTGTTTATTATCAGCCACTCTTTACATAATTCCAATCTGATGTTCAGAGAGAGAGAGTTATGACGATTTTCCCAAGGTCAACTATTTGAGATGAAATCTGAGAGCCTCCAAAAACCCTAAATTCCACAAATCGTATCTCCGAAAATGTTGCGAAACAAGATCTGAAATTCTTATAAGACGTTCATCCCGATTTTGTTGAAAATGGGTTTTTTTTTAAGCTTCTAAAAATTTGAAGAAACAAATTTATAGCGACAATGCCACGATGACTTGTTTGAAGTAGCGAAACCCTAGAATCCAAATCTCTGATCCCAAATTTTATGAAACCAACTCTAAAAATATAATAAAATAGAGATCAGCGCCTTAGAAATTAGCCACTTCGAGGGGTAAATCTCCTTTACATTACATAAATGAACAATTCTTGGATGATTCAAATGAAAAAAACCTCCTTTATATATATAGGAGTCTAAGGGGTCACAATATAATCCTAGCCAACCTAACAATAATGATGTAAGGGAACAACAATAAAAATAGTGGGTTTCTTTGGGGCACAATAATAGAAATATGGGGACTATAGGGGTAAGAAAATAACAATAATGGTGTTAGACTAACAACAATAAGGGACCACACTAGTAATATAAGAACCTAACTTGTCTAGCCTCAAAAAGAATTTTGAAATGATAGACTTGGGACACTTGCATTATTTCCTTGGTCTTGAAGTCTTACAATCGAAAGAAGGTATTATTTGTTTCTCAGCCCATGTATGCTCGTGTTATTGTACGCCACTTCTGCATGGAAGACTGTAAGTCAACTCCTTCTCCCTTTCAGTCTGGAGTTAAGATTTCAGTCACTTGTACTTCCCCTAAAGTTGAAGTTACCTTATACCATCAACATGTGTGTAAGCTTATGTATCTAACCCATACCCGTCTTGACATTTCCTTTGTCGTTGGCCGTGTTGCTTGGTTTATGCACAAACCCCATGAAATTCACTAGAAAGTAGCTAAGAAAATACTTTGATATATTTTAGGTACAGTTAAGTTTGGGATTCATTATAGTGTAGGAGCATCTCCATTATTGATTGGTTTCACTTATTATGATTGGGCGAGTGACCTTGATGATCAAAAGTCTACTACAGGTTATATATTCACTCTTGGTTCAAGACCCATTACATGGTCTTGTAAGAAAAAAAGTGCCATCTATCTTTCTTCGACAGAAGTAGAGTATCGTCGTGCTATTGAATCCAAAAAGGAAGCCTTGTGGCTTCGCTGAATCCTGTCTGAATTTGGTCTTCATCTATAACATCCAACTACACTTTGGTGTGATAATCAGAGTGCCATTTAGATATGAAAAGATCTAGTTCAACATCAGTCCATGAAACAACTTGAGCTACACATGCACTTCATCAGAAATATCATTCATGATCGTGTTCTTGAAGTGCAATATTGTTCAACCAATGAGAAATGTGTTGATATCTTTACAAAGGCTCTCACAGAAGTGAAGTTTACCAAACTTCGATCTATGCTTGGAGTTCATGAAAGTTATCATTAAGGGGGGATAGGCTCTAATGCCTCCTTCATTCTCCTATTGTGTCACCTTTTTAAATCCTTCAATCGTATCCCAAGTTGTTCTTAAGGGGAGATGTTAGGATATTTTGACACATAGGAAATAGCTAAGTATAATTTGTTCTAGCATAGGGTTAGGTAACATGTGCTTCTTTACTATGTACTTTTGTAACTTATAATCTGATGGTCAGGATATGTAGTGATCCAATGATTTGTTCTCTCCTCAGTGCTACCAACACTTGATCCGTGGCTTAACACCCGATTATCCATGCTCTCTATTTAAAGGGAATGGAGAGTCATTTGTCCAACGATCGTTTATGAGAGAAGGTTATGTAAATTTTATTTATTTATATTAATAAATTTCCTAAAATGATTGAGTTGGCTCAAGTCATGGAGTGTTTCCCTCCTTAAGGGTTTTAACCATGTCGAATATTGGTGTAATGATATGTGATCTATTTGTGACCGGTGACAAGTGGTGTTTGATCTAAGGAACTTTCCGTGTAAATTCCTACAACTATCATTTTGTAAATTAAAGATAATAACATTTTGTAATAACATTCAAAGTGTTATAACTAGCCAAACTTAATAACCAACCATGCACAATAATGTAGCTCCAAGTTACACTTTGTCGACTTCTTCAATTAGCTCAACCTTTATTGGAACTTTATGCCTTTCCATTTAACCACACCACTTCCTCCTTAATCCATCCCTTCAAGGGAGTTTACGTTTTTTTCCTACTCCATCTCATTGTTATCACTCATATATTTTCCCTTCCCTTTCAAGGAAAAATATCTAAGTAACCCTTTCAAACAAACTTTAGGGTCAAAGGCTAGCCCCTTCAACCTAGAGAGGGATCTCTTCTTTACAAATCAACTGCCTACTATCACCTAAACAATTGGTTGTATTTATAGTACAATTTCTAGGACTTGGGAGGGTTTTGAAAACTATTGTAAGTCAGAGAAATCAAATCCTTGGGCATGGAGTTAGACAGATTTCAAATTAATAAATGTGCACAAAGATTCTAGTTATAGAAATAGAAGCTATGAGAAGGATATTTAACATTTCCTTGGACAATATTGCTGTTGAGTGTGGTAGCAGAAAATGAACAAAAAGTGTTTGTTAAAGATAACATCTGACAAATATGAATTATTTTCAGTTTAGATGGAAGAGTGATGCTTGAATGTAGAAGTTAGAGAATGAAAGTAAATAATGAATTCTACTTCTTATACCTTCATCCAAGCATATTGAAGGAAGACATTTGATGTAGATACTAAGAAAAGACACATTCACCAAGAAAAAAATGGGACACATCAAGACATGAATTCTTAGCTTCGAAATACTATGTTCTTCTGATCATTAGTCACCTATGGTTTACAAGCATAAAAAGAGCACGTACACAAATTAAAATTCTTTCTCCAAATATAAACCCTTGGCTTTCTTTCATTATTAGCTTTATAGACTACATACAAAACCATAACCATGTCTCCAGAAAAACCTTTATTACAAAAGTGTCAAAATATGTAATTTAAAATTAAATACATTACATTTCTTAATCATAAACCAAGATGATAATATTTTTCATCTGGGAACTATGTTGTTGCTAAAGACCTGGTTGAAGATAAGGATAAAAATAAACTACTTCTATTCTTCCAAGATTTTTTTTAAACCTTGCTTCATCATCATGCTTGATATATCAATATTTTCATTGAAATATGGTTCTGGTCCACCAAAATGGGAGTTTGGTGCATGAATCCTTCCGCCACAGGTTGCATCCACTCAAAAATATTCTTTATTTCCTTCAAAAAAATTATTTTCCTAAGCACTGGCAGATTAACTAGTGTGCATCATATCGAGAGGAAAACTGGGAACCATTGACGGAATAAATCTTAGTGCTGTCTCAAAACGAAGCACAATTTGCACTGGAAATTTAACTATCAGTGCTCATCCAAAATGAAATTGAAACAATGCTAAAATATTAAATATATGTGCTCCATAAAATTGTTTCCAAAATATCATTGAAAGAATATAAATCATCACACTAAATACTTCACCTAAGCTTGCTAACTTCACTCTATCTCCTTTTCCTAGTCGTGTCGGCTTTACAACCAAGCTCTTTTCTTTAACCTTTGCCCTTCCTAGATTTTTTAGGTTTCTCCTTTTTTACAGCCATAACTCTCTTAGGAGTGTCATCTAACTCGATGACTTATTTTTCTAGGCCAGGGTTTTACTTGAGCTTGAATTTCAGCCTTAATTAGTTAATTGGTTTAGAGTTAGGCCTTATTTCCACATAGATCTCAGCTAGAGTGGTCTCCTTAACAGAATCTATTTCCTTTGTCTCAATATGATCATTCCCTAATTTCAATTTATTTTGGTTCAAAAAATTCGGTATGCCCAGTAGATGACATATAAGGAGGAGACAAGCTTCTCCTTTCCTGAATTATCCTATTTCTTCTAGTGTAGACATTTTGAACTTTATGAACTAGAGGGGGAGGTTTTTTCGTCATGTTTTTTCTATAGATTCTAGTATGGGCTTAATTCCCATAATATAAGGTCTAGGGGGGTTGAACAAGCTTATTATTTCTCATCTTTCTACTAATGGCTTTAGGTTTAGGCGATATAAACACTAGAAATCCTCTCCAAGAAAGAAAATGTTCCCATGTTCTGTTAAATTTCCTCAAACAATTTTCAATTAATAGGTTGATTAGGTTCTTATGAAAAATAAAATGAGGTGATACAGTAGGTTTGGACATCACCTTCACTGATTTTTTTTTTAGATTCATAAGTAAAAATATGGGAACGTTATTTCTCACTTGCCCGTAAATGTGCCCAACAAAAAAAAATGGTAGATGTAGAGTTTGCTAAAATTCCCTTCAGAGGTGATATAATACTCAATGATCCTAAGGATTATGTACCTTTCATTCTTCAACCAAGATATCTTCACCTCCAAATTCCATGATCTGTCCCTGTACTAATCTCTTAGGAAAAAAATAATGAAAATTCCTTCCAAAGTGCGATTTTTGAACCAGTGTTCTCCATCAACAAGGAGGCATGTAGCCTCTATAGTCATTTTATTTTTGAAATGGAAGGAAATTTATCCAATATTAATACCCTAACCATCAAACCCTTTAGTAAAGGCTTGAGAAACCACATCATGATAACTACTACATATGAAACAAAATTCTTCCCAGCCAACCTCCCGAAATCTTTCTTGAATCTCTGGATATGATTCGAGGATCTCAGGTTTCTAAGGTTCTCACCTTTGCAACTCACCACTTTCTCCCATAATTTTCACCATCCATAACCAAAGGCAATGGAAGAAAAAGTGGGACGCATTCATGACTATGGAGGACTTCTAACTAACATTCATATTAGCAAAAAGAATAATAAAACATTTTAACCCTAAATTGATTCGTTTTATGAAAACTAGAGGTTAAACATGACTGGTGAAACAAAAAATAAATACAATCATGATCATGCATTAAAGTGATCAATCATACCACTATATTTTTAATGATTATTACCCTTCGGTGGCGGAAATTTAAAAAAAAAAAATTTGAAACCATGTAATGACATGTTACACCATATATTTCACTAACACTTGCCTATCCTAGTACCTGGTTCTTTGCTAATGTGTGACTCATCAGTGATTCAGTTTGATATTTTTTGAATTCGTGTTGGAAATCCAATTGTCAGGGCCTTTCTTTGACAGTTTCAAATTAGCATTGAAAATTAAATTGTCAAAACACCTAAATATTTTGAATAAAAAAATTTAAAACTATTGAGCCTTACACTCCAAAGCTAGACTGAGATAAAAATTAACTCTACTAGGGATGTTATTCTCTTTCTAATGCAGCAAAGAAATCACTACACCAATGCCTGATCCATTGGGCCAACTTTCTGTTTTGTACCATTGCTTCAATAATATTCAAATAGCACAATTTTTTTATTAACATGAAATAAAACTAGAAGTGAATCTAAAAAACTACATTGAAACTTCAAATTAAACTTTGAAAAACACCTATCTAGAACTTAGGGCCTTCACTCCAGGATTCAAATATTTTCAAGTGTTATCCACACCTGGAAGTTCTTTCAAAATAAAATGAATATACAAATGGAAAATGGAAATTTCTCTCCGAATATGAGTACGACTTTAGAAAACACCAATTTACTAGGCCTCCACTGATCAATTCACCCTCTAAATCCTAAAAAATAAATATTTTCTTACCATGAAATTTTTTTTTTTTATAGGGGCCCTTCCAGTACAAATAACTATGAAGACAACAATATTTAATTTCTTTCAAATTCAGGGATGTTTCTTGGGCTTTGGTTATCCCTGGTGGAGCCTCCAAATTCTGCAAAATGTAGATCATACCACTGTACCATGGGTAAAATTTTAGCTCATCAGACACTTTTAAACTCATACTGTCATTTATGCCATTCAAACATATTGATAACAAATCCATACCCAAAGAATCAATATTTGTCTCTGTCACCAACTTTGCTAATCCATGACCTTTAATCAAATTTGTTGGTTTGACCTCTAAGCCATATTCCAAAAATTTAGTGATCCTCTTACCTCTTATTCCATAACTGTTAGGTTGAATTAAAATAGCTTTAACTACACTATAAGGGACACAATATTTAACATGAGAATGAAAAACATATACTCAGAAATATTTCAGTGTTTTAACAAGGGAAAATTCCCATTTCTCCATAAAATTGTACTTCAATTCGGCATCCATTAATGATATGCTGAAAAAAGAATTAGGTTCAATCTTGGTTATCCCCATTTTTCTTCACTAGTACTCTGGATGGTATATTCATATGCAAAGTAAAAAACGAAAAAATTCCTTTGAGAAATTTGGACTTATTACAACAGGTTCCCACATCAATGCAAGCTTAATTCCATCAAATTCTTCTCTAAATCAAATTTTCCACTTAATTTTGCTATCCTTTTTCAGCATATTGGTAATTTTATTTATGATTTATTCAAAATTCGGAACAAATCACCTTAGAATATTAACGTTACTAAGGAAAGACTATATTCCCCTTTTCATTTTGGGAAGGTCTAGCCTTTTGATCACTACAACTTTGTATGTATCAATTCTAATTCCCTATTTAGAAACAGTGTGACCCAACAATATACCCTCCTACATAGAAATGTGTGACTTCTTTGTATTAAGGGAGATGTTGATTTTTTTGCACTTTAGAAAAGCTTGTCTGATATTTTTTAGGTGATCCAAATATGATGTCGAGAAATTTTTTATGTCATCGAGATAAAACACTAAAAACCTATATTTTTTTTCTAGGAATGTTTGTTGGTCACCCTTTGAAATGTCCATCGTTTAAAATAGTGGAGTCACCAAGTGAAACACATGTTTTTTTTATCCTTGTTCGTCATCAATGATGAACTCTATATCTTTGTCATTATTTCCCATGGATCATATTTCCTTCATTCCTTGGAAAAAAACACCAATATGTTATCACTCACAATTCTTCACTTTCCTTTAAAGGAATAAACTATAAGGTAACCCTTTCAAACCAACCTTAGGGTCAAAGGTTAGCCCCTTCAACCCGAAGAGGGATCTCTCCTTTACAACTCAACTACCTAGTGTCACCTCAATATTTGGTTGTACTTCTAATATAGTGGCTAGATCATGTGATGATTTTGAAAACTATGGAAAGGAAGAGAAATAAAATCCCTGTGCACGGATTTAGGGAGATTAAAATTTAATAAATGGGAACTAAGATGCTAGTTGTAGTCACAGAAGATAGGAGGATGATAGTTAGCATCCCCTTATACAAGTTTTCTATTGAGAGTGGTAGCAGAAAAGTAACAAAAAATGATTTTTAAATATAGCATCTGACAAACATCAATTATTTTCAGTTTATATGGAAGAGTGATACTTGAATGTATAATATAGAGCATGAAGTAAAACATGAATTCTACTTATTATACCTTCATCCACGAATATAGAAGAAATAAATTTAACGTAAATACTCAGAAAAGAGACATTCACCAAGAAATTGACTAGGAAACATAAAAAAATGATTTATTATCTTCAAAATACTATGTTCTTATTATCATTAATCACCTATGATTGAAAAAAATAAACATAACACATACAAAAATTACAATTCTTTCTCCAAATATAAACCCTTGGTTATCACTCATTATCAACTTTATATTGTACTTACAAAACCATAAGCATTTTTTTATAGAAACCTTAATTACAAAAAGTATGAAAATAGATAAATAAATATCTAATTAAAATTAAATACATTTCATTGCTTAATCATAAAGCAAGATGATAATATTATGTATTTGGGAACTGTGTATTTACTGAAGACTTGACTCAAGCTAAGGATCAAAATCAACTCCTGATATTATGCCAATTGTTAGTATGAATCTTGATTCCAAGCGTACTAAAAAAGACCCTTTAGTTGCGCATAACAAACAACCCTAACAACAGAAATGACTGCTAATATCTTGAGATCTGCAGTTAGATGATCAAGACAAATGCTGCAAAAATCTAGATCTATGCATTAGAAGACATTAAATAGTAGAAAAAACAAGATTTACTCCATAGATCCAATAGACAAGACAAGAATATATCCAATGAAATTTTTATTAATGGCACCTAGGAGGAAAAAAAAAGAGGGTGTTCCCTGTTCTCCTCAATGGGATGGGTTCTTGTAAGTCCTCAACACTTCAAATTTAGAACTCCTCTCTCTTGATGGTGTAGAAAACTGAGACAAAAATGAAAAAATATGGCTATGATGGTGGATCAATAGCCAGACCAAGATTTGAGATCCAAAGTGATCTTTAGGCAACAAAAGGTCACAAATGAATGGGAAAACCCTTCTATTTATAACAAAATATTGAGTTAGTCTAGATATTGGTGTATAATTAAAATATTATTAACTAAATCAAGATCCAAATTTTATGGAATATTTTATTATATTTGTTGGAGGGAAAAGGAATTTGACTTGAGTCAAATCCCTTTATTTGTAAATAATAAATAAATAAATGATTTATTTATCATTTTAAGGATATGGTTGAGTAATAATCAAATAAATAATGATCTATTTAATTATTTAAGGGAGATGTAGTCATATTTAACAAAGAATATTATTTAAGTAATGTTTAAATAATTATTCTTAGAAAATAATAAGATAAATGATGATCTATCTAAATAATTTCCTTGTTTTGGGCTAAATATAACTAGGAGTATTAATTAAATTTCTATTTAACTAATTATTCCTTGAAGAAAAATCAAACAAATATGGATTTATTTAATGTTTCCCCATGGGGTTTCCTGTTTAGACCATAAACAACTTAATAAAGGTGGTTTACTAAGTTATTTTTCATAGTGAATGCGATTTTACTTGAGATAAAATTGGTCTTACTTGGTGTACTTGGGTCCATCTAATAACAATGAGTTAGATGACCAAAAAATGGTGTAACACCAATCTTTTTTAAAAACCTTGCTTCATCATCATGCTTGATATAGTAACATTTTCCTTGAAATCTAGTTTTGGCCTACTAAAATGGGAGTTTGGTACATGAATCCTTCCTCCACAAGAAGCATCCAATCCAAAATGTTTGTTTCTTCCTTCAAAAATAGTCTTTTATTGAGTGCTAACATATTAACTGGTGTGCTTCATATCGAAAGGAAAACTAGGATCTGTTGATGGATTAAATATTAGCACTAACTCAAAATAGAGAAAAATTATTGTTAATAATTTGACTGTTCGTGTTCATCCAAAATCGAATGAACATAGCGGTGATGGATTAACTATTCGTCCTCCATCAATATGTTTCCAAAATACCGATGAAAAAATAAAAATCAATACTATAAATACTTCACTTGAGTATGCTAGCATCATGATGTCTCCTTTTCCTAGTATTTTGGATTTAGAACCAGGCTCTTTGCTTTGTCCTTTGGGTTTCCTAAAGCTTGCAGGTTGCTCCTTGTCTAAAACTAGATCTCTCTAAGGAGTATCATATACTTCAATGACTGTTATCTTAGGCTAGGGTTTTATTAGAGCTTGAATTTCAACCCTAATTTGTTAATTGATATAGTGTGATGCCTTCTTCCCCGATCGATCTTAGCTAGGGTGGGCTCCTTAATAGTCTCTATTTACTCTCTCTCCATCTGATATTCCCTTGTTTCAAATGATTTTGGTTCAAAAAATTATGTATGTTCAAGAGATGGCATACGAGGAGGAGACATGCTTCACTTTTCCAAAATTATCTTATTTATTCTTATGTATACCTTTTCCACTTTAGGAACTAGAGGAGGAGGTTATGTCATCATGTTTTTCCTCTAGCTTATAATATAGATAGACGAAGTCCCCTGCTTTAAGGTTTGGGTGGTTTAAAAAGCTTCTTAATTTTCTTCTTTCTACTAATGGATTTAGGTTTAGGCGAGACAAACACTACAAATTATCCTCGGGAAAGAAAATGTTCCCATGTTCTATTAATTTTTCTCAAATAATTTTCAATTAATAGCTTTATTAGGCTCTTATGATAATAAAGTGAGGTGATACACCAATTTTAACACTAACCTGTGCTGAAATTTTTCTGAGGCTCATAACTTAAAAGAAGGGAATTTTCATTCTCACCTTTCTAGAAATGTGAGCAAGAAAATGAAAATGGTACATATTGAGTCTGTTAAAATTCCCTTGGTATGTGAAATAAGGCTAATTGATCCTAAGCATTAGGTCCCATTAATTCTTTAGCTAATATATCTGCACCTTGAAACATCATATTTTGTCCTTATACTCATCTTTTAGGAAACAAGGAATGCCAATTATTGCCAAAGTGTGGTTTTTGAACCAACATTCTCCATCAATATGGAGCCATGTAACCTATTCAATAATTTCCTCTATGACAGGGAAGGAAATGCCTCAGATATTGACCCCCTACCCATCAAACCCTTCATCAAAGGATCTAAGAACCCCACCATGATAAGAATTAGACCTAGAACTGAATTATTTTGAGTCATATTCTCGAAATCATTGTACAATATCTGTAAATGTTTTGAGGATCTCACGTCCCTAAGGTTCCCCCCTGTGCAACTTGCCAAATTTTCTCATATTTTTCACCATCCAGAACGAAAGGTAGCGAAAGTGAGAAATATATCTGTTCAGAACTATGCAAGACTCCTAACTAACATTCACGTTAGCAGAGAACATAAAAAAACATATTTAACCTACATTTATTCCTATCATGAAAACTAGGGGTTAAGCATGACTATGGAAACCAAAAATAAATATGACTATGATCACACATTAAATTGACCGATCATACCACTATATTTACAATGATTATTATCCTCCAGCAGTGGAAATTCAAAATAATTTCAATTTGAAACCATGAAATGACACATTACACCATTTATTTGGCCAACACTCACTTGTCCTAGTACCTCTTTCTTTGTTGATATGTGACTTTTCAATGCTTTATTTTGATATTTTTTGAATTTTCAATGATATTCTAACCATCATCGCCTTTATTTGACATTTTGGAATTAGCACTGACAATTAAATTGTTAGCACTCCCGTATTTTTTAAATACAAATTTTAAAATTTATGAGCCTTATACTCTGAAGTTAGACTTAGATAACACCAGGGGCATCTATCTCAACACTATTGTATCCAAACTCAAGAATTTTTTTTGAATCCATCACATAATTTTAGCTCTAGCATCATATCTACTGACCCATCTTATTGCAAATGTCTATCCCAATTTCATTTGGATTTCCAAAAACAATATTTTAGGTGGCTGGTTCTTCATTCTACCGATATAAACACCAATCTTCTAGAATTTAAGTAGTACTTTGATTACTCCCAGCTTATAGGGACAATATCAGGTGGTAGAGTGGGAACCATGATTTTCCCATTAATGTCATTGGTCTCCCTAACATTCAACCTCAACATAAGTTTTCAAATCAGGATGGTATTGTGCATTATGGTTGTTACATTTCTCTAATTTAATCAAAGATCCATGCATCCCATTGCACATATCTCAGTAGTGCCTTATATCAGTTTCATGGGGGCACGCAATTTAGCCCATTTGTTAAAGATGCCCCAGAGACATAAAAAACTTATGTTCTTCAGCTAGTAGCATGTAAACCATTTCACCACTAACTTGACTAGACATTTCTTGTATTTTTGTAATACTCCAGTCGTAGTCATCATAATGAGCATGGGACATTCCCAGCTCATATAGAAACTTTTTTATCAACAGTACTTCAGCGAATGGTACTGTAGAGATTAGTGCACATATAGATAGATAAGAAACCCTCTCAGGTTTTCCCAAAACCTAAGGCAGTCAGGTAAAGAGACCTAAAGCCATTGAGGAAAGAAACATTCAACCATACGAATGTTAGAAAAGTACTGAAATATTTATCCTTTTCACAACTCTACTGAATCCGTCAGTATTACACAGAAGGAACCCTCATGCAACTCCTAGAGTGATACATAGACATAATATGGACAAAAAGTGATCTAAAACATATATCAACTCAATGAATTTAGCCTACTCATAATTAACAACATATAAACGTTGAATAATTCAATGTCAAAGCATTATTATAGATCATAGAAGCATAGAAATTTAAAATATGAGCATTAGACCATGATGTGGACAAAACAATAATATATCTATATTATAAAAAAGTGAAGGAATATTACAACGATGAGATGTTTTCAACATGCCTTCGTCTATCTCATAGATCCTCAATCTCTATGTCAAAAGATATATTAGCAGTGTAACAATGCATGAATTCCCCCCCTTAATTATAGTGTCCTAACCTCCAATATAAAGGCAATGACAGGTTCTGATCTTGCCAATTTCTTCACTAGTTCAATTTGTGAAAAAAATGCAAAAGGTTGGAGGATGTTTCCTTGCTTTGTTATTTTCTCCATGATTATTTGTCTCAATTAGGATAGGAAAAATATATAGATAAGTTCAAGGCAATCCTTTCTAACTTTTTAGAGTCAACTTTTAGTAAGTGACAGAGTGATAGTAAGTTAAATTATGATTTTTTCTCGTGAGCCCATGTAAGCTAGTTAATTATCCCTTATTGGAGAAACAAAGTGTGCATATATAGGTTAAAGCACTTTTTTGGTTGGTGGCGAACCTTATAAATCCTTGTGATAGTTACTGAGGGTCCATTAACATGGAAACTAGACTTGTAAATTAGATTCGTATTCCAGTCAAAAGTGGTCTTCTCCTCTGAGATGACGAGGAGGTGTTTTCTAGGGTAAGAGTTTCCACATAAAGTGTGAGTTAAAAAAAGAAGATGATGGCCAAAATAATTTATATAATTTAATTGAAAAGATAGAACTGAAGTAGACATATGAACACCAATCATATTCAAAAATATAAAATAATGTCTTGATGCAGACATTCCCATACTTAGTAGAGAAAACATGATGATATCAGATGAATGTATGACTATCATGTCCAATAAGAGGCATAATGTGGATAGATGTCATAATGTTATCATTCTGATAAGACGTCTCTATAAACAGTAGTTGTAGCTTGGGAGAGGAAACAAGTTTGAGTGATGTAAGCCTCTGCCCAAGGTCTTCATCACCACTTCTGAAATAGCATATTTATGCACATGTAAATAAATGAGTTGAATTCAAGGATGTGAGAAACCATCTAATTACTGACCAATGATGAAAACCAATAGTAGATGCAAGGATGGCCACCGACAAGGATGATGGTATCGAAGATGAAAAATATACTCTAGAGAGTGTGAATAAAGAATTTGGGTTCAAACACTTGTAGAATCATTGAGATAGTATCCAATGATGAAACCTACCACTTAGGACTCGAAGTTCTGAGGCAATGAAATGTTTCTCAATATACTTCCTAGATAAGATGTTGAAGTCGTTAGGAAGAGACATGTCAAAGGTAGGCAATAAGCAGTCCTACGTCAATTGGCACAAAATGGTTTAGGGTAACTAGTTTTGGTGATAGTTTAGAACAAAAATATGAACCGACATAGGGAAAATATGTCATATGAACAAATGGGAGAGATAGGAAACAAAGAGTAGGTTGATCCTTTGAACAATAGAAGGCACGACATGAGGAATACCAAGTAGCTTAGTGATCTGGGTTTATGCAGGAAAAAAATGGAACACATAAATACACATAAAATCATAGATGCAACAAAAATAAAACTTCATTTCATTAATAACAAATAACTAAAATATGCTTACAGAGAACTGGAAATAAACTATCTAGGGTGGTGGTAGCATATCTCTGACAAGAGATGTGGTAGTTACATGCCTCTGAACCATGTTATAATGAGGCTTGAGGGCCTATTTATTATTGAGAAAAAATGGATAACCCCAAACATCCAAGAACATAATCCTAGGAGATGAAGCGCCAAAACTATGGGCCCCGTTTGGGTAAATTGGTACACAAATCTTCCCGAGGACGTAACTTTTGCATACAATCTCTGTTTGACGCGAAAAATACCTCATTATAAATATATATCCTAGGAATACAATTTTTTATGTGAGAAACATCGAAGGAACTTCCATGTTGCTCCCAGTTGTTCTAAAAACTGTAGTTTAGGGCCTCAAAATAGCTTTCAAAGTTGAGGACCCAAAAATTGTTAAAAATAGTAAACTATGCTACAATTAAGGAAACTGAAAAAATGAAAGAAATAATGGTGGAGCCCCAAGTCGAATAGGTGAGTGGCTACCAATATCAATCTCGATCATTCCTCCCCTATTAGTAAGAAATTATCCCCATTTCATTTAGTTCCTCAATGAGATGAGGAAAATTTTGCTGAACTTGGTCCCTAGTGAACCATTTTCCTTGATAAAGGAGTTGGCTAGCTTTGACAACCCAATACAGTTGTATCTTACTCTTGTGAGTGTTATTGATTTGAATATACATGATACGATCCATGGTAGCATGCTCCATGTGGTCTGGGTTTAACTCTGTTGAAGTGATTTTTTTTGCAAAGTTGGATGTGTCTAGTAGAGGTGGGAAGTAGGATCAAAGGCATTCCACTTTGAACACTGGGTGCAGAAAAACGAATGGTGGAATAATGAGCTTGAATGCATTGGACCCTATAGCCTTGGTGATGGTGTACGACGCATATCAGAGCAGGCGAGGTTTGCAGTGGGGCGAGCGAGGCGCTCCTTTTGCAAATGTAGCCACACTTTTTCGCCCACATGGAAGTTGTGTGGCACCCGTTTTTAATCATGCCATTTATTGTACTTAGCATTGGATTTGTTCAATATGTCATGAACCTGTTGGTGGAAGTGTTGAATGTGGTCAATGAAGTTGTTCGCCTTGTTAGCTTCAGACTAGACATGATCTGAATCATCATGAGTAGTCGTAAATGATATGGCTATGTCAATGGGACATAGTGGTTGGAATCCCATCTGCACCTCAAAGGGGTTGTGGCTAGTTGAGGTATGGAGAGCCCAATTATAACTATGTTGTACATAGGGAAGGCTATCATCCCATGTGTGTGGATGCTTTTAATTGTACCTACGTAGAATGTATACAATCATCCTGTTGACGACGTCTGTTTGGCCATCAATTTGTGGATGGAAAGTTGTGGACTTGGTGAGCTTGGTGTCCAGAATTGACTAGAGGCTACACAAAAATGTGCTAAGGATCTTGCTGTCCCAATATGAGATGATAGAATATGAGATCCCAAAGTGCACTCACACTCGTTCAAAGAAGATTTTAGCAGTGGCTTCTGCTGTGATATTGTTCTTGCACACCACCGTAATGGCTATATTGAACAATCTATCGATGACCACAAAAAGACATCATTTACATGCTTAGTAGAAGAAAGGCTCAACATGTAATCCATGGAGATGGATTCTGAAGGTCAACTAGGGGTAGGTAGCAAAGTATAGAGGCCTTGCTTCTTGATGGCCAGTTTGAAAATAACGTGAGCAATGTAGGATCTAATGTACTTCCCGACATCCTGTCGAAGGTTCGGTCACTAGAAATACTTCTGTAGTACTACCATGATTTTCTCAACCCTAGAATGCCCATTGACCTGATTGTAGTGTGCTTCCCAAATCATCTTGGCACACTCACATGAGGGAACAAAAAGGTGTCCTAGGTGACATACTAGTGGATATTAGAGGTAAAAATTTGGAACTTGCATACCCTCCAAGAGTGTCTTGTATGTGTGGCCAAATTTTGGATCACTATTGTAGAGAAGCATCCAATCAGAATTCTCGTGCCCACAAGAGTTAAGAACTATGGCTAGTGCCACGATCGATGGTCCGCTGAAACATTATTCGTGTTTCCCTTCTTGTACTTGATGTTCAAATGAAATTATTGCAAATATGTGGACAACCTTTGATGGTGATTGTTATGCAACTTCCCTTACCTCTGTATGAAATACAGGGGTTGCTGGTCTGTGTGGATGAATGTTTCCTTCCCAAAAATGTAATGCTTCCATTGTCGGTAAGCTTGCACAATGGCATACACTTCTTTTTCATAAGTAGGATACTTGTGGACTATGTCAAACAATGTCTCGCTATGATATGCCACTGGATTCCCCTGTTGAGTAAGAAATGCACCAGTAGCATAGTCAAAAGAATCTATCTTGATCTCAAATGGTTGTTGCAAGTTTGGTAATGTGAGAACTGGGGTATAGAAGAGTTGATGTTTCAATTCTATGAATGCTTTCGGTTGATATTTTGACCAAAATAAATTCTCTTTCGCTCCTCCCTTAGTGACTTGACTCAAGGGCCAAGTGATATGAGAGAATACCAATACAAACCTACGGTAGAAATTAGTAAGATCCAAAAAGCTGTGAAGCTTTGTTAGAGTAGTTGGGGCTGGCCAATCCCAAATGACTTGGATATTTGTTAGATCCACATGTACCCCTTGCTCATCAATAATGTATCCTAGATATTGAACCTTAGTCATGCCAAAAGTGCACTTCTCTAAATTAAAACATAACCTGTGTTGCCGTAGTGTTTGAAGGACTTGTCAGATGTGGTGGATGTGCTATTCCCAAGTCTGGCTAAAGGTTAGAATGTCATCCAAGTACACTACTAAAAATGAGTTGGTGAATGACCGCATGATGTTATCCATCAGCCTCATGAAGGTTGCGGGAGAATTCGTTTACTCGAAAGGCATGAAAAACCATTCAAAAAGGCCCTCCTTAGCTTTGAAGGAAGTTTTCCACACATCAGAGGGTTCGATTGGTACCTGGTGATACGAAGACTTTATGTCAATCTTGCTGAAATATTTTTCCACTTTGAGTTGGTCGAAAAGGTCATCAATCCATGGAATCAGGTAACTATGCAAAACAAAGATATTTTTCAACACCCGATAGATAATACAGAGTCTCCAAGCCCCATCCTTCTTCTGAATCAACATGACCGGGCTCCCACAGAGTGATGAAATCGACTAGATGTGACCTTTCTACGACAGTTCCTGAATCTACCTCTTGATTTCATCGTTTTCCAGAATAGAGTGTTTATAGATTGGTAAATTGGGCAGTGGTGCACCTGGGGTCAGATCGATGGGGTTCTTGACCTGACAATGCAGAGGTACCCATGTGGGTGAGGTGAAAATGTCCCCGTACTCCTCCATGACCTTATTCATTTTTTGTGGTCGTTCATAGGAGCCGTGTCTAGAGGTCATGGCTGCAGTGTTCTTCTAACCCTCAATCATCAGGAAAACATATTTTTCAGTTTTGGATATGAGCTACATTGGTTTGTTGTAACCAAAGAGATAGCGATGGGCGGTGGTACCTCTCGTATCCTGTACAACTTATTTCCCAAAGTAACAATAACAGCGCAGGGTCATGACTCATAAACATCATATTGATGCACAAGTATAATTGGCCTAATAATACATAACAATCATCAAGAGGAGCAATGTCACATAATTTCTCATTTGTGAAGGGCTTGATGTTGTAGGGAAGGCAAAAATTTTGGGTGACGAAAAGATATCGTCCTTGGTGAAGACACCTGATGGTGTACGACTGTGGGTGTGGTGTGGCCGAAAAGCCCAACTGCTTCATGGCCTCTGCTGAAATGAGGTTCTTTTGGCTCCCACTATTGACAATGAATTTTAGTGGGGAACCACCTCCCCACATATGGGAGTGTAAGAGACACTCCTCCTCCTCTAGATATTCCAGTTTCTCATTCTAGATCTTCGGGGTGGCAATGGTGGCCTTGGCCTCCACATCGATAATCTGATTCACTCTGTCATTCTCCTTGTCACGTTATGATTCAGAGTCAGAGTAGTGACTTCTTGGCCCGACACTCACTTGTGTTATGGGTGGAGCTCTTATGGAACTCACACCACTTTCTTCTATCCTTCTTCGGCTTCACAGTGTTGTTATTTGCTTACGGCTTTGGCAGGTTGTCTTGGGCTACCATGCCTTGGCTTTGTCATTTGTTATGTGGTTTGGTGGCACCTTTCCCTTTATTTTGATTCATAGATCGAAAGTACTGCTTCTTCTGTTTGAATTTATGCTCAATCATGGCAGCATACCGGTATGTCGTGCCAAGAGAGGAGAAGTCGAGGAACCCCATTTCCTCCTAAATGTATCTGTGGATACAACTGTCATACTTCAACACCAAATGTTTCTCTGAATCTTTGATACCCATCTTTGTGTGCAGGGTATGGAACATATTCGTCAGCTCATGGACATATTGATTCCTTTACTACTGCAACATAGTCCATTATATGTACTTGTCCTCATATCTCCCCACGGGGTAATAATGTCCCTTGATGGAATCTCGGAAAGAATGCCAAGTGGGTATGACTGAGAATAGAGAGGGTTCCCCCTCGTCATTTTTTTCATAGTACGTTTCCCACCAGTCCTTGACATGGGAGACGACTTTGAGTAGTACAAAAATAATATTATCCTGATTGGAAAAGCCACGAAAGAATAAATATATTCCTAATAGATTCAACAATTTATCTACGGTATCTGCATCTATTTGGCCCTCAAATATGGGAATGTCAAAGTTTACTTGTACCTTAAAAGGAGTGGCAACTCCAGAGTGACTGCTGGATGTAGATGCACCAGTGCGTAGCCGTTGAAGGATTTGGTCAAAGTTATCCATTATCACTTTCCTTTGTTTCTCGAGGGCCTCCTCGAGCAATATTTTTATAGGATATCCTGCTTGCTCATCTTTCTTTCTTCCCCCATGGGTGGTTGTCGGGGTTTGTGAGGCCGATCCTACAAAGGTTTAACCAGATCAAGCCCTAACTCCTTATACCCTAACCTCGTTGGGGACATGAAAAGAAGGATCGAGAAAGAGAAAACCACTCTGATACCATAAATCCAGGTTTTTGAAGGAACACAATGAAATAAAGAAATACAAATACAAGTAGAGATGTAGTAGAAATAAAACTTCGTCTCATTAATAAGAACTAACTTAAATATGCTTAAAGATAGAATGGAAATAAACTAGCTAGAGCATTGGTAGCTTATATATGAGAAGAGATGTGGTAGCTACATGCCTCTGAACTATGTTAAAATGAGGCTCGAGTGCCTATTTATTTTTTAGAAACAATGGATAACGTTAAACGTCCAAAAAGCTAACCCTAGGAGATGAAGTGCCAAAACTATGGGCCCTGTTTGGGTAAATTGGTACATCAATCTTCTCGGGGAGGTAAATTTTTCATATGATCTCCGTTGTACGTGCACAATACCTTGTTATAAATATCTATTGAAGGAATACAACTTTTGATGCAAGCAACATGAAAGTAAATTGCATGTTGCTCCCAAATTTTCCAAAAAACGTCGTTTAGGGCCTCAAAATGGCTCTGGAAGTTCAAGCCCTGAAACACCGCTAAAAACAGTAAACTATGCTACAATTAAGGAAATTTAAAAACTAAAATAAAAAATGGTGGGGCCCCAAGTGGAATAGGCAGGTGGACAACAATATCCACCTGGATCACTTAGACTCAAGAACACCAAAAGGAGATAGACATAAAGATGTAGGGACATCTAGGTATCAGGGAAAGACTCATAAAATGGTAGGGTTCAGAGAGAATCTATCAAAAACAAGAGTATGATAGGAAGGTGCCATGTTCAATGGATTGACAAGGTATTGTTTCGAAAAATTCCTTCAAAATATATATAGTATAACTATTCTTATGTACAATATTTTCCCAATCTCCTTATGTTTAATGAATCTAGAAAGGGTAAAGTCAGTCGTCTTTTTCTTAATTATAGAGTCCAAAAAGAGCTTAAATAAGAGTGCAAGGGGGTTCCTTTGTCATGGTTGATGACCAATGTGACAAATGGTTAGTTGTATAGCTGACACAATTCCTTTTCTGTAGTTATTACATTGAGGTCGGATAAAGTAATAAACCTAGGATAAATAGATTTCTGCCTAATTTTGTTGCAAGTACAAGGGGAACGAACTGAACTCATAATGTCCATAAATTTTTTAACTCATTTAGATGAAGAAAACTCATAGTATATTTTTCAGTTTGAAGAGCGAGGAAAAGACAGAAACATAATCACTCAAATCTATTTCATAGAATTTTTATGAGCCTGAAATAGATAACTTGGATTTTTTCAGTTTAATGGGCCAGAAAAATTCCCCAAGAAGAATACTTAATCCAAGTCAATGTTAGTCAAATTTGCATAAAATCACTTCAAAAAACATTAGAACATATAAGTATATTTTCAATATTGTCCTAAGGAGTGTTAGAAACAAAAATTAGAAACAACCACTTATAAATGTCAAAAAGAGAGTTTATACATACCTCCACAGTTTATAAATAGGCATTTGTATCCTCATTTTCACTAGTTTGAGTTTGTGAGAGAATTTAGAGGTGAAATAGAGGTATATATTTACAGGGTGATTGTGAAAAATCAAGGTGACCATTCGAATTCCCGTGAGCTCCAAGTAAGAGTATTGATATTTTCGTTTGATTTAGTTCCTTAATTATTATTTTTCACCATTAATTTTAACTTTTTAGGCTCGCCCTAGATGTCTTGGGTAGGTAACTTCATTGTCGAGGTCAAATGGTTGTGTGCACAAAAATTTACTAAGTTGCGAGGGAGAAATTAGATCCTCTGATGGCTTATGGTTTCCCATCTTACTCATCGAGGCACAATATAAAATTGAAAATTTTCAAACTATAGGGTTTCATGACCATAAAAACTTAACTAAGGTTTTGAATTGTGTAGGATTTACTTAATGAAGATGAACCTATAGAGAGAAAGAGCTAATGACATGGAAGAATTGAAAATTTTGAATGATCCTACATGCTTGGTCACCATGAGGAGATGTATCTTGCTAAAGTATGCTAGACTTGATCTAATGAAGGTTTAAGGGGACCTCTTGGCTTGGATAATCTAGTGGTGGGATGAACACCAAGGGGTATGTAGGATCGGGGACCATGAGGTTTCAATTGAGAAGGATGACATATATTACCTCACTATTTTGTCATGAATAGGTGCATGATCAAGCTTAAATATAGGGAGAGCACATCCTAAAACCACCAATGATCTAATCAACACATTTTGCATGTTGGGCGTACTAAAAGTCAGCAAAAATTTTCCAATAGAACAAGTGAGAGAAAGATCAATGAGGTGTATCCCGTGGATGCTATTTTGAGTGGTAGGCACTAAAATACAACATGTTCCTATGAAATCCCACATGATTTTGGCATTGGATTGCTTGGAACTTTAGGTTTTCGACTAGTGCGAGAGCATCCTCATTCGAGTGAAAGCAGAATTGATAGAATGAAAGACTTGGGCCCAAAGATATTTTGGGTATGGTACATTAATAGAAAACTTAATGCTAGAGATAGTACTCATTCTAAGACTACAGGTGAGTTTGGCTATATAAGGTACAAGGGAGACTAGGTTAGAGAGATGGGAAGCCTTGTTACCTCGGACATAAGGTAGACCTATTAGATATTATTTTGATACAAAATTCTCTGAATTGATACAATCCTTGATTCCAATTATTGAGGACATCCCATATCTTGGGATGAACTATTCAGGGGATTGAGGGTTTATTTTGACACTTGGTACATAGTGGGAGAAAATAGATAAGAAGGAAAACTAGTGACAAAAATATTTTTTTACTTTTGAATTTTATGCAATTTTTTTTTGTTAGGGTGTAACATTATCACATGAGTTCTAGCATTTCATAGATGTGGTGCATGTTCATCTTATAGGTGGGCTTCAACATGCAAGGTGAAATTACGTAGAACTAAAGCAACTGTAGGGAATGAGGTAGCCACCGAAATGGGAGAGGACACTGAAAGTCTTCTTAAGGTTTCTAGGAAATCTGGTGCCTCTCATTCTTTAACATACACTACCATAGTTTTAGTGAAGAGTATATTTTGCTTAAATCTTTAAAAAAAATGTAATACAAGTTTTTTATATTAATACAAATTTTCCTCTCTATAAAAGATGAAAAGGAAAAGGAGAGTATATTACACCTGTAAATCTGAATATACACAATCATATATATATTACATCTGAAATTCTGAATAGACCAGATCATTTATATTATAGATCATCATGTTTGACTATAACCCCTTACATAATTATATCAGGCATGTTTACTTGATTATATCAACTTAGTTGATAATTAACAATGCTAATATGAATTTTTAGAAGAATTCTAGTAGCATATATATGATGAGTCATTTATGGAAGTCTTGTCATTTTAGAGTGGACAATGTGGATGATAAATAAAATATTATATTCTAATATCAATTATGCATATATTATTTAACATAATTGAAAAAAAATTGTTATGCTTAAAAATTTATTTCTCAATATTAGTTAGTAGTAGATGGCATGTGTGTGTATACCTCTGAGTATACTTCCTAAGAGTGATCATATCTTTGGAGGTGCTTTTTTTTTTTTTTCAAATTTTCAATAATTTTTTTTATTGATCCATCTCAATGCTTTATAGATCCAAGGTTAACATGAATGTGTAGTAGTATGAAATACAATTGTATAATAATTGATAAATATGAGGTTAACATGCAAAAATTATGGTATTAAATACAATTATATAATATTTTGATATTTAAGTAGATAGACATGTTTATTATTGTGGTTGTAAGTTATCTTTGCATATAGAGTAGTGAGACTTGTTTATACTTCATAGAAAGAAATATATTTTCTAAACCATTAGACCCATTCAACTTGTAAGTTTAAGTTTGAGTTAATTACATAATAGACATATACATATCACAAAATATTTAATTTCAATAAACTAAATGAAATCATTAAAAAAAAAACAATTGCAACATATTCATAGAGAAAAATAAAATAAAATCTTATATAATTATAATATATATGGGTAAAAATAAATACAAATTCATATATCATATAGACACTTTGAAAAAAGAACTTTCCAAAAGATATAGCATCTTAGTCTCATATTCTTGCATCTTCTAAAAGTAATGATAAACAAGAAGCTGCATACCCGTTTGAACTAAGCATTAGAATCATTTATTTAAAATGCCTCATCCTAACAAGTATAAATTCACCATAAACCCTAGAGTAATAGATATGAATATTTCAAATATTTCACCGTATAAGTCATAGCTGAAAAAGATCAATAAAATGTAGATCAAGTTCCTTATAGAGAACACCAGTTCACCCAATAAGGAAGAGCAAAAAAAACTAACAAAGCCCTCCTTAATATATAAAAGAAGAAAGAAAAGGAGATCAATTTCTCCCTTTCTCCTAGTTCATATTTAAAAATCTAATTAAAAAATCAACGATATTCCCCTCCATTAAGAAAATGTAGAAAAAATTAAAATAATAAATCCCTAAAACATTAACCTCCGCGTTTCTCATTCTTTAGCCACCCGAACGTCTTCTTTAACCTCCGGAATCTCATTCATTAACCTCCCGAACCTCTTCTTTAACCTCCGGAATCTCATTCTTTAACTTCCCGAACATTTTCTTTAACCTCCGGAACCTAGTTGCAGTGAAGATTAGATTTTTATTAAATCTTGAAAGAAAATGTAAATATAGGGTTTTTTTTTATTAATACATTTTTCACTTTGTTGATTTGACTATCTTTAATAGTTATGTTCATTAATTTACATGAAATAATAATCAGTTTACCTGGAATAGTAATTAGTTGGAATATGCTTCCCAATACAAATGATTAAAATAAATATAAAAAAATAATGTAATAGCCAAATATTAAACGTGTGGGGAAACCATAAAACTCATACCAACATTTATTGGAAGGTTCCTCTGATTTAAATATAAAAAATATGTGAACACATATATATTTTATGCATGTTTTATGGGTTATGGTAAAGGTAAGTAAGAAAAAAGAAGAAGAAGAGAAATTGAAATGCTCATCTGTGGTAGTTTGGTTTTTTATAAAGAATTTAATGTGTATATATTATTTAAATAATATTGATAATATAAAATATAAATACTATAAAGATACAGTGGTGTAATAGTTAAATATGTAATAATTAGAGAAGGGAACAATTAAACTTGAATCAACATTTTTTTGGAAAGTTTTTCACAGCTACAACTATGTTTAAATATAAAATATATGTGAATATATCTATTTTATGCATGTTTGTTTTTGGTCATCTTAAGGAAAAATAAGAAAATAATAGGAACAAATATTAAGTATATTGAAGAAATTGAAATGTTCAAATGTTTTGGTTTGATTTGGAAAAATAATTCTAAGTATATATACTATCTAAGTTGTAATGCTAATATAAAATATAAAAATAAATAAAATTAAGAATTGACATACAAGTTGAAAATGAAATTCAAATTGACATGTATAATGAAATCAATTCTGTGATTTCAATGTATATGCATAATATCAGGAATAACTAGTTGATGCATAATTAACATTTTTATATATAAATTATACCATAATTCTAAATTCTTACTAAAATTACAATCTTTCTCATTTTAATATTTGTTAGAATAATATCATTGTATTAGTAGATATAGATGGGTGAGGTAAAATAATTACAATCTTTCTAATTCTACCAAAACATGGACATGTATTGTATTTTTTTCATGATTTTTATATCAAAACATTTAGAAACTAATACACCGAAGTCAATGCATTAAAATAAAAATAAAAATAGTCATTAGATAAAATAGAAATAGAAATTAACATTTACACTAAATGCATTCTTTTCACTTCAATTTACATTTGTTTTTATTTTGATATACATGTATTGATTTTCTATATAAAATTTTAATTATTTCAATATTAAAAATCTCAATAATACTTCCAAATAATATTCTATCTTTTCAACAAATTAAAGAAACAATAGACACTTAATATATCCACTTTATATATCAAATCTAAGATAAATATAAAGTGATTTATCTTTATAAATTACAACTTATATTAAAAATGATATTTTTATCATTAACTAATAATAAATAAGAAATATTATAATTAATTCATAATTGATTATATAACACTACATCAATAAATAAAAAAATGAAACATATATACATATAACCTTTATAATTTCATATATATAAAATTAGTGACATTTAAATTTTCATTTTAAATCAAAGATAAATTTTTATAATTTAATATAAATTTATATGACATCAAGTTAAACATTTACACTTTCAAAAATATAATTTAAATTTTGTACTAATAATATATTTAATTATTTTTAAATTAATTTAAAATTTATTTTATAAAAAGAAGTAACTTTCAACCGATGCTTCGTTAATCCTCGATCTTCACAATTTTTTGAGATTCGGGTGCTTAAGAAAGCTATGTTACCATTTTAAAAATATTAAAAAATAAAAACTGTAAGCAAGGTTGAGATGATCCCCTTTGTATCAGCCCAAAAAATCAGATTTCAACACAGCTTTGAATTAAGTGTTGCACCGATCTTCTGACATTTGGGTATTCAACAATGCTTTTACAAAAATCGGAAATTAATGTCATTGTAATGCCCTAAACATTACTCTCAGTTTTAACGATCTCAATATGCTAACATAAAATCTCAATCTCAGCCATGACAGTTCTAACCACTGAAAAGAATTGTAGAAATAAAGTCGCCGCTGTTTGGCCACTATAGCATTTCCATGAAGGTAAGCGACATAAACATGAAACTATTATTATTATTATTATTATGTTGTATCAATTTTAGTTACTGAGACACTATTATTTGGTAAGGCTAGAAGTTTTTCTCAAACTTACATGAAACATTAAGTTGGGAGCTGCAATAATATAATATATTAAAATTTAATATATATTAAAAATAAACATAAAATAATTTATTTTTTCCATCCAAACCTTGCCAATTAAATTTAATCTAGAAGATTCCATCTTTCAATGAAATATGTAAAATATTGAACTTTGAAACACTTCCAGAAAAAAATAAAAAATATTAATCCATCAGCAACTTGCCAATGAAATTCCTTCCGAGCAAAGAAACATGAGGAACTCCTAAACTTAAAAAAAAAATACTATTATTACTTGATTATTATGTCATATCATGCAACACTATATTATATTCAATTTAGAAATTTATAAAATGAAACTTACTAACAAGTTACTCTTTCTCTTTCTCACCATCATTGTGATTTGTCAAATCTTATCATTAAAGCTTCAAGATATACTTCAAGAAAGTAAACTTATTTGCACTTGTTGAACTTCAAGATTTGCAACAAACGCTGGCAATGAATGATTGGCAATTGTGTATATTTTGTTGAAACCTTTGCTACATCCCCACATATTTGTCTGTTTAAAGAGCCCATGGAGTCCAAACCCTGACCTATCATGTATCACTTAGAAAATAAACAAACTAAAGATATGTCATTTTTACTGAAATATATCTTTATACAAACTATGGAACACAGAAGCCATATTTCAAATTATGAATGCCTACTTGGTAATGCCATGGCGATGAAGATTCAAATGAAACCTTCTTTGATCAAAATAGGTACAATAAAGGTGAAAATCTACTCAAAATAGGTACTTGAAAATTCAAAATTTGTTGTAGTGAAGATTTAGAAAAGCTCCAAAGTACCCTTTAAAGCTCCTAGCAATTTTGGAAAGTTTCCTACAAGCTCCCAGGAGCGCGGGAGCCTGGGGTACGTACTCTCCAACGGCTGGGAGCGATACAGGTATATATATATATATATATATATAACTTCAACTTTAATGAACATTAATCATTTTCAGTGTTGTTGTAAAAGTGTTGTAAATGTGGAGTTTCAGTTTTTACTTTATAGGGTTCTTTTAGCTAATTTTTAAATTTTTTTTGGTGTATATTATTCTATTCTTTACTAATACAAGTGGGTTGTTGAGTTGATTAGTAGTATAATGGATGGTCTCTCTAACCCCAAAAGATGGTATTTCCAACTTCATTGTGAATGGTTATGGATATATAAAATTATTTCTTTGGATTTGGATTAGCTAATTTTTTAAGATTTTTTGGTGTATATTATTCTATTCTTTACAAATACAAGTGGGTTGTTGAGTTCATTAGTAGTATAATGGATGGTCTCTATAACCCCAAAGGATGGTATTTCCAACTTCATTGTGAATGGTTATGGATATATAAAATTATTTCTTTGGATTTGGATTTGGGTTTTACTAACTCTCTCAAGAAAAACATTAAAAGAAATTGGTAAGTTTACTAGAAATTTGGTGACTTAGTTTTAGAATGGATTGAGAAAATCATGAAAACATTAGTACTTTAAAGTGTGGAAACAATTATTATTTTCAACCCCATTGTGAATGGTTATATATGGATATAATTCTTTCTAGGCATTTGAGTTTTACTCCTCCTTACAGAAAAACATTAATTATTTTAAGGAAAGAAGGTTAATTGATAAATTGAGTTTGTATAAGTTATAGATCTATTTTAGAAAGGATATATATCTATTGACCATATCATGATCTCATTAGTATTTTATTTTGTGAAAACAATTATTTTTTCTTTTATTTTGAAAGAAAATAAGACAAGTATTTGAACAAAGGATATGGATTCTATTTCATGGGAGCTAGAATCCATGGGAACTAGTAGAATGTTTCTCACCCACATAACTCTGGATTTTGATCATTCCAAATGGGATCCTATTTTATGGGCTCTAGTGGAATGTTTCTCACTCATTTAACTCTAGATTTCAATCCTTCCATGGAAATATATTTTGTGCCTTCCTAACATATTTTCAAAGTCGTAGGTGACAAATTGGGCTGCTACATTTCTAGTTTTAAGTGCAAGGACAGTAACATCTCTTGTGCCATAATTTGTGTTGAAATGGATTTTTCGAAAAAACAATCTCGAGACAACTTGGAGAATTAGTCCCATCTTCATGTTAATGCAATTTTTTCCTTAAGTATAGGCACTTTGCAAAAAATTGTCCAAAGGCTATAACATCTTAATCTCATATTCCTAAATCTTCCAAACTAATGATGAGAAAGAAGCATTCATACCAATTTGAAGGAAGAAAAAGAATCATATATTTAAAATGTGGCACTCTAACAAATATAACTTCACCATATTCCCTCGAGTAATAAATAAGAATATTTGAAGAGTTTCGAGATACAAGTCAGACTTCAAATATTTGAAGTTTTTTGAGATAGAAGTCACACCTCATGAGTGAAATCTGGATCAAGTTCCTTTTGAGAACATTGTTTTACCGAATGAGGAAGAGAGGAAAATACCACTACTAAGGATATTGACAAAAAACCCCTTCATATGAAAAGGAAGAAGAGAACATCAATTTCTCTTTTTCTTCCACTTCATATTCAAAAGTCTTATAAAGTAATCAATGATCTCCGAGTCACCTCCATTAAAGAGAAATAGAAAAATTTAAGGAAATAAATCTCTAAAATATAGTGCCTCTCATTCTTTAACCTACCCTACCCTAATTGTAATGAAGAGTAGATTTTCATAAAATCTTAAAAAATGTAATATATATATATATATATATATATATATATATATATATATATATATATATATATATAGATACACACACACACACACAAATTTTCGTCACTATAAAAGATGAAAAGAAAAAGAAGAGTATATTACACCTGGAAATCCTAATAGACCCAATCATTTATACTGCGTATTACCACGTTTGACCATAACCCCTTACATATTTATATCAGACATGTTTATTTGATTACGTAGAAAAGCCACATAGATTTAAATGATCTTGTAATATGCTAAAACAAAATACTTGAATCAACTCTACAAATTTCGGAAACCAATTATGATCACATAATCACATGAACAAGGAAGAGAAATAATTTCAATTGTACAACACAAAGATTTATCTTGGGAAGGGCTCACCTAAAAACCCTACAATTTGTATATTGGATTAAGTCAAGAATATGAAGCAATATAATGCTTCTCTCATGCTTGAGAGCTCTCTGCACTATCTCTAACTATCTCACTCTCATCCAAGAAAGTTTGGTCCGATTCTTAACCAATTTATTTCTTCTGTATGCTTAGCCTTGCTTGTGGAATCCTTAGCGAAATTGAGCCCCTATTATTTAGGAAATTCCTAATAATTTATTGCGTAATACATCAAATGCATTTTTCTCACCTCATGCATGACCTATATAATTTTATAATTATCTAACTTATAGTATACATCCCTTTAACTCCAACGTCAATTGGGTCTTCCTCAGAACTCACATACAACAACTATTTATAGAGAATTATTTGTTATCTAATTGATCCCTCCGTGTGAATTAAACATATTTAATTAACTGGACCCCTCACTAGCTCCTCCATCAGTTAGAACTGGTTAAGATGATTTTAACTCAAATAATTAAGTTAAACAATTAAAACTCAAAATGAACTGCAACTCGACCCCCTAAAACTTAGAGATATTAGCACCTCCATCAGTTAGAGCTAGTTAAGATTATTATAACTCAAATAATTAAGTTAAACAATTAAAACTCAAAATGAAGTGCAACTCCACCCCCTAAAACTTACAAATATCACTACATGCCCCTAGTCT
This sequence comes from Pinus albicaulis, assembly GCA_034641835.2. Classification (NCBI taxonomy): domain Eukaryota; kingdom Viridiplantae; phylum Streptophyta; class Pinopsida; order Pinales; family Pinaceae; genus Pinus; species Pinus albicaulis. The sequence continues at coordinate 1,327,910,568 of CM076570.1, forward strand.
GACCCCCAACTCGAATTGACCAAGCTAACTAAGTCTTCCTAACTTATTTAACTCGTACAAGCTATCATGTGATGTAAAATGTACAATTTCCTTCTAATTTAACTAAGGGAGAAAATTAAATTAGAAGCTCTTTTGATGCCATTTTGATATTTATTGTTTCCATTTTCAATACTCCCTCTCAACAGGAAATAAATTCAACTCTATCCCAATCTCGTACCTTTGGAATGTTTTGCATGCAATGCTTCTCTGTAGTGTTGTTGTTATTGCAACTTATAAAACTAAAAAGAATCCAAAATGAATCAACTATGATAATTATTATGTGTCTATCACCAAATTCTATCACTGCTAATAGATAATTCATTCTTTACTAAAAAAATTGTGATATCATTGACTCTAGACTGTGCCATTTGCAATGGTGCCAACTTAGCTCTGTGCTACCCAATATATCACTATTACTAGCATCTGCATATGTCACTATGTCATATGACTGCATCACTTCCATTGATCCATCCTGCTACCATGCACCATCGAACCCCATAGTACGGTAATGATCCATGAGGAAAAAAATCTTAATAGACCCTTCCCAAATTTCTCCACTCTTGGGACTATTGCTTCACAACACCCCACTTCTCACTTGGAGGTCACTATGTCATATGACTGCATCACTTCCATTGATCCATTCTGCTACCATGCACTATCGAACCCCATAGTAAGGTAATGATCCATGAGGAAAAAAATCTCAATGGACCCTTCCCAAATTTCTCCACTCTTGGGACTATTGCTTCACAACACCCCACCTCTCACTTGGAGGTATGGTTGCATGTGCTCCGTCTTCCCACTTGGCTCGAAATTTTCCCTATTGAAGGTATCTAATTGTGGCTACTCCACATCTTTTCGATGCCTCTTTTGAGGCTGCATGTTGAGAGGTAATTCATGCTCCCTCTTAAGCACCAAGTATCTAACCTTTTCCTTGCTCCTCAAAGCTTTGCATGGATCTTCTTCCTAGAGAGAATATAGGTTCTTCACTTGCACAAAGATCTGTTTCATATGTCCCATGGAGATCTGTATATGGAAAACCTTATGTGTGCTAAATATCACATCATAGCCACGGTATTCGAATACCGCAACAGAAACATGATTCTTATTTAGTCCTAAAACAAACAATAAATTTGTGAGTATGAGAGGGGATCGAGACTCTCTCTAAAAGGTAACAATACCAATATTGTTTGTGCTATACCTCCCATCATATCCAAACTCTATGTTTTTCTTGAGGTATTTCTCCTCCAAGTCACAAGGAACGAGGCACCGTTGTCGAGATACCACATGCATACCATTACAATGATTTCAATGCATGAAATTAGAGTTAAATCAAGTTCAAACTATGAATCTATAACTTCACCCGCTACTACTACTAGAGGGTCCTTCCTGCTTTCCTTATGTGGACATTTTGTGACATAGTGCCTGAACTCGTGACCGTGAAAACACTTGACGTTGGACAAGTATTTGCTCTTGCCCTCTTTACCTTGGGACTTCTTTCCCTTAGATTTCTTTCCTTTTTCGACTAATGAAAAATATTATTATGTCTTTGGAAGAGGTCCCGTCTTTGGTGTTCTACCTTATCTCTTCTTGTACCAAGTCGAACCACAATCACTCCCACTCTGGTAATGTCTACCTCCCATTTACCAAATCTTAGTGGTTGTGCCAGCCATTGGGAAGGCCTAGAAGTGCTAGGCTCACCAGATCATCCTTGGGAATGATAACACCAACACTTCCAAGCTCATCTCGACATTGAGTGAACTTCGTAAAGTATTTTTCTATTCTATTTCCCTCCTCCATCTTGATTTTTCTGAGCTTTTCCTTCAATACCAATGTCCTGTAGTCACTGTTGTTTTGAAAAAAATATGTTAAGGCCTTCCACATATCATATGGAATTTCCTTTCCATGGAGGTTTGATACAATATTATCGCAAACTCCTTCTAACATAATCCTTCTCGCCTTTGCTACATTCTTCTTCCATGCACCGTTATTTTGAGCATATTTTGTTGCATGCATAGAAATATCACTATCTATGAACTCCCTCAGACGGTTGTCCTCCAACACTCATTCCATCATATCCTTCTATGCTATGCAATTAAAACTACCCTCAAGGGCATATTCGAGTCTCAATCCATAAAAATATATCTTGATTATGATGCTGGTTTTGAAGAGTAGATCTGCAAATTCGATTCACCTGTTCAAAACAAAATCCTATTATTCTCCTCTATAGTGACTCTTGCTCTGATACCATGTAGAAAATCCACATATATTGAACTGATATTGTAATATGCTAAAACAAAATACTTGAATCTACTCTACAAATTGTGGAAACCAATTACGATCACGTAATCACATGAACGGCAAAGAGAAGTAATTTCAATCACACAAGAAACATATTTATCTGGGGAAATCCTCAGATAAAAAATCTGATATATGTATATTGCATTAATTCAAGGATATGAAAAAATACAATTCTTCTCACATGCTTGAGAGCTCTTAGAACTATCTCTGACTCTCTCACTCTGATCCAAGAAAGTTTGGTCAAATAATTAACCAATTTTTTGCCTTTGGATGTTCAACCTTGTTTGCACAATCCTTAAGGAAATTAAACCCCTATTAATTATGATATTCTAGACAACTGATTGCAAAATACATCAAGGCATTTTTCTGACCTCATGCATGACCTGTACGACTTTATAATTATACAACTGATAATATACTTCCTTTTAACTCTAATGTCAAGTGAGTCTTCCTCAGAACTAACATGCACCAACTATTTATAGTGAATTCTTAGTTATTTGATTGATCAATCCATGTGAATGAAATCATATTTAATTCACTGTAGCTCCCACTAGCTCCTCCATTATTTAGAACTACTTAAATTAATTTTAGCTCAAATAATTAAGTTAAATAATTACAACTCAAAATAAACTGCAAGTGGACCTTGTAGAACTTAGAGAGAACTCTGCATTCCTCCAATTTGACCCCTAACTCAAATTTACTGAGCTAAATAAGTTTTCCTGACTTATTGAACGCATACAAGTTATCATGTGATGTGGAATTAGAATTTCCTTTTAATTTAATTAAGGGAAAATTAAATAGGAGCCATTTTGATGCCATTTTCAATATTTATGGTTGTCATTTTCAACATATTTGAAATAACTATCTACTTAAATATCAACATACTATACAATAGATTTAATACTAGCATAGATGCATATTAACCTCATATGTATCAAATATTACATAATCGTATTTAATACTAGTATAGTTCCACCTTATCTTTAAATCTATAAAGCATTGAGAGGGAGCAATTGCAAAATTAGGAAAAAAAACACCTCCAATGATTTAATCATTGCTTATATATATATATATATATATATATATATATATATATTCCATTAAAGTATTTTTTTTATCATCAACATTGCCCACACTAAAATGACCTGACTTCAATAAATGATGTAATGAAGAATCTACTAAAACTTGTAATATATATGTTATTGTAATTCTTCTCTGAACTTGGGTTACACTTTTTTCCCTTTTTTTAGAAAACAATTTCATTTTTTTATGTTCTACAACTTTTTCCAAGCCAAAATAATTTTTCTATTTAGAATTTAATTTTGTGATAAAAATAAAAGTTGTTAGAAATTTTACTAGCTTTCTATTACATAATTTTTGGAAATTCTTTATACACATTTGATATGTCAACTTAGCGTCTCTTTGAGTGTGTGTTTTTAACAATCAAAGGATTCATAAAAATTCATGTTAATACGCGCTGGTGTATTCTTTAAAACTATGTTTTTGAGAAATAAAATGTGTTACAACAATCTACATAGAGTCTACTTTGGTTTCATTATATTTACAAAACCAACTGATGCATATCATAATTACTAGAATTTTTTGAATTGATCCAATATGAAAAAACTGCATATTTTGAATATGTTTCGTGACACATGAAATTTCTCAACATATAAGTTATAAACTAAAAATATAAAAACTACCCATTACAGACGAGGGACAAACGTAATGCACCATAATTGTTTCAGTTTTTTTACAGCGTATTTTGGAAGATACAGAATATTGATTTCAATGAATCATAATGACCTTCAGAAATTGTTTGCACCCGTTTTATTACAAAATTAATTAAAATTAGTAAATATTTATGAAATTCCATAAAAGTTATATTTCCTAAAAGTAGATTGAATTCTGAAAATGCTTGTCTTTGTTCTGAAAGTTAATTTAGAATGTTTCATGGAGTTTAATCAAGATATGTATTCAGCTCTTGGCTCTGTGTAATTGTATACGTGTTAGTTCAGTCGAACTTTAAAAAAAAATTCGGTCGAATTGTTTTTTGCGCCAATGGCCCGTCAAGTCTAACGATACAAAAATTCGTCCGAATTTCTTATAAAAGTTTGGCTGAACTTTTACTTGACTTTCCGTCGGCTAGAAAATACAATGAAGCCCCTCCAAAAAAGCATTTCGCGGCAATATAAATTGACGTAAAAGCATTCATTATTTTCGCATTATTTCACACATTTCTTCATTTGGTCTGATTTTGCAAAGGTCTGATTTTCCAAAGGATTGTTTTGGGTTTAAGGACTTTTCTTGGAAGTACATTGAAAGGAAATTTTTGCAAAGAATTGTTTTGGGTTTAAGGACTTTTCTTGGAGGTACATTCAAAGGACATTTCTTGGAGGTATGTGATACCTTTTTTGGATTTTTTTTGGGCTTCATTTTTTTTGAAGGTATTTTGTTTTTAGAGGTTTTGGGCTTAATTTTCATTGCTTTTAGAAGTTTTGGGCTTAATTTTCATTGATTTTAGAATTTTTGGGCTTAATTTTCATTGTTTTTTTTTAAGTATTTTGTTTTTAGAAGTTTTGGGCTCAATTTTCAAAGAACGTTTTTTTGGATGTATTTTGTTTTTAGAGGTTTTTGGGTTTAATTTCCAAAAAACATTTTTTGGTTTTAAGGTATTTTGGTTTTAGAAGTCTTGGGCTTAATTTTCATTGCTTTTAGAGGTTTTGGGCTTAATTTCCAAAATATATTTTTTAGTTTTAAGTTACTTTTTTTTTAGAAGTTTTGGGCTTAATTTTCATTGTTTTTAGAGGTTTTGGGCTTAATTTTCAAAGGACATTTTTTTTGGATGTATTTTGTTTTTAGAGGTTTTTGGGCTTAATTTCCAAAAGACATTTTTTGGACTTAATTTTGAAAGGACTCTTTTTAGGCTTAATATTCAAAGGACATTTTATGGAAGTATTTTTTAAAGTGATATTTTTTTAGAGGTTTTTTTGAAGTATTTTTAAAGTGACATTTTTTAAGAAGTTAGAATTAATTTTCAATGGACATTTTTTGGAGGTATTTTTTGAAGTGACATTTTTTTAGAGTATGTGTTTTGGGTTTAAGTAAATATTTTATAATGATTTTTTAAAACAAGTTGTTGTCTAAGTTTTTAAATGAAATTTATTTTGCAGAAAACTATACCAACATTCTCAATTCACCACCCAACCATTCTCCATTAGATACATAGTAGGAACCAACACATCACATATACTACACAGTCACATCACCAACCAAAACATCGTGTACATAAGAGCATAACATCTAAACAAAAGAAACTCACTCATTTATATACCTTCAATACAAAAGGACTTTCTAATACTTATATTAATTCATATCTTGTACAAATATATACTACAAGTGCTAATCATATTGTACCAATATAAGATAATTACAGGTCTAAGCATCTTCCTATTTCTCTATTCTTTCATTACCCTTACAAGCTACAGTACCCATCTACATTGGTTCATATAAGGTTATCTACTATGTTTCCATAATAAGCTTGATGTTGGTGGTATAGCCTCTGCTTACAAAGAGATTTATATCACCTTCTTAAGGAAATATTACTAGTCTGAATACATATGATACTTACATTGTTCACATATAAGCATATAAGTCTCTACATAATTGCTAGTAGTTATGTATATAGTAACACTTTATATTCATGTAAACACGATTATAGTAGTAATTATATTATGCATAATATTGTAGTTACAAATACAATTTATTTATTTAGACAACCAACATTGCTAGGATATGCTTTCGCGTTAGTGCCTTAATGTTGAGATTTACCCACCTAGAGATAGATAGATACTTGCCTGCCTTAATAAAAATCGATTTCAATTTCACTCAAGTTTGTATTTCTGATTTTTTTATTTTTAATTTTTTTATTTTTTTTGTTGATTTTATGTTTCCCTTGTTTCGATCCTTCATTTCACTCTTGGAAACTATAACAAAGATCTAGAATTTATTTCTTTTCAATCTTCTGTTGCAGAAATCGATAATTTATATCCAACTCCATATTTGATAACAAAGGTATATAATTTCATTTATTTCATTCCATTTGCCTTTGATTCTTATATATATTTACATCCTAAAATTCCAGGCTTTTTAGAATTGCTACTTTGACTTTCTTAACTCAATTTAAAGTATAATTAGATTTATATTTTCTTACAAAAATATATTATTTTATAATTTAGGAAAAACCATCTTGTACAAATATCCTTCGTCTCTTGTACTCTGTGTTTTCCCTCCACACATGTACTGTACATATTTAATTTTTTGTAATTATATTAGAAATATTTCTATGTACATCTCAATTATGATACTTAAATTAATTCAGGTATTTTGGGTAATGTATTTCCAAAACACTTTTTATTTGAGTTAATTGCAAAAGAATGAACATTATTAACAAAATTCACACATAATTCAGAAACAGAATGAACAGAAATTCACATAGAATTCGACCATAGAATGAACTTAAATTCACACAGAATTTAGCCACACAATGAACAGAAATTCACACAGAATTGAGCAACAGAATGAATAGAAATTCACATAAAATTCATCAACAGAATGAACATAAATTCACACAGAATGAAAAAAATTAAACATCGCAAATAAATTCACACTCAGAATTCTGCAAATTAGAATTCTTGTAATATTTAAATCAACCCAATATATTTCATTAATGTACCTAAATTTACACCTTCCATGATGCTTGTAATCTTGTAAAATGTTAAAAGTGGAGCGTTTTATGATGTAATGGATATTAATAATATATATTATCTTCAGTGATATTATTATATTGTAGGTTGATGTTCAAGTTGTAAAATTCTTGAGTGTTAACTTCTACAAGTTCTAAAGGCAGAGTCTGTAAAGGACCAGGTAACCTCTGGATCTCATCTTTTCTCAAAGGTGACATATCCAGTAAATGCCCCTACAATCAATCTTTGGAACATAGATAGAAGTTCTTTATTTTAATATCCATAAACCACTGCCACTTTAAGGCAAACCTTGTACATGTGTCATTTCTCCCTTCTCCCATAAAATTTTAGGCAAACGTTAAGGCATGTGTCATTTCTATTTCATTTCTCCCATAAGCTATAAGGAAATTTTCCATTTCCCCACAAACTCATAAAAGTGTGACTTTTGACATAACTTCATCAACCACTACCATTAGTTGTTTTAGTAAGTTCATAAAAGAATTTTGCAAAACATGTAAATTCCATTTCTCCCACAAACTAAGGGATTTAACCCACTAATTCAAGTCAAACTTTAAGTCCTGAAAATTGAACCTAAAGTGGCTGAACTCTCATAGGATTTTGAACTTCCGTAGGATTTTAGTCTATCTATTGAGTTTTAACTTCTACACGTTCTAAAGGCAGAGTCTATAAATGGCTAGGTAGCCTTTGGATCTCATCTTTTCTCAAAGGTGAAATATCCAGTAAATGCCACTATAGTCAATCTCTAAAACAGAAATGGAAGTTCTTCCTTCTAATATCCATAAACCACTACCACTTTAAGGCAAGCTTTCTACATGTGTCATTTCTCCCTTCTCCCATAAAATTTTAGGTAAAATTTAAGGCATGTGTCAATTTTATTTCATTTCTCCCAGAAAATCATAAAGGTGTGACTTTTGACATAACTTCATCAACCACCACAACGAGTTGTTTTGTAAGTGCATAAAATAATTTTGCAAACCATTTAAATGTCATTTCTCCCACAAACGAAAGGCTTTCTCCCATTAATTCAAGGCAAAATTTAAGGCCTAAAAAATGAACCTAAAGTGATCGAACTCTCATAGGATAGGATCCCACAAACTTAAGGCTTTCCCCCATTAATTCAAGGAAAAATTTAAGGCCTAAAAAATGAACCTAAATTGGTCGAACTTCCATAGGAGTTTATTTTTTTTGTTGAGTCTTAACTTCTACAAGTTCTAAAGGAGTCTGTAAAGGGCTAGGTAACTTTTGGATCTCATCCTTTCTTAAGGCATGTAAAGGGCCAGGTAGCCTTTGGATCCCATCCTTTCTTAAGGCATGCCATTTCTAGATATGATTTCTGCCATAAATTGTAAGGCAAAATTTCATGAAAACCATGCACGAACCATGTATATGTGTCATAAATATCCCTTAAACTCTAGGAAATGCAATCTTTAATGCATCTCATTTCTAAATGGGAATTCTACCATAAAATTTAAGTCAAACTTTAAGATAAACCATGCACATGTCATTTATCTCATGCACATGTGTCATTTCTCCCATGCATTTGCAATAAATGTTAACTTAATATATTTTTATTGAATTTTCTTTTTATTCAGTGATTAAAAAACCCAATAAATATGGTTGAAAAATGGACATTATGCATAGATGTTTCTTGCTATCCCAATCCAGGGCTGTGATTGCATATGTGCTTTCCAATATTACGACTAGCAAGGTCATCCAAAGGAAAATGAATATATCAGGAAGAACAACAAACAATGAGGCATATTATATTGCATTGATAGAAGGCTTGGGAACAACTAGGGAGTATGGATCAAATGGAATTGTATTTTTCACCAATTCTGAACTTGTGTGCAACCAGATGAAAGGCATGTACCAAGTTAAGAAGGAGAGACTAAAACAACTGCATGGAAAAGCAAACAATATTGTTAGCCAATTTCATTTTTTTAGTATAATACATTGTACAAATGTGAATAAGATGTCTACTGATCTATTGCATGGGGCAATGCCAATTCAGGATTCATCTATCAAAGATGAATTAATAGATAAATTATAATTATATGGGGCAATGCCAACACAAGATTCATCTCTCAAAGATGAATTAGTTTTGAGACGCTCTTCTTCAAAAATTCAAGATTCAACTCTCAAAGATAAATTAGCATTGAGACGTTATCCCTCAAAATTTATTGATGGACATTGTAACTTATCTTGGATATGTGTGTGTTTTGTACTTATAAATGTGTATTTTTTAATGAACATGTGTTTTTTTCAATTATATACCAAGTGTGCTCCCACCACACCATGTAAAGCGCAACTTGGTGAAATTCACATTTGCAACAACTGGTGAACTTCACATTTTTATAAAATTAAGATGTGAGTACTTTAATTTTTTTTTTGAATGGATTTTCACGCTTCTTTTTTAATAACCGTGTGTTTTTTTCAATTTTATACCAAGTGTGCTCCCACCACGTAAAGCGCAATTTGGTAAACTTGACATTTTTATAAATGTTTTTGCTTAAATTGAGTTTCACACATTAATTAGTGCTTTGAAATTTCTGTTTTACATAATTTGTGTACACTAAATTACATTAATTTTCTGAAATTTATCTTGAATTTATTTTAAATAGTAATTTAAAAAAATAATTGTAAATGTCTATTGTAGATATATATATCATGGAGGATGAATGACAAAGATCAATAGAATTTCATATCTCTACGAGAGAAGGGGATTAGGGATTGAGGGATGTTCATGGTATTTACATATAATCTTATTTTTGCAGAAAAATACACATTTGTTCCACAAAAAGAAATTTAGAGTGAATACTGTCATTCTGACCAAGTCCCCATGCTCGTCCATATTCTATATAGACATGCTCAAAAAAATTTAATCATATAGAAATAACCAGTGAAAATTGACATGTTATTAAAGAATACCACTTATATATCAGTGACGATCGTACACATGATACACATTTTGTACAACATTGTTTCAGAAAGGTTTATGACTCCTTGAAAAGTCGTGGAATAAAATTCAATGAACATTGGATATGGTCAGATGGATGCGAAGGTCAATTCAAATCTTCACGATCATTATTTTGGTTGTGTTGTCTTCATAAGATAACCTGCATTAAACATTGTTAAAATTTATTTGAGACTGGCCATGGAAAAGGAGAACATGAGGGTGCAGGGGCATGCATAAAATGAGCACTTCGAAGATATCAAATGAACACCTTTGCAAAACGACTTGTGGACACTAAAGAAGTTTTTCAATGGTGCAATGCTGCTCTAAGCCATGAGACTAACCGATCAATGGAAGTGCGAAGGTACATTCAATTTAATTTTTATTGGATATCCATATTTAAATAGTGTACATTTATCACAATGGTTTTCTTTGATGATATTTTGATATCATATTTACATTCTTCTTTGAGTTTTCCATATATAGGTTTTTTTGGCATATTGGAGTCGAAGATGCATATACATCAATTGGAAATGATGTTGAAACAATAAAAGGGACTCGAAAATTGCATTAAATTAAAACAAAGTTGTCCACAAATGTGTTTGCATTGGATAAAAGAAAATATTCTTGTTTTTCTCATGTTTGCATAGATAACACAAAATCTAATGATGTTTGTGAAAACAAAATATATGTAAAATATTGGAAACATACAAAGCTAAATACAAAAGGGAAAATGTATGTTGCAATGTTTGAAGAAATGCAATCAGAGGAGACTACAATATCATCTGATGGTGATCAAGTTTCTGATCTTGTTAGAGAAGGTAACATTTGAATTACTTTCAAATGATAGAGATCTAGAAATATATACTAAAATTTTTTTAAAGTTATTTTTTCATGTCAATTATGATCTAAACTTAAATACATAAGTTTGTTTTATTGTGCAGGAGATGTTTTTGTTGTAATTTCACCTACTAACAAAGACAAAAATGTGAATTATTATTTGATGCATTGCACTAAACGAAAGATGAAATTATTAGAAAAATATAATGATCACGGGTTTCCATATGACAGAGGATCTATTATACTGAAAGGTTGTTTTTTTAGATAAACTAATCAAAGTGGGGATTTTTTTTACTTTGAAGACTATGAACCCGATGTCATAAGTTGGCAATATAGTCACTTGGTGTCTGCAACATGCATAAAGTTGATAGAGGTCAAATCAAAGAAAAAAATGAAAATTAAGAAATGGAAAATGTCAAAATCTGATCATGAATGGATCATTGAATATGGCATTCCATTGGATTGTTTTTTGATTGAATTGCCCAACAATTTCTTCTCTTTGGATTCATTTTTTAGAACTTCCAAAACTCAACTAAAAATTGAATTGCCTTGTTATGTTATCTGTGCAAGTGTTTGCACATGTAGATTGTTTTGGTACATGCACACTAATATCAACTGAAAATAGCTTTTCTATACATGCATTGATGAAAAATGTTGCATGTATTGGATATACATGTGTTCTATAATGCAATTTACTAAAAGTAGCTTTTCCATGTGCATTGATGAAAAATGTTTCAAGTAATGGATATATATGTTCTAGAATTATTGGATATATATATGTTCTAGAATGCAATTAACTGAAAGCATCTTTTCTATGTGCATTGATGAAAAATGTTGCAAGTACTGGATATATATGTTCTAGAATGCAATTAACTAAAAGTGGTTTTTCTATGTGCATTGATGAAAAATGTTGCACATACTGGATATATATGTTCTAGAATGGAATTAACTAAAAGTAGCTTTTCTATACATGCATTGATGAAAAATGTTGCACATACTAGATATATATACATTATAGAATGCATTTTTAAAATTTTATGATTGTTTGACACATCTAACAAGACCTAGAATCTTATGATTGTTTATATATATATCGATACATCAATATGTATTTTACTTCAATCGTTTTAACATATATATTTAAACATGTACTTAAATCATTTCTACATGTACATATATTCGTGTGATTTTTTTTTTTTTTGGAAAATGAAAACTTGAATTTAAAAAAAAAAATATTATATATCATAATCACATGCCAAATGTAGTTCAACCATCCAAAACTTGAGTTTTAAAAACAAAACATTATATCAGAACATTACTTCACATGCCAATTGTAGTTCAACTATCCAATAAAAAAAAAACATTATATGACATGCCAATTGTAGTTCAATTATCCAATAAAAACAAAACATTATATCACATGCCAAATGTAGTTCAACCATCCAAAATTAAGTTTTAAAAACAAAACATTATAGATGACAACATTACTTCACATGCCAAATGTAGTTCAACCATCCAAAACTTAAGTTTTAAAAACAAAACAAATTATAACACAACATTACTTCACATGCCAAATGTAGTTCAACCATCCAAAACTTTAGTTCTAAAAGCAAAATAGTATAGATTACAAGTATCAAGTATCACGTAACATTACTTCACATACGAAATGTAGTTCAACAATCCAAAAATTAAGTTTTAAAATAAAAATAAATTATAACACAACATTACTTCATATGCCAAATGTAGTTCAACCATCCAAAACTTGAGTTTGAAAAAAAAACATTATAGATCACAAGTATCAACTATCAAGTAGCATTACTTCACATGGAAAATGTAGTTCAACCATAACACTGCAAAAAAATAAATAAATTATAACACAACATTACTTCACATGCCAACTATAGTTCAACCATCCAAAACTTAGGTTTTAAAAACAAAACAAATTATAACAAAACATTACTTCACATCACATGCCAAATGTAGTTCAACTATCCAAAACCTTAGTTTAAAAAAAAAAAACAAATTATATAACACTGTAACATTACTTCACATGCTAAATTTAGTTCAACCATCCAAACCTTTAGTTTAAAAAAATTATATATCACATTCACATGTACCAAATGTAGTTCACATAAAATATGTCCAAAATTTGTAGATCTCATGTAAGTATCAACTATCAAGTATCAAGTTATATATGACTTCATCTAGATAAGACTATATATAAAAAAGTAAATTGAAGACTAAATCTATTGAGAATATAATGTTGCACGTGTGCATGTGCATCATCCATCAAATACAGATGGATGTAGTGTTTCTCCCAGAAAAGTCACGATCCTTGAGCTATACTGCGAAGCATGGGGAACCTGTACACAATGTGTACAAAAATTAAAATTTTATGTTTTAAAATTGAGTGAGAATATATAGAACTTCATGTAAAAAAACAAAATGTAAAAAAAACTCATGCAATACCTCATGAGGTTCCCTCTCCATTTTCTGCTCATCTACTAAAACTTCCCCCACTCGAACATCTTCAACAGTAAACTGTACAATATATATATATATATATATATATATATATATATATATATATATATATATATATATATATATATATATATATTAAACATTTTCAAATGAAAATGCATATATAAAATTATTTTCAATAATATTAAAAAAAAATTAGACAACTTGTTCAAATGGTTGAAATGGTGTGGATGTTCCTATCTCCATCGTTAGAGTCCATGGAGAAAAGAAATCCTCTATAGGAACAGAACCGTAAAATTTAAAAGTATAAAATAACTCAAGATCCTTTTAGATTCTGCAATTTATAATAAAACTTTAAACTTCAATTTATGTTATAACTTAAACATATGTTATTTAAAAAATTTATCAATACTTTGTGGGCCGGTGGATTTGGCAGACCGGAAAGAGAACCCTGTAAAGAAAATCTCCAAAAACCTAAAATTCAAAAAAATTAAAATAACTAAAGATCTAGATATATCTCATTTTTAATGGAACTTTTTGAGGTGGAATATATAACTTAAAAACATAAATTTTAAAAGTGAAAAATTCTTCATACTTGTGATGGTGGATTTGGCACATCTCCCAAGGAAGAAGAAGGTACTGCCATCCCAAAAACTTCGGACGGTATCAAAATCTGTTAAAACATTTTATTATATATGTACATGTAAATGTGTGCACACATATTTATTTTAAAAATATCTCACAATGTTTTGATATATATAAGAATAGATAAAAAAAATTGTACATCATCATGTGTTCACTTAAAAAACACTAAGATTTGCCAACATATCTTGATGGTGAGAACCATCTTGATTGTATGATTGATTGTGAGACCCATCTTGATTGTTTGAACAGGAGGCTTCGACCATGATATTAACATTTTCTTCATTCATCAAGCGTGACAACTGAAAATGGTGTTAACATATAATGATACATTTTTTTTAGATTAATGTATACAAAAAAATGTATGTATGTATGTATTTATTACAAATTGTACATGTGTTAAAATAATTGAACCCTAACCATTAACACACACCATTACCATTCCCTCTTGCTCATGAACAATTAGGTCTTGCCAATCATTGCGAAAATTCTTTGCATATGTTTTGAGATCTTCAACACTCATGTTGTCAATATCTTCATCTGTATAATACACAAAATTAGCGTGTGCATTTTCACATGGTCTTTGTAGATTCAGACAAACATCAACTCCACCCAATCCACTGTGAACATTGTCAATGATGGCATCCCTTGCTTCTCGACTAATTTGAGAAGTGACATCCATCTCTGATCGCAATTTTTTGACACGAAAAGGTCGACTAACCAATGGTGGTTCAAGGTGAGACAACTCAAAATCACACCTAGCGCCCCTATGGTCACATAATCGACCTTTCCCAGGACCAAAAAATTCAGAGGGAAGGTCATTACAATTGGGTTTCATTTGCAAAAATAATTTTGTATAAAATAAGTTTACAAAATAAAGAAGAACCTGGTCGTTCCATGGGAGTCTTCCATAGGCTGCAACGTGTCTATCATATAAATAGTGAGCTATATGAGGGTGCTTGATATATTTCACCTTCAACATCTTTCTTTTAGGCCCTTCTTTGAAATTAAAGATAGACTGGCCATTTTTGTTGTAACTCTTTGTTTAACAACCTCCCGTTTATCGGGACCCATCACTGTTTCCTTTATTTTCCACATCACTTCTACAAAAGTATCAGTGGCTGGGCCAAGTTTTAGGTACACATATACTAGTTCACTTAAAGAGTGTGTAAGTATTTCCAATCCTTGTCAACTCTCAACAGGTAGAGTCAAAGCCACGATATCTCTCTTCAATTTTGCATGAATATGTTGACACCTTTCTAAGGTGCATTGTTGCATGTTTGTTTCCCAAGGTATATTGGAAAGGTCTGACAGATAAGTTGTGGTTGGTGGACAACCTTCTTATTGAATGACGCATTCTGCCATACGTTTTTTTTAGCAACATTTGGAGCAGCATGTTCAGCCTCTACATCAATATGTAAAATTTTGTATATTAAAAAAAGACATGTAAACAAATTTGTACAAATGGAATTAAAATAATATTCAAATTGATGGCCATCTCGATGTGGTTGGCTAGCGTCTTGGTCACCCTGAGAATGTTGAGAACCAGAAAGACCCCGTAGAGAACCAAAACGACCACCGATTGGTTGAGAACTAACACGACCATCTGTTGATTGGCCTTTGGGGAAATGCATATCACCACCTTCACACAATTTGCCAACAATTATTGATGGCCCTCTGAAATTTGAATCACCGCCAACCTCACGAGACGAGAGAGAAGCTTCATAAAAAATATGAATTTATAATCAATTCAAAAACACATTCATACATATAACTAAATGTACACATATTCACTGATTAAATTGCGTGAACCATGGGCATGCTCCATTAATGGAGTAGACACCCTTCTCCTCTTAGCTCCTAAAAACTAAAAAATGAAACTTATTAAGAACTAATTTAACTCACAAAATTGATAAAAAAAAATAAATTCCATATGTACGCACATGTATATATATGTATGGATATTTAAGATTATATTTAAATACCATGAACATCCCTCAATCTCTGATCCCCTTCTCTCGTAGTATGGAATTCTATTGATCTTTGTCGTTCATCCTCCATGATATATATATCTACAATGGACATTTACAATTATTTTTTTAAATTACTATTTAAAATAAATTCAAAATAAATTCCAGAAAATTAATGTAGTTTAGTGTACACAAATTATGTAAAACACAAATTCCAAAGCACTAATTGATGTGTGAAACTCAATTTAAGAAAAAACATTTATAAAAATGTTAAGTTCACCAAATTGTGCTTTACATGGTGGGAGCACACTTGGTATAAAATTGAAAAAAACACATGGTCATTAAAAAAGAAGCGTGAAAATCCATTTAAACAAAAATTTGTTGAAGTACTCACATTTTAATTTTATAAAAATGTGAAGTTCACCAGTTGTTGCAAATGTGAAGTTCACCAAGTTGCGCTTTACATGGTGTGGTGGGAGCACACTTGGTATATAATTGAAAAAAACATATGTTCATTAAAAATACACATTTATAAGTACAAAACACACACATATCCAAGATAAGTTACAATGTCCATCAATAAATTTTGAAGGAGAACGTCTCAACACTAATTCATCTTTGAGAGATGAATCCTGAATTTTTGAAGAAGAGCATCTCAAAAATAATTCATCTTTGAGAGATGAATCTTGCATTGGCGTTGCCACATATAATTCTAATTTATCTATTAATTCATCTTTTATAGATGAATCCTGAATTGGCATTGCCCCATGCAATAGATTAGTAGACATCTTATTCACATTTCTACAATGTATTATACTAAAAAAATGAAATTGGCTAACAATATTGTTTGCTTTTCCATGCAACTGTTTTAGTCTCTCCTTCTTAACTTGGTACATGCCTTTCATCTGGTTGCACACAAGTTCAGAATTGGTGACAAATAAAATTCCATTTGATCCATACTCCCTAGCTGTTCCCAATCCTTCTATCAATGAAATATAATATGCCTCATTGTTTGTTTTTCTTCCTGGTATATTCATTTTCCTTTGGATGACCTTTCTAGTCACAATATTGGAAAGCACATATGTAATCACAGCCTTGGATTGGGATAGCAAGAAACATCTATGCATAATGTCGATTTTTCAACCATATTTAGTGGGTTTTTTAATCCCTGAAAAAAAAAACAAATTCAATAAAAATATATTAAGTTAACATTTATTGCAAATGCATGGGAGAAATGACACATGTGCATGTGATAAATGACATGTGCATGGTTTATCTTAAAGTTTGACTTAAATTTTATGGTAGAATTCACATTTAAAAATGAGATGCGTTAAAGATTGCATTTCCTAGAGTTTAAGGGATATTTATGACACATATACATGGTTTGTGCATGGTTTGCATGAAAGTTTGCCTTAAAATTTATGGCAGAAATCACATCTAGAAATGACATGTCTTAAGAAAGGATGGAATCCAAAGACTACCTAGCCCTTTACATGCCTTCAGAAAGGATGAGATCTAGAAGTTACCTAGCCCTTTATAGACTCCTTTAGAACTTGTAGAAGTTAAGACTCAACAAACAAATTAAAATCCTATGGAAGTTCGGCCAATTTAGGTTCATTTTTTAGGCCTTAAATTTTTCCTTGAATTAATGGGGGAAAGCCCTGAGTTTGGGGGATCCTATCCTAAGAGAGTTCGACCACTTTAGGTTTAGTTTTTAGGCCTTAAATTTTGCCTTGAATTAATGGGAGAAAGCCTTTAGTTTGTGGGAGAAATGACATTTACATGGTTTGCAAAATTATTTTATGCACTTACAAAACAACTAGTTGTGGTGGTTGATGAAGCTATGTCAAAAGTCACACCTTTATGAGTTTGTGGGAGAAATGAAAACATGCCTTAAAGTTTACCTAAAAGTTTATGGGAGAAGGGAGAAATGACACATGTAGAAGGCTTGCCTTAAAGTGGTAGTGGTTTATGGATATTAAAAGGTAGAACTTCCATTTCTGTTCCAGAGATTGACTGTAGTAGCATTTACTGGATATTTCACATTTGAGAAAAGATGAGATCCGTGAGATCGTGAGGCTACCTAGCCCTTTATAGATCACTTTATAACTTGTGTAGGGCACACCTGCGCACAGAAAAACTAAAAATCCTATGGGAAGTTCAAACCATGGAGGTTCACCTACTTTAGGTTCAATTATTAGGCCTTAAAGTTTTCCTTCAATTAAAGAGAGAAAGCCTTTAGTTTGTGGGATAAATGACATTTACATGGTTTGCAAAATTATTTTATGCACTTACTAAAACAACTAGTGGTAGTGGTTGATGAAGTTATGTCAAAAGTCATGAACCTTTATGAGTTTGTGAGAGAAATGGAAAATTGCCTTATAGTTTATGGGAGAAATAAAATAGAAATGACACATGCCTTAAAGTTTTCTTAAAATTTTATGGGAGAAGGGAGAAATGACACTTGTACAAGGTTTGCCTTAAAGTGGTAGTGGTTTATAGATATTAAAATGAAGAACTTCTATTTATGTTTTTAATAAGTGATTCCATACAGGTGAATTGGTTTTTCAAAGTGGAGGAATAACCTGTTATGAGTATTTTAACCCAACGTTTCAGACTTCATAGGTGAGTCCATCATGAGGGGTAAACGCTCAGTGATCTTTGAAATTTTTTGAGAATTTAGGGCAAAGGTGAAAAGATACATATAGTATTTTTAGAGGAAAATTTATTTTAAAAAGGATGTCGGTTTGGAAGAAGAGTTATTTATTTATTTATTTTTATTTTATTTTATTATTATTTATTTATTTATTTTTAATTTATTTTTTTAATATAATTATTATATATTATATTTTATTTAATTGTTTTTTTTTTTAATATCATTAAAATTCTTATTTATTATTTATTTCGTTCTTTTTATTTTTACTTTTATTATTATTATTTATTTTTATTTGATTTGTTATTATTGAATTTAATTTTTAAAATGTTATTAATTTTAATATTGTTTTTTAGTTATTAATTTTTTAATTAATGTTGTTTTGAAAACTTAAGGAATTTTTTTAAATTAGAGGGGTATTAAATTTTAATTTTTTTTTTTTTTTTAATAATTAGAATTGTTTATTAATTAATTAATTAATTAATTTATTTTATTTTATTTTATTTTATTATATTTGTTTATTTATTTATATTTTATTTTATTATATATATATATATATATATATATATATATATATATATATATATATATATATATATATATATTATTATTATTATTTATTTATTTATTTTGTTTATTTATTTTTATTTTTATTTATTTTTATTTATTTATTTATTTTTATTTTTTTTAAGATTACATTATCATTTTGTGGGTTCATTATTGTTAGGATTGATGTCACATGAGGTATGATGGATTAGGGGTTTCCACGTGTTGCTGATGTTAAGGCCATCAATTCGATTCATGTTATTTTTTCTTTTCTCTATTTCAATGGCTTCTTTAATTTTTCTTTTTAGGTAGTGGTCTTCTTTGGATATGAGTTTGGCATCCTCCATTCGTATGTAATGTGAGGATGAGAAGGCATGTTCTGTTAATGCGGATTTTTCCGTTCTGTTCCTAGATATGTCAGTGGTATGTTCCTTAATTCTGATGTTAAGGGATCTGCCAGTTTCACCAATATATTCCTTTCCACAAGAGCACGGTATGATGTAGACACCTTTTTGTAATATAGGGTTTACGGGGTCCTTGGATGAGTCTACCATATTTCTGATGGTATTAGGAGGAGTGAAAGCAATTTTAATGTTTTGTTTGTTTAGGATTTTGGAAATTTTATCAATTGTTCCTTTTATGTAAGGTAAAGAAATTTTAGGGATGTCAAAAGATCTTTTTGCATTGTTTTTATTTAGGGTTTGGTTAATAGTTTTATTAATGACATTTCTGTTGTATCCATTATGTTGAAAGACATGGCGGAGGTGGTTTATCTCTTCTGCTAGATGGTGAGAGTCTAAAATTCTAGACGCCCTAGTTGTTAACGTTTTAATGATGCCAATTTTTTGCTTAGGATGGTGATGAGAGTCTGCGTGTAAGTATCTTTCTGTGTGGGTTTTCTTCCTATAGACTTTGGTGCTAAGTTTTCCATCTTTTTTTGTTAAAAGGATGTCTAGAAAGGGTAATTGATTATCTTTTTCTATTTCAATGGTGAATTTAATATGGTTTGAGATGTTATTAATATGTTTTAAAAAGTCATTTAATTTTGATTTTCCATGGATCCATTTTGTGAAAATATCATCTACAAATCTTTTCCATTCTTCAGGGGTGAATGGAAAGGTTTTGAGCACTTTCTCCTCAAAATGTTCCATGTAAATATTAGTGATTATAGGAGACAAAGGTGATCCCATGGCTACACTGTGGGTTTGTTCATAGATAGTTCCTTTAAAGGTGAAGAACGAAGATTTTAAACATAATTTAAGGAGATCTATTGTTTCACTGTCTGTCATAGTTTTTATGACATCAATGGCTTCATCTATAGGTATCATAGTGTACAAGGAGACAATGTCGAAACTTACCATGAGAGCTTCGTCTTTCATGTCAAGGTTTTTGACCCATTGAGCGAAGGATGTGGAGTCTTTAATGTAAGATGAGGTGTTTCCTAATAGGGGGCGAAGCTTTTTGGCCAAGTATTGGGCAAGGAGGTGGGTGGGTGAGCCTATGGTGTTAACTATGGGTCTTAGAGGGATGTATTTTTTATGAATTTTGGGAGCACCATATATTCTAGGGATGATTGAGGTTGACGGAGTGATTCTATTTTTTGTGATAGTATCGAGAGATGACTCTTTTATTTTTTTAGTTACTTCTCTAAAAAAATTTGCACTGGGGTCTTTTTTCAAGATTTTATAGCAACCACTATTTTTAAGGTGTTCCTCCATTTTTTTATCATAGTCAGATCTATCCATAATTACGGTTGCATTACCCTTATCGGTTGAATTCTATTTATGTTGCTGAGATTGACTGTAGGGGCATTTACTAGATATGTCACCTTTGAGAAAATATGAGATCCACAGGCTACTTGGCCCTTTACAGACTCTACCTTTAGAACTTGTAAAAGTTAACACTCAAGAAACAGAATAAAATCCTATGGAAATTCAAAATCCTATCATAGTTTAGCCACTTTAGATTCAATTTTTAGGCCTTAAAGTTTTCCTTGAATTATTGGGAGAAAGCCTTTAGTTTGTGGGAGAAATGACATTTACATGGTTTGCAATATTATTTTATGCACTTACTAAAACAATTAGTGGTAGTGGTTGATGAAGTTATGTCAACAGTCACACCTTTATGAGTTTGTGGGAGATATGATAAATTGCCTTATAGTTTCTGGGAGAAATGAAATATAAATGACACATGCCTTAAATTTTGCCTAAAATTTTATGGGATAAGGGGGAAATGACACATCTAGAAGGTTTTCCTTAAATTGGTAGTGGTTTATGAATATATGAAGAACTTCTATTTCTATTCCAGAGATTGAATGTAGGAGCATTTACTGGATATGCCACCTTTGAGAAAAGATGAGATCCAGAGGCTACTTTTCATTTTACAGAATCTGCCTTTAGAACTTGTAGAAGTTAAAACTCAACAGATAGACTAAAATACTATGGAAGTTCAAAATCCTATGCGAGTTCAGCCACTTTAGGTTCAATTTTCAGGACTTAAAGTTTGACTTGAATTAGTGGGTTAAATCGCTTAGTTTGTGGGAGAAATGGAATTTACATGGTTTTCAAAATTATTTTATGAACTTACTAAAACAACTAATGGTAGTGGTTGATGAAGTTATGTCAAAAGTCACACTTTTATGAGTTTGTGGGGAAATGGAAAATTTCCTTATAGTTTATGGGAGAAATGAAATAGAAATGACACATGCCTTAAAGTTTGCCTAAAATTTTATGGGAGAAGGGAGAAATGACACATGTACAAGGTTTGCCTTAAAATGGTAGTGGTTTATGGATATTAAAATAAATAAATTCTATCTATGTTCCAGAGATTGACTATAGGGGCATTTACTAGATATGTCACTTTTGAGAAAAGATGAGATCTAGAGGTTACCTTGTCCTTTACAGACACTGCCTTTAGAACTTGTAGAAGTTAACACTCAAGAATTTTACAACTTGAACATCAACCTACAATATAATAATATCACTGAAGATAATATAGATTATTAATAGCCATTACATCATAAAACACTCCACTTTTAACATTTTACAAGATTACAAGCATCATGGAAGGTGTAAATTTAGGTACATTAATGAAATATATTGGGTCGATTTAAATATTACAAGAATTCTGAGTTGCAGAATTCTGAGTGTGAATTTCTTTGCGATGTTTAATTCTGTTCATTTTGCGTGAATTTATGTTCATTCTGTTGATGAATTCTATGTGAATTTCTGTTCATTCTGTTGCTCAATTCTGTGTGAATTTATGTTCATTCTGTGGCTGAATTCTGTGTGAATTTAAGTTCATTCTGTGGTCGAATTCTGTGTGAATTTCTATTCATTCTGTTGCCGAATTATGTGTGAATTTTCTTAATTATGTTCATTCTGTTGCAATTAACTCAAATAAAAAGTGTTCTGGAAATACATTACCCAAAATACATGAATTCATTTAAGTATCATAATTGAGATGTACATAGAAATATTTCTAATGTAATTATAAAAAAATAAATATGTACAGTACATGTGTGGAGGGAAAACACAGAGTACAAGAGACGAAGGATATTTGTACAAGATGGTTTTTCCTAAATTATAAAATAATATATTTTTGTAAGAAAATATAAATCTAATTATACTTTAAATTGAGTTAAGAAAGTCAAAGTAGCGATTCTAAAAAGCATGGAATTTTAGGATGTAAATATATATAAGAATCAAACGCAAATGGAATGAAATAAACGAAATTATATACCTTTGTTATCAAATATGGAGTTGGATATAAATTATCGATTTCTGCAATAGAAGATTGAAAAGAAGTAAATTCTAGATCTTTGTTATAGTTTCCAAGAGTGACATGAAGGATCGAAACAAGGGAAACATAAAATCAACGAAAAAAAAATAAAAATAAAAATAAAAAAATCAGAAATACAACTTGAGTGAAATTGAAATCGATTTTTATTAAGGCAGGAAAGTATCTATCTATCTCTAGGTGGGTAAATCTCAACATTAAGGCACTAACGTGAAAGCATATCCTAGAAATGTTGGCTTTCTAAATAAATAAATTTTATCTGTAACTACTAGCTTATGCATAATATAATTACTACTATAATCGTGTTTACATGAATATAAAGTGTTACTATATACATAACTACTAGTAATTATGTAGAGAATTATATGCTTATATGTGAAAAATGTAAGTACCATATTTATTCAGACTAGTAAGCTTTCCCTGAGAAGGTGATATAAAGCTCTTTGTAAGTAGAAGCTATACCACCAACATCAAGCTTATTATGGAAACATAGTAGATAACCTTATATGAACCAATGTAGATGCGTACTGTAGCTTGTAAGGGTAATGAAAGAATAGAGAAACATGGAAGCTGCTTATACTTGTAATTATCTTATACTGGTACAATGTGATTAGCACTTGTAGTATATAGTTGTACAAGATATGAATTAATATAAGTATTAGAAAGTCCTTTTGTATTGAAGGTATATACATGAGTGAGTTTCTTTGGTTTAGATTTTATGCTCTTATGTACGTGATGTTCTAGTTGGTGATGTGACTGTGTAGTATATGTGATGTGTTGGTTCCTGTTGTGTATCTAATGGAGAATGGTTGGGTAGTGAATTGAGAATGCTGGTAAGTGGTTAAAGTCGAGTACAAAGGGTTTAGGTGTTGTCCAAATAATGGATAGTACCTAGCCGAATTCCTAACTTAATTTTCTGGAGTTGGATATAAATTATCACTTTCCGCAACAGAAGCTTGAAAGGAAAGAAATTCTAGATCTTTGTTTTAGTTTCCAAGAGTGACATGAAGCTTTGTGGAAGAGCGCAGTTTATGAAATGTGAAGTGCGAAATTGAAGCATACATCTGTACAAAAATTTAGGAGAGCATAGATCTTTACAGATAATATAGATCTTTACAAAATTTTGGAAAGCATAGATCTTTAGAGAGAATTTCACTCTTTATTAATAGAAAATAAAAATCCTAGTGCATCCATAAAAAAACAAGAATGGAAACCCCTGGTTGTTACACCCAAAGGTGTCAAATATAAAACAAATTTTTTTACATCTCTATCAAAGATGAACAATTTTTTTTTAATTGACAATTAGAAAAATTAGAAGAATATTAAGCAGAAAACATGAAATGTCGGTCCTTTCTCAGCAACCCTTGATGGCTGGTAAAACCCAATAAGGTAGGTAGGCTAATCAGGGTATCTAAGGGTATCTAGAGCTTGCATGTGTTGAGTTTGTGAGGTTTAAGCTAGCCTCCATTTTTAGGTTTTTGGTTGAACTGTAGAAAAGCATACATCTGTACAAAAATTTAGGAGAGCATAGATCTTTACAGAGAACATAGATCTTTACAAAATTTTGAAGAGAATAGATATTTATAGAGAATTTTTCTCTTTATTAACAGAAAACATAAATCTTGGTGCATCCATAAAACAACAAGAATGGAAACCCCTGGTTGTTAGGCCCAAAGGTGTCAAATATAAAACATAGTTTTTTACATGTCGATCAAAGATGAACGAATGTTTTTTAATTGACAATCAGAAAAATTAGAAGAAGATTAAGCCAAAAAATTGAAATATCGGTCCTTTATAGGTAACCCTTGATGGCTCGTAAAGCCCAATAAGGTAGGTAGGCTGATCATGGTATCTAAGGGTATCTAGAGCTTGCATGTGTTGAGTTTGTGAGGTTCAAGCTAGCCTCCATTTTCAGATTTCTGATTGAATTGTAGAAAAGCATACATCTCTACAAAAATTTAGGAGAGCATAGATCTTTAAAGAGAATATATATCTTTACAAAATTTTGGAGAGAATAGATCTTTATAGATAATTTCACTCTTTATCAACAAAAAACATAAATCTTGGTGCTTTCATAAAACAAAAACAATGGAAACCCCTGGTTGTTAAACCCAAAGGTGTCAAATATAAAAGAAATTTTTTTACATGTCGATCAAATATGAATGAATGTTTTTTAATTGAAAATAATAAAAATTAGAAGAAGATTAAGTAGAAAACATGAAATGTCGGTCCTTTCTAGGAAACCCTTCATGGTTGGTAAAAACCCAATAAGGTAGGTAGGCTAATCAGGGTATCTAAGGGTATCTAGAGCTTGCATGTGTTGAATTTGTGAGGTTTAAACTAGCCTGCATTTTTAGGTTTCCAATTGAATTGTAGAAAGGCATAGATCTGTACAAAAATTTATGAGAGCATAGATCTTTACAAAATTTTGGAGAACATATATCTTTACAGAGAATTTCACTCTTTATTAACATAAACCATAAATCCAAGTGCATCCATAAAACAACAAGAATGGAAAACCCTGGTTGTTACACCCAGAGGTGTCAAATATAAAACAAACTTTTTTACATGTTGGTCAAAGAAGAATGAATGTTTTTTAATTGACAATCAACAAAATTAGAAGAATATTAAGCAGAAAACGTGAAATGTTGCTCCTTTCTGGGAAACCCTTGATGGATGGTAAAACCCAATAAAGTAGGTAGGCTAATTAGGGTATCTAAGGGTATATAGAGCTTGTATGTGTTGAGTTTGTGAGGTTTAAGCTAGCCTCCATTTTTAGGTTTCCGAATGAATTGTAGAAAAGCATACATTTGTGGAAAAATTTAGGAGAACCTAGATCTTTATAGAGAATATAGATCTTTAAAAAAATTTGGAGAGCATAGACATTTACAGAGAATTTCATTTTGTATTAAAATAAAACATAAATCTCGGTGCATCCATAAAACATCAAGAATGGAAACCCCTAATCGTTACACCCAAAGGTGTAAAATACAAAACATAGTTTTTTACATGTCGATCAAAGATGAACGAATGTTTTTTAATTGAAAATCAGAAAAATTAGAAGAAGGTTAAGCAGAAAACATGAAATTTTGATCCTTTCTAGGCAAACCTTGATGGTTGGTAAAACCCAATAAGGTAGGTAGGCGGATCGGGGTATCTAAGGGTATCTAGGGCTTTCATGTGTTGAGTCTGTGAGGTTTAAGCTAGCCTCCATTTTCAGGCTTTCGATTTAATTGTACAAAAGCATACATCTCTATGAAAATTTAGGAGAGCATATATCTTTATAAAGAATATAGATCTTTACAAAAATTTTAAGAGCATAGATCTTTCCAGAGAATTTCACTCTTTATTAATAGAAAACAGAAATCCCAGTGAATCCATAAAAGATCAAGAATGGAAGCCCTTGGTTGTTACACCCAAAGGTGTCAAATATAAAATAGAGTCTTTTACATGTCGATCAAATATGAACGAATGGTTTTTAATTGACAATAAGAAAAATTAGAAGAATATTAAGTAGAAAATGTGAAATGTCATTCCTTTCTAGGAAACCCTTGATGGCTGGTAAAATACAATATAGTAGGTAGGCTGATCAAGGTATGTAAGGGTATCTAGAGCTTGCATGTGTTGAGTTTGTGAGGTTTAAGCTAGCCTCCATTTTTAGGTTTCCAATTGAATTGGTTGGAAGATGACAGTGGTTATATTATGTTTATGAGTGCCCAACTACGCTAGCATTAAGCTATTACGCATATAATACAACTATTTTGAATAGATGAAATTTAAAAATAATTTTGTATGTGGCTCAAACTTGGAATTCAAAAAATTACATTTAAACTATAATTTGCGAATTCGGAGACGTTGGAACCTGGATTTTTGAAGACATCGGGGCCGCAATAAGAAGAAGAATTTGAGGCCACAATGAAAAGAAGACGTCGAGCCTGCAACGAGAAGCCAAGCAGGAGCCCAAAACGAGAAGCCAAGCAGGAGCCTGCAACGAGAAGCCAAGCAGGAGGCCAAGGACATCATGGATTATAAATTACTTGCAAAATAAAAAAAATTACTATAAAATTAAAATAGGAGAAAGGTAGAACAACAATGAAAAAAATTCACAACAAAAGCAAACCAGAAATCAACCAAATTTCTAACCTTTGTAGTTGTGATCCTGCAACTGTGACCGTGCAACAACAAACAACAGTAATACGACAGCAATGGTAATACAACAACAATAAGCCCAAAACATATTCATGACTTTGGGCTGGTGTATTTATAAGCTAAAGTTCGACCAGATTATTTTAAGGGTTCAACTGAACTAATAGTCCGACCGAACTATTATTTCGGCTGAAATTTATTTGTAGGTTTTCTCATCTCTGGTCAAAACTCTGTTTTCCCACGCTGTCAATACGTCGTCAATGTAAACGGAAGAATGAGTTTGGCCAAATTAATTTTGAAAGTTCGGCCGAACTCTAAGACAGTTCGGCCAAACTTTTATAAATTTTCAGCCGAACTATTGGGAAATGACTTTTGTGCCCCCGATTCTCACAAAAGTGTAACCCACCTTCGCGGTTTTATCCATACATGTTTATTAATGTGATTGTAAATTATTTTTGCATATAGAGTAGTGAGACTTGTTTATACTTTAGAGGAGGAAACATATTTTTTTAACAGTTAGACCCACTCAACTTGTAAGCTCAATTTTTACCTAGTTACACAATACACATAACAAAAACGTACTTTTAATAAACTAAATGGAAGAATTGAAACATATTCATAAAAATAAAAAACCAAAAAAGCTTTTTTCTTATATAATTGTTATATATAAGTAAGAACCTATAAATTTCATAAATAAAAAAAATAAATGATAAAATAAATATAAGAAAATAGATTAGTTAGTACTATGACTTAAATGTTCATGACTTTCGTCATTGGTATCTAATATGCATAGATCATAATTTCGAGCATTAATATCTAATATGTAAAGGTAACTTTTTCCATTTAAAACTAAAAATTATACTAGTTCATACTCCTGAATTAAACCCAAATAAATTTGAGAATTCATATTTAATATAGTAATTTTCTAAAAAATTGTCGAAAACATATAGCATTTTAGTCTCTTATTCCTTCATCTTCCCAAAGTAATGATGAGAAATGACTATTCATACCAATTTGAAGAAACACAAGAATCATTTATTTAAAAGCCATCATTCTAACCAGTATAAATTAATTCATACCAATTTGAAGAAACACAAGAATCATTTACTTAACATCCATCATTCTAACAAGTATAAATTAATCTCATGATCCTTGGTAGAGTAATATATATGGAGATTGAAATTTTTAAAGTTAGAATTCACAAATGAAGAAGATCACTCGTATCTCTAAAGTGCCTTTAGAGAATACCATTTCACCTAATAAGGAAAAGAGGAAAACACTACAAATACCCTCCACGTAGAAAGGAAGAAGATGAGGTCAATTTCTGTTTTTATTCTACTTCACAATTATTTAAAAGTCTTATAAAATACCATTTCACCTAATAAGGAAAAGAGGAAAATACTACAAATACCCTCTATGTAGAAAGGTAAAAGATGAGGTCAATTTCTCCTTTTTATTCTACTTCACATTTATTTAAAAGTCTTATAAAGAAATCAATGATCTTCTTAAGAAGAAATAGAAAAAATAAAAGAAATAAATCTCTAAAATATGCCTCTCAGTCTCTAATATACCCATCATAATTGCAGTGAAAAGTAGTTTTTCCTTAAATCTTAAAATAATATAATATAGATTTATTTTTTGTGAATACAAATTTTATTAATACAAGTTTCTTTTATTGATTTGACAATATTTATTAGTTATTTTCATTAATTTACATGAAAGGATAATTAATTAGAATATGCTGGTTTAGCGTAATGCAAGTGGTTCAAAATCATAATAAAAGAATTATGTAATAGTCAAATATGCAATAGCATCTCAGTATATATATATATGTTCAAATTTTACTACAAATCACGCGAATGAACAATCAAACTCAAATCAACATTTATTGGAAGGTTCCTCTTAATTGAAAGCTATAAATTTGCTTCAAGTATAAAAAATATGTGAACACATATCTATTTTATGTATGTTTTATTGGTCATAGTGCAAATAAATAAGAAAAAAAATGTATGTTGCATTACTCCTAATGAAAATAAATAATAAAACAATAAGGAGATGAGATTTATTACATATACTGAGGAAATTGAGATGCTCATATGTAAACCATGTTGATAATACAAAATATAAATAGTATACAGATATCAAGTAATAGTTAAATATGTAATAATATTTCATTATATATTTATATAGTGTGTTAATGGTTATTAAAATTAGAGGAAGAAATAATCAAACATAAACTAACAATTTTGGGAAGGTTCCTCTAAATTCAGACCGACAACTATGTTCAAATATAAAACGTAGGTGAACAAATATCTATTATATATATATATATTGTTTTGGTCTATAAGAAAAAAAATTCAAAACAAATATTATATATATATGGAGGAAATTGAAATGTTCATATGTTGTGGTTTGGTTGAACAAGAGAGGTTTGTGTATATATACTATTTATATAGTAATGATAATATAAAATATAAATATAATTAAAATTAAGAATGGACACAAAAGTTGAAAATGAAATTCAAATTAATATATATAGTAAAATCTACTCAATGATTTCAATGTATATGAATAAGATGAGAAATAATTGAATGATGAATAAGTAAATTTTTTATATTCAAATCATACTATGAATTTGAAGTCTTACAAAATAAATTATAATTTGAAAAAACACATTAGCACATAAACAACAACATAATAGATAGGTGAAAGAGTGAAAGTGAAGAAAAGAGGACTAAGAGTTGTACTCCTCATCCTATCAAATCACATAAATACCACTTAATCAATCTATTAACACACTCATACAAGACTCAGATGAAAGCGAAAAAACAAAATTATTACTGAATATTTCTGTTAAAGACAATATCATTCGACACGTCAGAGATGGAAAATCGTCCACTGAAATTTGGACGACCCTCAAGAACTTATACCAGACACAAAACAAAAATCGCATATTTTCACTCAAAGGCAAGTTGTTTTCAATGAGGATGGAGGAGAATGAATTTGTTGTTGGATTCATTGCAAGTATTAAAAGACCTAAAGGGGAGATTAGGTGACATCGGGGAGAACGTGTATGATTCTGATATAGTCACAATCACGTTAAATGGAATGACAGAGGAATAGAATATTTTCATCACAGGCTTGGTCTCACGAGATAAAGCCCTTGCATTTGAAGAACTGACAAGAATTTTGCTACAAGAAGAAGAGTGGCAGAGGAATTTGAGACCTTAGAGTGTCGATCTTGCTATGATGGCGAAGAAGAAACCGTACAAAGGGAAACAACCACAACAACAACAAAAAGGCAGAAGCACTTTTCAAAAGAGACAATTTAGAGGTATGTCTGCAAATAATTTTTTTGGAATTAAATGCTTTTACCGTGGGAAAAATGGCCATGAAGCTAAGTTATGTTTTAAGACAAAAACAAATGAGGCTAGGAATAAGGAGAGAAAGGACACGATATATTTTTCCGATGAAGGTCAAAGTCATGATCATCGAATATTTGTAGCTGATTGTGCTCTTTCAACTTCTGGAGGATGAGGACGACATATGGTATGTTGATTCTACCACATGCTCACATATGATAAGTAAATTTGTTTTATTTTTTGAAGAAACTTCTTGCGGATCTAAAATTTATCTAGGAGATGAGAGAGGTTATGAGATCAAAGGGTACGGTGATATTTCGGTAATGTTGCCTGGTGGTGACATCAGACATATTAATAATGTGATGTATGTGTCTAGGATTAAGAATAACTTAATCTCTATATCACTGATAATAAATCAGGACCTACTAGTGGAATTATTCAAGACATATAGTGTCATAAAGGACAAAAAAATGGAACTAGTTGCATCAGGAGTGCATGTGGGGGACTTGTACAGATTTAATGCCAAGAGCATGGCACACCAAGCTCTGGTTTCAATAGGATTGACAGTTTAGAATCTCTAGTACCATAAATTCAATCATCTTAAGTTACAAGACCTCATGCTACTTCAAAGAAAATGTATGGTTGATGGACTCCCTGCTTTTCATAGTGTTTAGTTAGATTGTGATGGATGTGCATTAGGGAAAATGCATAGAGAAGAATTTGTTTTGCATGCTGATAGGAAGGAAAGAGATATCCTAGGGCCGGTGCACATAAGAATATGCGGACCTATGCAGACTAGGTCGCTAGGTGGTGCATATTAGTTTCTATTGTTTACTGATGATTGCACTAGATTATGTTGGATATATTTTTTAAGAAAAAAGAGTCAAAATTTTCAATATTTTAAAGAATTTAAGACTATGGTGGAGAAGCAGACAAGGAAATTCATAAATATTCTCCACTCCATTCAAAGGGGAGAATACAGGTTGGGCGAGTTCATAAATTTTTGCAGATATCATGGGATTGTCCAACAGTTTATAGTGCCTCACACTCCGCAGCAAAATGGAGTTTTAGAATGAAAGAATAGAACCCTAATGGAGTGTGCACGAAGTACACTTCAAGGTAAGGGGTTATCAAATGGTTTTTTGGCTGAAGCTATCAACACTGCTATTTATTTAAAGAATATGAGTCATACTAAATGTCTTAATTTTAAAACTCTATTTGAATAACTTTATGGATATAAACCAACACTGACTCATTTAAGTGTTTTAGGGTCAAAAGCATTTGCCCATATACCTAAGGAAGCTAGAAATAAGTTATATCCTAAGGCCATTAAATCCATATTTATAGGATATTGCACTGAGTTTAAAGCCTACAAATTGTTTAATCTCGTAACCCATAAAATATTTGAAAGTCGAGATGTCATATTTCATGAGCAGGTTGAGGAAGGAAAGGAATAAAATAATGGAGAAAGGAACAATCAATTATTGATGGAAGAAAGCAGCGAGGAAAATCAGCAGCACGAGCAGAAAGAAGAAGAAAAAAGTGATTTAGTTAACAAGGCAAGCCCGCACAGGTCGTAAGAAGACATATTGGAGGTGAGTCCTCTACCGAGAAGATCAGGTAGGCAGACTCAATTACCAACAATATGGAAATACTATGCTTTAATGTCAAACATTTTAAATGTTATAGAGCCCACAAAATATAAAGAAGCAAGTCAATCTAATTAATGGAGGGCTGCAATGATGAAGAAGTTGAATCAATTAATAGAAACCATACTTTGGATCTAATTGAACTAGCTGAAGGAGAAACACCCATAGGTGGTAAGTGGATTTATAAATCTAAGGTTAATGCAGATGGGAGTATAGTTATGTTTAAAGCTGGACTGGTAGCAAAGGGTTATTCACAACAAGAGGGAATAGAATTTGAAGAAACCATTGCTCCTATAGCCAAACTGAATAGAATTAGAATGTTAATTTCTTTAGCTACAAAATATCAGTGGAAGCTACACCAGTTAGATGTTAAGTCTGTTTTCTGAATGGTGATTTAAAGGAAGAGATTTATTTAGTCCAACATGAAGGGTTTGTTAAAGAAGGGCGGGAACATCTAGTGTGTAGGTTGAAAAAGACACTATATGGTTTAAAACAAGCACCCAATTCTTGGTACGAGAAGATTGATTCATCATTATTGCAACATGGTTTTTGTAGGAGCATGAATGATCCAAATTTGTATACCATGAATAATAAATAGAGGCATATTATTTTTATTTCTTTTTATGTGGATGATATGATTATAGCAGGTAATGTAGATTCTTTGATCAAAGAAATAAAATTGCAGATGTCCCACATTTTTTAAATTAAATATCTCAGAAGTTTACATTATTGTTTTGGTGTGTGAGTATGAAGAGACTCTGGACGGAATTTTCTTATTCAAGGGAAGTATGTCAGAGGTCTACTCAAAAGTTCTAGGATGGAGCGGTGTAAGACAACATCAACACATTTGCAGCAGAACCTAAAGTTATGTAGTGACGATGTCTCTAAGGAGGTGGATTCCACTTTGTATAGACAACTGGTTGGTAGTATGATATATATAACTACAACTAGATGAGACTTAGCTTAATTTGTCAGTGTGTTGATCCAATTTATGTCTAAACCCCTTGAAAGTCATTGGGTGGTAGCAAAAAGTGTGTTGAGGTATCTTCGTGGTACTAGTGATTATGTTATTTTATACACTGTCACATCTGATGTTATTTTAGTAGGATTTTCAGACTCAGATTAGGTAGGTAACTTGGATGATCGAAGGTCCATCACAGGTTATGCATTTAGTCTTGGATCTAGGGTTATAGCTTGGAGCAGCAAAAAGCAGAATATTATGGACTTATATTCAGCTGAAGCCGAGTACCAAGCATTGTGTGCATCTACATGTGAAGCTATCTGGTTGAGAAGGCTTCTCCATGATGCAGGAGAAGAGAAAAAATAAGAAATTATCATCAAATGTGACAAACAGAGTACCATTAAGCTAGAAAACAATCAATTATTTCACAAGAACACAAAACACATCGATACTCAATTTCACTTTGTTCGATAACAAGTCTAGTCAAAAGAAATATTTGTTGAATATTGTAAAACTTGGGACAATATGGTAGACATTTTTACTAAGCCTATTGGGAAGGTAAAGTTTGGATTGTTTAGAGCTATGTTAGGAATTCATGACAATCCTTTTTTCATTAAGGGGGAGAGTTGAAAATAAAAATAATATATTGTATTAATGGAGAAATGGTTACAATGGTTACATTGTTGTAACGTAGCTCCTTAAGTTAGGATTAGTTCCTAGGTTACAAAATTTTGTTTATAGCCTCCTATTCCTTTGTATGTATTTATTGTTGTATCATTCAATCGTGTAATGTAAAGTGTACTCTACATTTGTGTGTAGTGATCTCCAGGTGCAATACTCACCAAGGAGCTACGTCTTTATTCAATTCAATTTTTTATCATAAAATTCTGTAGCTCAAGGTGAAAGTCCAAATGAATTTGATGCATAAAAATCTATGGAGTTTGGTAAAAGGATTAGAACCAATGCTTCAAGATCAAAAACAATTTTCTGAATGGAAGAAAAAGGAAGAGAGAGTTAAGTCTATTATAGGATTATCTTTATCATATTCACCACTTCATCTTATAAACTTAGGAAAGTACTCCTAGAAAATATTGGAACACTTAAGCAATATCTTGGGGAAAAGGTCTTGAATGAATAAGTATCTTTGAAATTTCAGTTATTCAAATTCAAAATCCATAATGAGGTATCATTTTCTACATACGTAAATGATCTAAAATAAGGAATCTTGAGCACATTGAGGACATTGAGGTAAAAATAGAAGAAGATGCTAATGGTACTTTTTTTAATAGCTTACCCTCAAATTATGATAATTCTATTTTCAACTTAAGTCAATATTCGTCTAGATAATTAGATGAAATGATTGCAGTGCTCTTCACAAAAGAAAAAAAGATAAAATTTGGTAATATCACATAATGAGATAACACTATTTTCAAATGTTAGAGTCAATAAAAATAGGACCTTAGTATAATTTTTTTATGGTAAAAAACATGGGCATACAACGTTCAATTGTAAGTCTGGTGCAAGAGATCTTTTAAATGGAAAATTAAAGAAATTGTCCAACACACTTACTATAGAAGATGATTTGCAAGAGACCAATATTCAAGACTTTTTAGACTATGACAATGATAATGCATTTAATACAAAGTCTCTCATGATTTTCTAAACAACTATCATTTATAGTGTGCCTATATGTGTGTGATGAAAGGTGAGTTGGGATGAACTATGTATTTAGAGAGGTTACCTATATAACTTGAAGTGTGTATTTTGGTGCAGACTATCATGATGGAAACTTGTCCATAGAAATATTCAATATCTGAGCTATTCTTCCTAGTAGTTAGGAAATGTTAATTACACAAAGCTTCACAAAGATGGTGAGAGGATGGTATGCTTGAAATGCAAACCAAGTGGTGGTGAAAGGCTGGTATGCTTGAAATGCAAACCAAGTGGTAGCTCATGCATTGGTGAGAAACTAGCAGTGTCTTATACATCACAGAGTGAACAATATTTTTCATGAAGACCATATTGGACAGATATTATTTATATGTAATTTGTGACTTATGTAATAATGTTAAAAGGGAACTTGGAATAAATGTTGTGATGAGAAAAAAAAATTGTTTATACATTCGAGAGTAAACATAATTGTAGATGAAGACCATCGTGGACTGATATGATTTATATGTAATTTGTGACTTATGTAATAATGTTAAAAGAGAACTTGAAATAACTCTTACTTCAGAAAACAAGTAAGATTGGTTTGTTGAGTGAACTGGACACTTCAGATATTTTCTTTACGGAAATCTCTCATTTTAAAAATAGTTGGATCTCAACAATAACATAATGAATACACCATGTAATTGAATGAAATAACTGAGTCATTCAATGTAAAAAAATCATTTTGTTTGTAGGTACACGGATCCTATGTATGTAATAAAAATAATTTTGTTTATAGGTGCACACATCTCTGTTTTTCTAGAATATATGTTACACGTGAAAGTCTGAATATACCGGATCATTTATATTTATATTACATATCTTCATGTTTGACCATAACCCCTTATATCATTATATCAGGCATGTTTGGATGATACGATCAATTTAGTTGATAATTAGCGGTGTTACCGGTGTTAATCTGACGCTTCAGAAGAATTACAGTAGCAGATATATTATAAGTTCTAGTACTTTCTCCATTACGTCATTATACTCAAGCGATGGTTGATAAGTTCAAAACTATTATCACGACATCGAGGATGATTCTTCTTCGGAGTGAAATTTCCAGCCAGCAGCCATTATACTAGAACTAGAAATATGGAAATACGTTTCGATTCTTCGGAGTGAAATTTCCAGACAACAAACATTATACTAGAATCGAATGAACGTATTTCAGAATACAGAAATACGGAAATACATTCATTCGATTCGAACCGTCCATAATTCGTTGAAACTTGATCCGGTTCGTTCACAATTTTCTTCATTTGAGGCCATACGCAATGAAAGTTGAAATTCGATCATGTTCGTTAGTAATTTTCTACATTTGAGGCCATCTGCAATGAAAGAAATATTTTAACATACGAGAATATTCACCGGAAATATTTTAACATATGAAAATATTTGCCAGAAGTTAGAAGGTTAGGTGATGGCTTGATTTTTTTGTCCCAAAAATGAATTGAATGCGAGGTGGGTTAGGTGATCACTTGACTTTCTACTTATATTTATTTTGGATTTTGGAAAAGATTGTTTTGAGTATAATTGTTGGGCATGAAAATAAAAGAAAATAGAAACTATTATGAAATTGGAAATTGGAAATTTTTCAATTTCAATTTTGTAGAAAACATGAACACAAATAATAAGTAAAACTATATTATTACTCATTTTCTAAATATAATTTTATTTTAAATAAATAAATTTAGAATTTTGATTTTATAAATATATATTTATTTATTAAATAATAATTTTGAGCAAATAAGTTTTATGTTAAGAAGTCATGTAAGACTTTGTAAATTTTTTAAGCGAAGAGAAAGTCTGGATTTTTTTTAGTTTTTTGGGAGTGAATTGTATTTGTAAAGTTGTTATATGATCTAAAGTTATTAGAAATTATTCAAAGAGAGTCCATGAAATACATAGGTTAAAATTAGTTGTTTCTCTATAGGGATAGAGACGTATTTAAGTTGGTTAGAGAGGTATTCAAGTTGATTGATTGTTTTTCAATTTTGTTTGGTGGAGCAAACAAAGAGTTGGGTGGAGAACCCATTTCTAATTGAGTTAGCCAATATTTCTTGAAGGACCATTTTGAAACCCCCAAATCTCTATGACCTCCGTTGTTTTGTATATAACAAGATCTCTAGCATGGCATGGCCATTCGAGACATCAAAATATCACATGGAATCTTAAAGAGGCGAGTCCATTCGAGACATCAAAAGATCACATATAATCTTAAAGAGGCCACTTAGGAACGATATGAGGTGGCCATGGAAGAGCGAAATCATTAAAATTTATAATCATGTTGGATCTTCCAAAGGAGCAAGAGACCATGCCTTGCCTTTCTAAAAAAAATCCCACAACATTAGAGAAAATCATCCACAAAGACATAAGACTATCCTAAACAACCACACCAAATTCTAGATGCATGATAGTTAGAGACACGAGCCTGAGACAAAATTCTAGATGCATGATTGTTAGGGACAAGAGCAAGAGAAAAGGATAAAGGAGATGTCAAAATAAAACTACCAACTTGACCCCAAGTGCATGTTGGAGAGTGACATAGAGATTAAACATCTATGTTATAACCTTGCCAAAGGGCATTGACCTACGACCTTGGGAACTTAAATAACCCTTCATAGAGATACAAGTGCCATAGTAGCAATGTGAGGGCATGGGTCCCACCTCCATTAAGTTTAATGCCTTCCACTTCTATAGAGAAGTGTTATATGTATTAATTAGAATAAAAGTTTATATTTTAATTTCAAAATTTATTAAAATTTGATATTTCTATTATAATAATCAATGTATAATATTATATAATATTATATAGTTTTTTTAATATTTTAATTCTTATAAATAAATTACTCAAGTTAATATTGAATGATAATTATCCATTAACTCACTTATTGATATTTTTATTGTATTTTGTTTTTCAGCCCTATACTCAAATATTTATGTTTTTCTTTCCTAACCCTTTTACACGATTTTCCTTTGCTTTTTGAACTAGCTCTTCCCTTTTCTTTTCATTTAAAATTCCACCTCTAAACCCTTGCTAGATTTCCTTTCATTTCAATTCATTAATATGTGTTCAATTATGATCTTTAATCCTTATATATAGAGACATATTATTCTCTAATCTTTTTTAAGTTCTCTTATATGAAATTCTTAATATTTGAGTTCTTATATATAGTTATAAAATTTTATAATATATAATTTTTTATTTTTTATTTTGACTTGTTTTTTTTTAAAAGAAAAATATTAATTCTTTTAGCAATTAATTTGTCGTCTTTGTTATTGAAGGATTCCTTAACACTTATTTACACATCATTAATCTTTTTGGTCATTAATGATGGTGGATTGTTCACTTGAAATGTTGGACATGATTATAAACAATTAGGACCTAAAATTTAACTAATATTAATAGAAACCATTATAATCTAAAATTTTAAATAAATAACCAAGCAAACAAACAATTTAAAGCAATTATAATCTTAAAAAAAAAAAAACCATCATAAATAACATATCCAAATAATAACTAAGAAATATCTCCTTTACCCATCGGAGTGAGAAGATATATCCACTCATCTCTTATATATTTCAACAAGAGAGAATTCAAAGTTTCTTCATCTAGAGTATCCATGTTATCACTTTTAACATTATAAGAAAATATTTCAATAAAATCCTCAATATTATCATCCTCTTTTTGCATCATTTTAAAGACTTCATCCTTAAGGTTATGGGGCATGCAATAGTCTTTGTATTTTTCTAAGAACACATTTTGCATTTTTTCCCATGTTGTTATAGAATATGCTCCTAATCCCATAAGCCATTTTAATGTTCCATCCTTAAGAGTGATTATAAACAATTTCAACTTTTGAGTATCAAGCAAGTAGTCATAGGATCTACATAGAACTTCAAACTAAAAGAGAAATGTTTTAGGAGCCTCATTTCTCAATCCATGGAAATTAGGGAGGATAGAGGGTTATTTTTCATTGTGGTTGTGGTATCTTCATCAAATATGGGGAACCCATCAGGATCTGGATCTCTTCTACCACTTCATCTTCCTCTTCTTCCACCTCTTCCACCTCTTATTCCACCTCCATTCCTATTTTGTTCATCATTCACATTATGTATTTATCCTTCCCCTTCTCCTATAATTGCAGATTCTTGAGAGTTAATATAAGGTTCCAAAATTAGATTTTATAGTTCCTCCCCTAGTTCGTCTATAAATGGAATGTTAAAATAGGTGCCTTCTTATTCTTCTTCACTAGGGATTCCTACTTCTTGTCCTAAAAGTTGTTTTGTAGTTGAAGATAGGAAGATTACTCCTTTTGTTGTGGATGTACGATCTTATTCTTCTACTATGGCTTTAGTAGAGGAAGTTGGTGAATCTCCAGGTTGTATTTCATATCTACGTACCTCAGGAAGTCTATGCCTTCCTTCTATTGATGGAATATGAGTTTGGTTGGATTGTGTTACACTACGAGGTCATGATGGGGTGAGTGATAATGTTGGAATCAAACTCCTACCTCTTTCAAATCTACCTATAGAATATATTTTAATGAAAATTAAACGACTCATATATACACTTCTGTGAAAATGGTGCCAAAATGTTTGGTGATTCAATTGATTTTAAAATTCTTACATAAATTATCAACCTGGGCTAGTATACCGATGAAGTGTATGGGGACTGTATGTGCTATAAGTCCTTATTATTAAAGAAATTCCTAAATTGATTTAAGATAACCTTATGCACATGGTTCCCTACCAATTATCACTTTTGTATGAAAGTAAATATGTCACTCTTAAAATGATAATGATCACATTTCCTTGAAAGGAATTAGCTACAAACCAAAATCACTATAGTTAAAATAATAATACCATGCTTGTTATAGGTCAATTTGGGCACCATTCCTAATGACCTAGTTAACTGGAATAATCTCTAGGACCAATAATTAAGGATCTATCATTCCCTATCATTTCAAGTTGCTACATGCCCTAAGATAGGAATAAGACAAATCAAGAAAGGCTTTCATCAAACAAAGGTTTCCAAAGTTTGAAGCTTATTATATAGCATATGAGAGCTCACCAACGGAGGCTCTAAAGGGGCTAAGTTCATTGCATATGCAAGTAGTCCCATGCAAGGTTTCTCCGAAAATCACTTCCCGACACTCACAGGTGCGTTGGCCACATTGGGAGCGAAATTCTTATTGTTCCAGAATCTCCACTTGGCCAGTGCCTTCTAGAAGAGTTCACATGTGTCAAGCTTCGAATCCAACTGTCCATTTGACATCTACATGATTGGAAACATGTATTGCATATTATTATAAAGTCATTTATTGCAAAACAACCTACAGTTCATCTATAAATTGAGCACAGATCTGAGGGCTTGAGATGTTGGGTGTGGAGCTTGATTATCTTGTTTACTTTGTATCACGACATTGGACCCCTGTACCTTAAAAGGGGCGGCAACGCCGCCCGTAATTAATCGCTTCTGTGGAGGGTCTAGGGGGGGTGGTAGCGCTTTTCGGAGCCTCCTCCTGGCGGGGGTTTTGGGGGCAGCGCCCTCGAAGCTAAAAACGGATGTAAAATTGCCTTGTAAAAGTATAGTAATTTCTAGTCAATCTGGGCCGTTCATTAGGCAAATGATCTGACGATAGAAGTTATGTTTAGATTAGGGTTTTTTGCCCTAGAAGGCAACCCCCTTGTATATATGAGGGTATTGTATTGCAGCTGTGTATTGGATGTGTGTATTCTCGGAGCGAGAAATAGAGAGGGAGACTGTGAGAGAGAACAAAGGATATTACAACAGATTTGCTGTAGGTTTTGTCTCTTCATTTTTGCTAGATAATAAAAGGGAAGGACTGGCTGTTCAGGGTGGACGTAGCCCAAACTGGGTGAACCACGTATATCTGTGTCTCTCTAGTTTTATGTGTTTTGTGTGCTTTTATTTTTCCGCATATTTTATGTGTTGCATTGCTCTGTAATATTTAATTTTCTAACTTGAGAGGGAAGAATTTGAGTAGAGAAATGTTGGAGAATTTTCAATTGAGAGCTACATTTTTGTAATTGCTGCTGGAGAGATTTATACTATGATGAGGCTTGGGAACGTTTCTAGAAGGGTCACCTCAAATCACTCACTTGGTTGTAACCTCTCCTTCTATCATCAATAAAGAATACTTCTTATTTTTCCCTATATGCATCTGTATTGGCTTTGATTTTCCATATTTCAAGATCTTAGTTGATGTACATGGTTTATGCTTTACTGTTTTAGCAAACTAACTTGAATAGACCTCTATATTATTGCATCTTTTGTTGTTTCACTATTCTTTCTTGCAAGAAGCATTCCACACAAACCACTTGAATTTGAAGTTGCAACAGAAGTGACAGAAGGAGCCATTTGGAAGCGACTGATCAAGTTAGCCTCTAATCCTCTGTGTGTGTTTATTTTGAGTTAGGAAAAATAGTCATATAGTCTTTAATCTGTTGTTATAGACTAACACCTGTCTAGGGAAGCGTGATTTATCCGTAATTCACAATTCTGGTCCAACAATTTCGCGACTCCGCAGGGGAGAATTTCTCTTAGTTCTAGGTGTTTAAGCCTCTCATTTGATTTTTTATCGACCCAATATTTGTTACTCAACAAAATTAAACTTTTTCAAAGCTAAATTTGCAAATACATTGAGTTAAACAGTAGTATTTTTCTTCCTATACTGTGCCCACCCTTAGACAGGACACAGTTCTTTGCAGAGCACTGTCTACCTTCCTAGCCTGCGTTGAAGAGCACTATCTCCCCTTGGAGACTATGTTGACTCCTGAACCACTAAAATTCCTTTGAATTTTCCTTTATAGTTTTCTTTAGTTTGTTTTCTGCTGTGTTTTGAAAATTTTGAATCTCATATTGACTAGTGAATCTATATACTTCTTCCTCCTTCGGCTGAAAAATTTCTCAATGTTTATTTAAAAAAAGTTTTTCTTTATCATTGACAAGTTGATTTCAAAGTAATTTTTATGGTTGCATTAAGAATCATTTTCTTTCGAAATAGGAAATTGTCGTAAAATCTTCATTTCCTTGATAGGAGAAATTGTTGTTAAAATCCTCATTTTTCTTTCAAAAGAGAAATTGTTGTTTGTATTCTTCGTTTCTCGAAAGTAAAAGACATTTGAATTATTGATTTAGTGCACTTAGTTTCTTTTATGGATTCATAAAATTAAGGAAACTGAAAAGAAAAACTTGCATTTGCATGTAGAATTTTGTGTGTTTTGCAAATGGAGCATTACAAAATCTGCATTTAGTTTGTGCTCATTGATTTGTTTTGTTCATTGATTTGTTTCCTCACATATTATTTGCTCCCTTCCCTTAATAGCTAGGTTTTTCATTGAAGAAATTGAAAGTGAAATATTGTTTATCATTCTTAGCTTGCATTTTAGGAATTTCATACACATAATCACGGTGAACCTTTGAAAGGAAAATTGTTAAGCAAGATCAACATAAAATTAATCTCAATTTACCTAACAAAGCATTGGAACCATAACGATAACATTTAGAAGGTATAGGCCAGAGACGTGTTCCGGCATCATAAAACATAACAGCTGTCATTAAATTGTCTGCGATATTTTCCTAGTGTGATACCTCACTCCATGTACGTAAATATATCATAGCTCTTCCTCATACGTTCAGGTATATCGGGCGGCGTTACAGTACGATAAGTATAAAGGGGTGCTCTCACTATGCGGTTTTGCATTAGACAACACTAATACAGACTTGTGCCTCCACGTACCTTTGGGTATATTTTGGAGGAAAATTTTTTGGTGCTATCCATCCATAGTGAACCGAGCCAGCTGCCTTGAAATTGTGATACACCAAACACATCATTCGGGTATATTGCCTGCTCATACTTCTTGGTTCACCAGGAAGTATTTTGCAGTTCACAGTTTCTTGGTAAACCCTTTTGCCTAGCATTACCCTCTTTTTGTTTTTTTTTTTTTTAGTTAAAATAAATCATTAATCGTGGAAGAACAAAGTCCTATCCCTTGTCATTTGTGTAGATAGATAAATCATTAAATGGAGTCTTCACAGTTACTTGTGGTCACTATCCATCCAATCAATGAGACCATATCTCCTGGACTTGACATTGTTCAATCACAAATTGATCCAGATCATGTCTCTTTTTTGTCAGAACATCTGAATCTAGAAGTCGAAAAATCAGAAGTTGTTCCTACCTTGGTCATCCCACCAATTTCTGTAGCCACTGAAACTCCTATATCGCATAGTGAATCGTCTGAAATATAGTTTGGGCTCGACGGTGAGATACTTCCACCTGGTTTAATTTTGATTGAATAAATCCCACAAGAAGATACACCTTTAACTCCAACCCATTTTTGGGGGGGACCTTTACCTGTACAAGTATTTTCCTGAATCGTTTCCATCTGCTTTTGTTAATCCTGTTCCCATTCAATCTCTTGTCGATTTTCAAGGATATACATTTGGTCTAACAACCATGTCTAAACCAACATCTTCAGTTGGGTCTACTGTTCCAATTACGTCAGCTCCTACCCTCGCTACTCCATCGATGTTCACAACCTCACCAGAGTCATATTTTCACGGTGGCCCTACAGTCCTAACAGGTTACAAATAATTATCTGGAACTTTATCTAGTGCGTCTTCAAGACCATGGTCTTTACCAATGTAGTCATCTAGTATTTTAAATGGTAGTCTTATCATTAGTATTGAACGACTTGATTCATTACATACATCATTAGGGCAATATCAAGTCGGTCCTTTTGGGTCAATTCCTTTAAGTATCGTATCAACTGGAATCCCAGCATTTGGAGAGAATTATTTTCTGTCTTATTATTCTCCTCATGCTGGGGATCAACCTTTGGTCCTCCAATATGACAGTACTCAGTCTATTTTTGGTTTGCCTAATTTTGAATTGAATGTTTGTATATGGCAACCCACTTTGCCTATCCAACCACAAATTGTTGTACATTCGTATCAATCGGTTCAAGCTGCTACACCCACTTCATTACCACTTGTTAATACATCTTTACCTCTGTTACATAATCAAAATATTGTACATCAACCTTATCAAGTGGGTTCTTCAACTCAATATCATAAAATTTTGGGTCAATAGACTCCAAATCCCTTATTTAATTTACAACAACCTATATTAGGGATCATTTATTCACAAGCTCATCTACCATTTTATGGGATGTCATAACCGCAACCCGGTTATACATATCAACCGAATCCAAGTTATTCTAATTTGGGTTATAACATTGGTGGACAGATCCCTTGGTAATCTCAGACATAAATGCCTCAAACATCATTTCAACAAGTATCATATCTAGGTTTTGGTT
The DNA here is from genome assembly GCA_034641835.2 of Pinus albicaulis. Taxonomy (NCBI): domain Eukaryota; kingdom Viridiplantae; phylum Streptophyta; class Pinopsida; order Pinales; family Pinaceae; genus Pinus; species Pinus albicaulis. The sequence goes on from CM076570.1 coordinate 1,327,954,736, forward strand.
AACAGAATCCTCAAGCTTTTTCAATGCAAAACAATTCTTATCTAGGTTACCATCAACAGATTTCATATGCTGGTGCTCAAAGGCCTGTTGCTCAAGCAATTACATCTTATCCTGGCTATTCTCAACCTAACTTTAATAGAAAATTTCCTTTTGTTGCAACCTTAGAATTACCAGATTTAAATCGGTTAACCAATGATCCTATCAATTATGCTCCTTGGTGGTCGGTGATACCGCATAATTTACCCTCTGATATTCCTAAATTCAATGGAAAACCTGGAGAAAATCCGTCGACTCATGTTATGAATTATCATTTATGGTGTTCATCAAACTCTTTGAATGATGATTCTATTCAACTACGTCTTTTCCAGCGTACGCTCATAGGTCCGACTGCTAAATGGTACATTGAATGACCTAGAGCTTCCTTTGACAATTTCACTTCCCTAGCTACTGTCTTTTTGACCCATTTCCAGTTACCTATCAGATACAAAAATGGAACGAAACCCTTGACCAACTTCAAACAGACTAATGTTACTCACATCTCTGATCATATTCATGAGTGGTGTCGTCGTCGACTAATGGTTAAGACATTTGTTTAAGATCAGCTACTTGTTGAATGGTTCATTAAGTCCCTGTTACCATCTATAACTAAGGATGTGGCTAAGGGTGGCGTCGTCACAGAAGAGGACGTTATCGCTTCTGCCCAATATTTAGACTTGATTTACACTCAGTCCGGCATGCTCTATGAAGAAATTCCTAATGCGCCACGATCTAATTTTAATGTTCCTCCTCAAATAAAGGAATCTCATGTCAGAGACGGCTTGATAGGAATTGTAAACACACACGACGCTACTGATCCTGCTCCTACTTCTGAAATTAATTTCATGTCATTTGAAAAAGGGAAGAATGACAAGCAACTAGGAAGTAAGAAAAAGGGGAAATCAAAGAAAAAAAAAACCTTCTAACCTGCAGGAAAGATCATCTGATCAACCGTCTAGACCAAGGAAACCTCGTTATCCATGCATAATCTATAACTAGGAACAATTTGTTAGGGATTTTTCTCACCATGCTGAAGTCTCAAAAATCATCAAGACTTCCCATGCATTAACTGTGTTGACAGACCCATTTCCAAATCCAGACACCTTGAATTCGGTTGCTACGAATCCAGCTCCTAGTTCCCAAGTGTTAATGTTATCCACCACAAAACATTCATAAGATATTTTGGTGTCAACGCATAATAAATATTATGGTATTTTGGCCACTGATCAACCTACTACCTTGACAACAAATCCATCTACTGAATTAGTACCACCTACTGTTATTCTTGAATTGAAAATTAAGCCACCAAAGAGAGTAATTCATAAATCGACATATAATCCTCAAGCAAGAGCTGCACAAAATTATAATATAGTTGAAGATTTGGCTCAATCCCCTTCAACTATTTCTGCTCTTGAGGTATTACAAATTTTCCCTCCTAGAAGCAGGCTTTATTGTCGGCCATTGGTGTAATTGATCTGACTGATTGTAATCTTGTCGTGTTTAATCATACGGGCTATGTACTATAGCTACCAGCATAATTGGCATTCTCCATACAAGTAAATGTTCTCAATCACCTTGCTCATTGCACTATTATTGATGAGGGAGCATCTACATGCATTATGTCTTTAAACTGTTGGAAGTCACTTGGCTCGCCACGATTATCACAATCATCAATGACATTGAAGGCTTTTGATGTAAGAACATATAAACCTTGTGGTATTATCAATAACCTACATGTTGAATTAGGGGGAAAAACAATGAATATTGATGTCGAGGCTGTTGACGGACCCCTTGACTATAATATTTTACTTGGAAGACCATGGGTATATGTGATGACTGCGATTATTTCTACATACTTTAGAATGATTTCCTTTCCACATAAAGGTAAAATTGTAGTCATTAATCAATTATCCTTCTTTTCCTCCACTTCACAGGTAACTGGGAGTGTTTCGTTTATTCACTTGCCCCAACTAGAAATTTAGAAAATTGGTGTACGAATCTTAAAGGATTCCACTCTTATGGGATCCTTTGCATTACCACCACCTACGACATCGGTAGAAATTGCAACTATAGAGACCTGCTACATGATTTTTTACACTCTATCTGGCTTAAGGGAGAGTACATATGATTATGATATTTCTACGTTGGATGAATTTTTACCACCAAACCCTATTGAGCTGGAATAACAATCAATTTATTTGGCTTGGGCGAAGAATCTGAAATCAACATCGCCGAGTGTTTGGGTTGATCGTTCCTTAGATTTTGGTGCTCCATCTGATCCATTTTCCTCAATTTTTTTGACAGATGAAAATATTTTGGAACTTATGATGTCAAAAGGAGAACCATGGAAAGATTATCATCATCATTCCCATCTTCTAGATTATGAAGAAAACAACCTTAGTGAACTATATCAGCCATCCATCAAAATTTTCTTTTCGAATTCTTTTCCAATTAATGAAATCAATTCTGAGCGAAATTTATCAAATATTGAAGAAACCTTTTCTATCAATATTTCAACCAAACCTAGCGTTGTAGAAAATATTCATGTCGGTGTATCTTGTTCTCCATCATAACTTGAGTTATATTGCTCTCTTTTTTGTGAATTTCGTGATGTATTTGCTTGGTCTTATGTGGAAATTCTAGGCATAGATACTAGTATAGTTGAACAAACTATTAATATGTATCCTAATGTTAAACTGGTGCGTCAACGGCTTCGCCTTGTTCATCCAGAGAAAGTCGTTGCCATCAAAACAAAAGTTGAAAAAATTTTGCGTGCTAGTTTCATTTACCCTGTACTGCTAAATGAGTGGGTTTCCAATATCATTCCTATTATGAAAAAATAAGGGACCATTAGAGTGTTCGTTGATTATCGGGATGTTAATCAGGCTTGTCCAAAAGACAATTATCCTATTCCCTTTATCGACCATATTATTGACGATTATGTTGGATGTGAAATTTTTTTCGTTCATGGATGGATTTTCTAGCTACAATCAAATCAATAGCCGCCTAGATGATCAACATAAGAAAACATTTATTTTTCCCTAGGGCACATTTTCTTATAGGAAACTTCCGTTTGATTTAAAGAATGCTGGGGAAAATTTTCAGAGAGCAATGGATTATGCTTTCAATCACATCAAGCACACTGTTCAACCATATCTAGATGATTTACTAGTGAATAAAAAAAATCGGATTGATCACCCGATGCATTTGAGAGTCATTTTCTTACGCTATTGACACTACAAAATATGAATCAATCCACATAAATATGTATTTTGTGTTGGTTCTGGTCAATTGCTCAGATTCGTAGTCTCAAAAGAAGGAATTCGAATAGACCCATTGAAGGTTTAGGCCATTCTTGATTTTCCTACGCCATCAAATTTACTTCAGATACATAAACTTCAAGGAAAGGCCAACTTCTTGAGAAGGTTCATTCCAAACTATGCCAAAATGGTTAAAGGATTTACTTGATTATTGAGAAAGGGGGTTCCCTTCCATTGGGACCAATTTGCACAAGCTTATTTTGAATCTTTCAAGGATCATCTTGTTCGAGCATCATTAATGTATCCTCCTAACTATCGAAACAATTATTTCCTATATATTGTCGCCGCTGAAACAACCATTGCTATGGTATTGGTCCAAGTAGAAGAAGGAATTGAACATTTGATCTATTATTTGAGTCATAATCTCAGAGAATTTAAGTAGTCGTACATAGAAAAGCTTGCCTTGGAAGCTGTTCAAGCTATCCAAAGATTTCACCATTATATCCTGCTCCGAAAAACAACTATTGTTTCAGATTGCAACCCCGTGACTTATATCTTATCACGTCAATTGCTGGGAGGAAAATATTCAAAATGGATTGTCATTTTGCAGGAATTTGATTTGGAATTCATCAAATCCAAGTCAAAGAAGTCTTTAGTTTCGGCTGAGCTTCTCTGTGACCTCCCCTCTGATAGTACTGCAACTACATTGGAACCATCAATTCCATATGAGTCTCTGTTTCTGATCAGATCATCTGATCCTTGGTATGGGGATTTCATCATTTATCTCCAAACCCAAAATTTTCAAACTAATACCTCTCACTCTGAAAAACAACGTATTCGATACCAAGCCAAATAGTATCTGATCGTCGGAGATACACTTTATCATCGTGGTATCGATACCATTTTAAGGAGGTGCCTCACTCATGAGGAGGCCGAAAAAGTGTTAAATGATTGTCATTCTGGGGCTTGTGGAGGAAATTTTTCTGGATATGCTACCGCACAGAAGATACTCTGTGTTGGTTACTTTTGGCCTACTATTTTTCGAGATTGTATCCTCGTGGTCACAAGTTGTCATGCATGCTATATTTTTTATCGTAAGATCCACAAACCGCCAACGTGAATGCATCTTTTTGTCTCTGCAATACCATTTACGAAATGGGGTATTGACTTCATGATCTGTAACCCTCCTTCGTTTGGGGGGCATGGTTATATTATTGTCACAGTCAACTATTTTACCAAATGGGCCGAAGCGATGCTGTTGACACCTAATCCTAAGGAGTTGGGTGAGATTTTATATTATTGTAATTTAGTAAATATGGAAGGCCAAGAGTCATTGGGAAGTGAATCCCAATAGCCTCACCTCCATGTATAAATACACACATAATCTCCATCCAATATACATTGAGTTTTGAGGAGTTACCTCCTGGTCTGACATGGTATCAGAGTCAGTCCCATTTTTGGCATTCATGCCTTTGGTGTAACTCCCTCATGCTCTGAATTTTTTTAGATTGTCATTATGCATTCAGTTTTCTTACTACTCCTCTGCCATTGATGCAATTCTAGAAAATTCTGCAATTTTTTTTACTGCAAGTTCTCCAATTTTTCTACACATTCTGTCTATAATTTTTGCTAATGTGAATTTTCTTGTCAAATTTTGAGCATGGTTAAACTTATTGTACATTTTTTTTCTCATTCACTATGCAAATCACCCTCTCTCCACCTGAACTCCTTACCTCCATTTCCGCCCCCTCACCCCTCGCACAATGACCCGTCACATTGTTCATAGCCTCACTCAACCCACCCGAACCCCTCACAGCCTCTCGGCCTCACTCAACCCACCCCTCACAGCACTCCTCCCTCCCCCTCACGTGATCCCCACATGACTCCCTCACCACCCTCCACCCTCCCCCTCACATGCTCCCCACCCAACTCCCTCACAACCCTGTGCCCTCCCCTTCACGCACTCCCCACCCGACCCCCTAACTTCCCTCCCCCTCACACACACCCCACCCGACCCACTCCGCCATCCCCATGGCCAACACACCCCTGCCCACGCTCTTCCCCACACCCAACACCCTCGGCCCTCCCCTCCCCTGCATTCTCCTGTTTATTTATTTTCGTTTTACAGAGTTTCCCCTCCCCCAGATAACACCCCCCCCCCTCACCCAATTAAAACCTCCCCCACATAAACCCCCCCCACCCCCCCTAGTTAAAACCTGCCCCACATAAATCTTCCCGTAGTTAAAACCTCCCCGAGTTAAACCCTCTGTTTGTTTTTACCCTCCAAAAAAAAAAAAAAAAAAAATTGCAGAATTGAAACCAGAATTACGTGTTTTTGCCTAGCAAGTATTTTTCTCCTTCAAAATAATGCATTCTCTCATATCTATTGTAGGATTTTTTCTCTCCGGAAAGGAGAATTATTTTGAATGGTCTCATAAAATCAAACACACACTCATTTTTAATGAGCCGTGGAAAGGAATTTCTGAAGGAGAAGATGACCTTCCACCAACAAAGCCCACTTCAGACAAGGAGATCGCCATTTGAGAAAACAAGAACTACAAGACCTATGAACTATTTGCATATTCTGTAAATGAAGAGGTGAGTCGCCATATTTCACCATTTTCAAATGCTTATCAAGCCCTGAGCAAGCTAAAAGAACTCTATGACTCACTTTCAAAACTTGAAGTTGTTCAATTAATGATTAAGTTGTTCAGTCTGGAATTGAAAAATGATGATCCTCTTGCTTTAGCTTCATAAGTAAGATCTATCATGCATGATATTAAGAGCACTGGTGAAGATGTTGACATATCTCTCATAGAATATGTTAAGGCTTTGTATCCCACTTACTCAAATTATCTTGAGTCATTGCAAGCAAGTGGACACCTTGTGAAAATCACTTTTGAGTCCCTTGAGAAAAAATTTACAGAAAGAGAGAAAGATTTTGGAAAGATGACCACCCCTTTGTCTTCTGAAGAGACTGTATGATTTGCACATAAAGAGAAGAGTCATGCTCAATATTCTTCCAGAGGAAGAGGTGGCCGAAGAGGAAGAGGAAGAAGAAATTTTAGAGGAAGGGGGGGTAGACAAACTCAAACTGAAAAATCTAATCTTCATTGCATACGCTGCAATAAAGACTGGCATGATGCATCTACATGCAAGATACCTTGGGATAAGATTGAGCAGCAAAGGAATCATGAAAAAGGTAAAACTAATGATAGAGACAAAGGTAAAGCACCTGAATCCGCTCATTTTGTTATGGCACATTGTAACAATGGAGTAACTGAAGACTTGTTTGATTTTTCATTTACTTCTTGGAGAAATGATTGGTTGCTAGATTCAGGAGAAACATGTCACATGACATTTATAAAACATTTTTTTGAAGAATTTACTGACAAATTTGATGGAGCAGTATACTTCACAGATAAATCCAAAATCAAGCCATTAGGGCTTGGCACAATCAGGCTTAAGTTTCCTGGTCTTCCAGATCATCTTCTACATGAGGTTCTATACCTCCCTGAGTTGAGGAGAAAATTTCTATCCTTAGTCCACATCCACCAACAAGGACACTCCATTAATATGTTTGATGGCAAGGCCAAGGTCAAAAAAGCATCATATCGCTCACTTGTCATGGAGGGAATAGAAGAAGGAAGACTCTTGAAGTTGCAAGGTTCCTCTGTTCATACACAAAACTTTGCATTCAGTTCACATCATGATGAAGGTACATTGCCATCAAGTCTTTTATGGCATGCTAGATTTGGACAGTTAAATTATGACAACCTTCGATTGTCGAAGAAAAATGGTGTTAATGGACTGCCTACAATTCCTAGGAAGCTTAAGCAATGTGATGCTTGTATTCTAGGAAAGCGTAGCAAACAACCATTTCGTGATTCATATTCTAGAGCACATAGAAAAATTGAGCTTATTCATTCAGATTTATGTGGCCCTATGCCTGTTTCTTCTGCAAATGGAAATAAATATATGATGAAATTTATTGATGATTACACATGAATGTGTTGGGTTTACTTATTGAAGAACAAGTATGATTCTTTTAAAACATACAAGAATTTTCTTGCATGGATTGAAAATGATGCACAAACTCATATTAGCTCTTTACGTACTGATAATGGAAAATAATACACTTCAAACGAATTTTAAAATTATCTTCGTCAACATGGAATCAAACATCAAACAACTGTGCCTTATAATCCCCAACAGAATGGTGTACCTGAAAGAATGACCAGGACAATTTTAAATATGGTTCGATCCATGATGTTTTTTAAGAATGTAAAATTTATGTTTTGGGCTGATGCAGTTCTATGTGCTGTATACATAAAGAATAAGTGTCCTTCAAATTCAATCAGAAACAAAACTCCTAATGAAATGTGGCATGGCCACATTCCTTTGGTAAAGCATTTCAGGGTCTTTGGTTCCACCTGTTATGCTTTGATACCCAAGGTACAAAGGAATAAACTTGGTGCTAGAAGTCGAAAGTCTATCTTTTGGGGTATTCCATTACCTCCAAAGGATACCATCTTTATGATGAATTCAATAAGAAGTTTGTAATAGCAGGAGATGTGATATTCCTTGAATATTCCAAGACTGGCAATGTTGTTGAGTGGGAACTTGATCGCTTGGACAGATTCAGACATGGGAAGTATTTTCAATAATTTGATAATTAGATTCCACATCTTGAAGGGGGGATTCCTATACTGGATCAATATGTGGAATCATTTCCCGAAGCACTTTCTTCCCCACCTGAAGACCCAACCACAGATGACACCTTGAACGATGTGATTGATAGAATTGAGAGATTGAATCTTGATTCAATTCCAACTTAGTCAAATGAGTAGCCTGGGCCATCTTAGAAATGCCCGCCCAAATGGCTGACAAAGACACCTATAAAATGTTCATCCCGATGAGGTTGGAAAAATAGGAACAAGAAGTTCGACTAGACAAAACAAAGGTGATGTAGATAATTTTGATTCACCTATTGATATGGATATTGCTTATAACTGTGAATTGAGTTTGTCTACAGATCATGAACCAACTTACTTCAAGGAAGCCGCTTCTCATGATGAATGGAATGGAGCGATGCAAAAGGAGTATGATGCCTTGATAAAGAATGGCACTTGGAAGATGGTTGATCTGCCTTAGGGAACCAGACCAATTGGCTGTAAGTTGGTCTACAATAATAAGTACAAAGCAGATGGCTCACTTGACAAGAATAAATCCAGGCTTGTGGAAAAATGTTTGGCAGAGAAAGAAGGGGTCGATTAGGAAGAAACTTTTTCTCTCACAACAAAATGGGCCACCATCCAGACTCTCTTTTCCCTAACAGCACAGAAGGGATGGAAAGTCCATCAAATGGATGTAAAAACCACCTTTTGAATGGAGATCTAAAGGAGAAAGTTTTTATGTCCCAGCCAGAAGGATTTTTTGTGAAGGCCCAAGAACACAAAGTATGCAAGCTTATAAAATCCTTATGTGGCCTCAAGCAAGCACTGTGAGCTTAGTATGAGAAATTAACTGAGCATATTCTAAAAATTGAATTCAATCATTCTGATCTTGATGATGCAACCTTATTTGTTAAGAAAGTTGGAGAAATAGTTGCATATCTTGTGGTGTATGTAGATGATCTTTTGATGACTGGGAACAATGAGAGTTATATTGCATCCATAAAGAAATAATTGAAGAAAGGTTTTGAAATGACTGATTTGGGATATTTTCATTATTATTTAGGTATTTAAATAATTCAACATCCTAAATTTATATTTCTTTCTCAAAATAAGTACATTGGAGATATTTTGAACAAGTTTGGCATGGATTATTGTAATCCCTTAACCACTCCAATGGAACAAAATTTGAAGCTCACATCCATTGAAGGGAAGGAATTTGAGGATGCAATGAAGAATAGACAGCTTGTTGAAAGTCTTATCTACCTGACTACCACCAGACCAAACATCTCATTTGTTGTTGGAATCCTCTCCAGGTTTATGCAAAAACCTTGTGAAGGACATTGGTCTGCTGCAAAAAGAGTTCTAAAGTACTTGAAGGGGACTCAAGACTTTGGACTCAAATATACACAGGTAGGCGATTTCAGCTTGATCAGATACTCTGATTAAGACTTTGACGGGGACAAAGAAATTGGGGTGTATACTTCAGGTTATACCATGAGTCTTGGATCAGGAGCTGTCTCATGGAGATCACGCAAACAATCAGTTCCAGCAGATTCCACCACTGAGGCAAAATATGTGGTAGTAGCTGAAGCAACAAAGGAAATTGTGTGGCTCAGGAAAATCCTTGAATATTTGCAGATGAAACAAATGCATTCAACACCACTCATGATCGACAACACTTCTACAATAAAGTTGGCCAAGAACCCGAAGTTCCATGATCGAACAAAGCACATCAATACAAAATACCATCTGATTCGACATCATGTTCAGGCCAAAACCATCCATCTACATCATTTTTCAACAAATGAGCAGACTGCAGAAATCTTCACCAAAGCACTTGGAAGAGAAAAGTTTGAAAAGTTCAGAATGATGCTTGGACTCACCAACATCCATTCAGATTAAAGGGGGGAATGTTGACACCTAATCCTAAGGGGTTGGGTGAGATTGTATATTATTGTAATTTAGTAAATAACTAAGGCCAAGAGTCATTGGGAAGTGAATCCTAATAGCCTCACCTCCATGTATAAATACACACACAATATCCATCCAATATACATTGATTTTTGCAGAGTTACCTCCTGGTCTGGGAGATGCCTACATTCAACAACACAAGATAGAGAACTGCATTGTTTTTCTTCAATCATGTTATTGCATCGTTTGGGGTCCCACAGGCTATAGTTACAGATCATGGGAAGAATTTTCGCAGCCATATGATGTATGAATTGGCAGCCAAGTTAGGATTGTCACATGATAATTCTACTCCTTATTATCCACAATCAAATGGACAAGTTGAGGCTATTCAAAAAATTATTAAGAGAATGCTTCAACGAATGATAGGAGTCCGTAAAAGGAACTAGCATTTGATCCTGTACTCTGCCTTGTGGGCGTATCGAACCTCGGTGAGAAACACAACCAGATTTACTCCTTTTCAATTGGTGTATGCTCTGGAATTTATCTTACCAATCCAATCTGAAATATCATCATTAAAACTCACGATAGACTTGTTACCTCACACCTCAGAAGAAGAAGCGTGTCTCCTTAACCTCATCCATCTTGATTAAATGCGTCGTGAAGCCCAATTGGCCAACGAAGTGCATAATAGACATATAAAGGCACAATACAGCAAAAATGTCAAGCCTCACATCTACTCAGAGGGTGACTTGGTTCTTCTTTATGATCAAGAAGCTGATATAAAAGGTACAGGAAAATTCGAACCATTATGGCATGGCCCTTATATTGTCAAAAGAGTTCTTACTAAGGGTGCCTATGAGTAAGTTGATTACGATGGGATTCCATTGGTGCAACCTAGAAATCGGTTGTATCTTAAACATTACTATGCTTAATCATGAGTGTAGTAATTTTTTGTATTATATTGTATATATGTTGTTGATTTGCATTCACTATCTTAATTTGTTTTTAGAGTTTTCTTAACATTAGTAATCCTCTTTACATTTCATCGTAGATTTATGAATCTTCGGAACCATTTTTTGGATGATGATGGTGCTAGTCGTAGTATGCAGAATCTATCCTCTGGTGTGTGGGCCATTTTCGCTTCGAACGACGAGTTAGTGACTTTTCAAGGGATTTCTATTGGTAGATCAACGAACAATATCGCTGAGTATAGCACGTTGATCAAACTTCTCTATGATTCCATTTCATTTGGTATTAACCGCATAATCATAAGGTTAGACTCACAACTTGTGGTATTACAACTTACTAGTGTTTATACTGTTAGAAACCCAACACTTGTTAGATTGTTCCTAAGAGCTTGACTTTTTGAAAGACATTTTGATTTTGTTCAATATCAACACATTTCCAGAAATTTGAACACATTGATTGATTCATTAGCTAATCAAGTTTTAGATAGAAATTTGCACCATATGTAAACAAAACATTCACATCATTGAATAGGATTGCACAATAAGCATAGGAAAAACTCTGAAATAATATAGATAGATAGTTATAGGTTTTTACAAAATTTGTGCCCAAGACACATTGGTCATCTGACCTCAAAATGTATGCAAAATGTCACAAGTAAACTAGTGGTGCTCATGATAGCATGTTATATATCTAGCAATCCTATGGAGTAACCGCATCCAACGGCTAGGAACCCCAATAGTGTGTTGCTAAAGTCGCATGGGCAACTCTTCGATCTGAAAATCTGGAATTCCAAAGGTCAACCCCTCCATGTGTTGATGAAGCTCAGCTAGAGTCTCAACCATATTAAGGTCCTGAAGGACTACTCTCCCAACAACCCTCTCTACTGGCACATGTTCTTCGCACTCTGGTTACTCTACTGGTTGAAAGTGACCAATATCTGCATTATATCAAACATTTATTTTAGTCTTGGGAGAGCATAACAATAAAAAAACATTGTATAAAACTTAGGAAAATAAAAAAACATGGTCAAAACATTCTTACCCATTGCACCCCACTGAGCGCCTTTTGGTAATACTAAATTTGGATCTCCTCGAAAGTTGATGCTTGCGTAATCGTACTCATTGATGGCAAGGATCTGTCGTCGGTATCAGGCGAAGAATGCAGTAGAGAACACAACGGTCGATTGGCATGCTTGTTGGTCCATGAGTTCTACCCATCTCTGCATCCGAGGATCTCTAGGACTAGCTATATCGAGTGTCACATGTTGTGGCTGCATTAGTGGAATCCTTTGCAAAGCGAAGGAGATAAGAATTGAACCATAACTGAAATTCTTCTTCCTTCCTCCCTTTGCTTTGTCTAGTTGTTCCTTTATCTGAGATAGAATAGCTTCAGACTAGTTGAAGACTGTTCGCCCTAAGCACTCTAGCACGTACTGCATATACGATCTATTCGCTACATGTAGTGTAACAGTGCCAACAAGTTTAGTGATAATGAAAATGATAGTTCTCAAAGGAAAATATCTAACATCTCGGATGTTTATTTTCCCATATTTTCTAGGTTTTTCCCCTGGATAGCAGTACTGCAGAATATAATCCCTCACTATCTCTCCTCCAACGGTAGACCCTGAGAGTGAAATGGAAAAACCTCTCCTCAACAAACCTGTGAGAAAATATACATCCTCAATTGTTATGGGGACCACTTGGTTCTTTATATGAAATGCCTCTATCACCAGATCCCATGCTTGAACTAAGAACTCCAAGAGTTCTATTTTTTGCCTCATTCCCGACAATTTGAAGTACTTAAGTAGTCCACAATCTCTTAGGGCTCTTGCAATACCTGGATCATTTAAGCCAATCATATATTGTTCTTCATGTTTTTTTTCCCTTCATGTAATCATCATTGTAATCCGATGGAAACCTAAAATACAACCATAAGATCCATTAGATTCCATTCATTGCAAAAAAACTACATTAATTTTGAGCAGAACATGAAAATAAAATACTTGAACTGCACCCAATGCACTCCCTAGACTGAGATAGTGCATTACACATGCAAGTACCCTTCACTGTACCTGCTATGCAATGCAGGTTTCGACATTCAGGGGTGCGTTGCTCTCATTTTGGGAAAAATTTACCCTAGTGGCCTTAAAACCCTAAAAATTTGCCAATACTGAAGATGAAATGGATACCAAAATAAAGAGGAGGTTCATAGTACTAACCTGGATCAAACAAAGACAAAATCTATCCACAGAAATGACCACAATCAGTGACTGAAGTTCGGGGGAAAATCAGGTTCAGAGCTCCAAAATGCAAAATGATAACTATGGAATGATGAAAATTAATAGTGAAACTACTTTTAAATAGTCATTTAATTATTTGCAAGTCACATTTATTGCTATGACTATAGTTTTATTATGTTTTTATCATGAAATAGGTATTTTTAATCCATTTGATGTTGTTTTGAATAGGAAATACAACTGATGAATAGATTAGACGTGCAGATTTATTCAAAGAATGACTTGACCACAAAGCATGCTTTTCCTCCTTATTTTTTGGAGCTTTGTTAAAAACGAAAAAGGATTTGAAGCGCTCTTTTATCTCTTTTTCGAGCTTCGATAACATTGAAAAAGGAACCTATGGAGTCTTCTTTCAGCTCTTTTCAGACTCCGATAATGTGAAAATATTGTCGAGCACTTGTCTTTTTGAGCTCGTTAAAGTAAATGAATTGATATCTACTCAGTATAAGTTTAACCCTTTTCTGGAATGAGATAGATTATTTATGAAAAAGGAATACCTTGGTTAAAAATGACCAAAGGGGTTCTCTCAGATATTATTTTACACTTTTTTGGGTCTGAGTGACAAATTTACGAAAAATTGCTTATGGAGTTATATTTCGTCTTCTTTTTCAAACTCTCCAAATATGAAAAAGGACCGGGCTATCACTGTCGTTAAGCTCATTAAAACATAAAATAGCAATGGGATTTTCGATCATGGCAAGAATTGAGTTTCATTCATCACTGGAATCATTAAATTATTACACAATGATACTTTATTCGCCCGAAGGGTTTAATTATAGATGAAGAAAATGTTATCCTCGTCAAGCTTGTTAAAAAATAAAGAGGTACTGCTCAAAAAATGATTAGGGAAAATTTGGGAAAATGAGAAAGAATTATTTATGGTAGCAAGTCGCTCTTGAACATGACACTTCTTTCACTCCATGCCCGTGACTATTTGGGTTGGGTAATAATCTTGACGGTTAATTCAAACCTATGGTTCATCAGACCTTCACTTCAGTTTTGGGTCAATATTGCCAACTCATCACAGTGTCGCCGATATGTTCAAGAGAAGTCATCCAGTGAATACTTCATCCTTCTCCAATACTCATAAGCCTTCATTCTCATGACTGTCATCCCAGAAAATTGTTATATCAAGTCATACCCTTGTCTCCGAAAGCAGCAACTCTCGTTTCGCAATAAGGCGACTTCTTGTTGACGACAAATAAATATCTAGGAAGTTCACTTAGAAACATGAGATTCCAGTACCATGAGGCTTGTTACAACATCGACAAGATCCTCGCTTCCGGACCTTTGATTGAAATATTTTGTTTGGCGTTCAACATCAAATCATGTATTCACACCTTACGAAATATACTGCAGTACCTTGGGGGCCATTGACATTAATGAAGGTTCTCTCGCATTTTTTAACAACTGTCATCATTGGCTAGTAATCAAACGATCTCTTTCCATGTTTGACTACAAATCATATATTTACATGGCTATAATTGTACCCGAATGATCGAGTGAATGAGATAAGAAGACCCTGGATATATTTTCATCCATCTAGGCTATGATTTCAGGATTTTTGTACACATCATCTGTCTCATGACCTTACATACAGATTGTCATCCTAACATGGGCCTATATCTGTAGGCATGTATGCTTCTGGGCAACATTCCAATGAAAACGACTTTCTGAATTATGTACATGTTATTAGATTGTTTTATTTGCTGAACATGGGAATTCCCACCCTCAACAATTATGATCAAAATAGGATATATCATGATGTAATGTATTGTAATATTGATGCAGGTGACCACTCCACTTCATCTCCAGCCCATCACAATGTAAAGCATCTCATTCAAAAGTTATTATTATTATTTCGACTTCATGCTTTAGGGGGGAATTTGTTATAGGTCAATTTGGGCACCATTCCCAATGACCTGGTTAACTGGGCATCATCTCCAGGACCAATGATTAAGGATCTATCATTCCCTATCATTTCAAGTTGTTACATGCCTTAAGATAGGAACAAGACAAAACAAGCAAGACTTTCATCAAACAAAGGTTTCCAAAGTTTGAAGCTTATTATATAGCATATGAGAGATCACCAACGTAGGCTCTAAAGGGGATAAGTGCATTGCATATGCAGGTAGTCCCATGTAAAGCTTCTCTGCAAAGGATTTCCCGACACTCACAGGCATGTTGGTCACATTGGGAGTGAAATTATCATTGTTCCAGAATCTCCACTTGGCTGGTACCTTATAAAAGAGTTCACATGTATCAAGCTTCGAATCCAAGTGTCCATTTGACATGTACATGATTGGAAACATGTCTTACCTATTATTGGAAATTCATTGATTGCAAAAAAACCTACAATTCATCTATAAATTGAGCATAGATCTGAGTGCTTGAGAAGGAAAAATTTGAGTAGAGAAATGTTGAAGAATTTCCAATTGAGAGCTAGTTTTGTGTAACTGCTGCTGGAGAGATTTATATTGTGATAAGGCTTGGGGACATTGCTGGAAGGGTCACCTCAAATCAGTCACTTGGTTGTAACCTCTCCTTCTACCATCAATAAATAATACTGCTTATTTTTCCCTATATGCATCTGTATTGGCTTTGATTTTCCATATTTCAATATCTTAGTTGATATATATGGTTTTTCTTTACTGATTTAGCAAACTAACTTGAATACACATCTATATTATTGCATCTTCTATTGTTTCAGTGTTCTTTCTTGCAGGAAGCATTCTGCACAAACCGGTTGAATTTGAAGCTGCAATAGAAGTGACAGAAGGAGTGATTTGGAAGCGACTGATCAAGTAAGCCTCCAATCCTCTTTGTGTGTTTATTGTGAGTTAGGAAAAATAGTCGTATAGTCTTTAATCTATTGTTCTAGACTAGCACTTGTCTAGGGAAGCGTGATTTATCTGTAATTCACAATTATGGCCCAACAACGCTTTCTTAGAATTATCACGTGTGCTAAAACTAAAGATCACACATTCTCAAAATAAATATCACACTTTTCTTGAAAGAAAGATCAGACTCGTAGAAAGGAGATTATCACACTTGGTTATGTAAAATGACACTAAAATTAAATCACTTCAAAAATAAGCTAACTCTATAATCACAACAATTGGAAATTGAATCTTCTTCACTAAAACCATACTAAAAATCTTGATCAATCCATACTTTATCAAACTAATTTCATGTGTATAAGAGGTCTCAGGTTCATTCATTCTTGTTACAACAAGAATGATTAAAAAATCCTACTTCAAACTCAATCTAAACATTCATTAAAAATAAAAACTTAAATAGTTAGAAACATATTGTATATAATGCATAATTAAAGAAGTTAATTAAAAAAATGAAAACCTTAAAACTCGAGGGGTCCCTCCTGCGATATGTAGGCAACAGCAGGACTCCTCTACATGACTATATACGCATTGATACCATGCAACACAAAATAATTAAGTTAAATAGAGTTTTAATTGAAAAACACAGTTTTTGAAACATTAAAATCCAAGTATGTGACTATCATACTGAGAGGTAGATTTATAATCCCTTATGAATAACTGTTTTAGAGTATTACGACACCACCCCACTCAATAGTGAATATAATTAACATAAAGAGATAATATATCGTGATATTCTCATGATTTTCTATAAACTAAGTAAATCATTAGGCTGAATATCAACATCCATTGATGCTTGCTCACTTGGTTTGCCTTCCACAGTGGCTGACTTTCACTTTGACTGAGCTACTATGATGATTCCTTTATCGATCCAGGATATGAGGATAGGAACCAATCATTGTGCCAATTATTTTCCACCTAACCATATGCCTTGTTATTTATTTGGAGCTTTAGAAACCATAAAACCTCAGACTTGGTTGCAGAATCAGACATTAGCTACAAAATCATTGTAATTCGGTAACTCATGTAAATATTGAGCTAGATAATAAAGAACATTGAAATTTATGAACGAAAGATTATTATGTAGTTGCTGATGAGCACCATCATTAGGTACATTTTAAGGGGTTAATTGTAACCTTTTTAGCCTTATTAGTCTGCCTTTCTCATATTTAACTTCATTATGGTCATATGTTGCTTAGTGTAGATGGTGTTTTAAGAATTTTCATACTTTGAAGGCCTAATGTGGTTTAAATGCAGGATAATCAAGAGAGTATGCCATTTTTGCTGAATATTGCATAATCAAAGCTTGCAGTACAGATCAAAAAGTGATTGTATGGGTTGAACACCTCCTTAACTCCTAAAAGTAGTGAAGGGATCCTTGAGATTATCCTCCAACAACTAGAAATCAAAGGAAACCAGGGAAGTGGAAGATCAAGGGAAGCCATGATCCACTTCTCTCGAGTTCCAAGGAGACAAATCACCTAATTTTTAGGGATTTTTTGTTAGCTACCCTTTAGTATAAATAGGGCAGAGCAAGAGCTCATTAGGATTCTATTTTTGAAGATAGATAAAGAACTCTTAGCTCTTGTAGTAGACATTTGTGAACTTCATATACTATGTAATGAGATTTGTTAGGAAATAAAAATGAGTATTTGGTTTCTTATTCAATGAGTTAGTTTTAGGGAGTTGAGCTTGTGGGTTAGGGCCTAAACCATTGACCTCATTCTCTCTTATGAATTTTCTTTTACCTTTCATGTTGTCGTAGTTATTTTTTTTACATTTCATGTTATTGTAGTTAGTTTGTTTATATTTTATGTTTCTAAAGTTAGTTTTATTACATTTCATATTGCAAGTAGTTATTCTTGGTAAATTTTCATGGTTGTTGTAGTTAGTATCTTTCAGTTCATGTTGCAGTAGAATATAAAACCCCAAAATTGCATGTTAACGCCTTCCTCTTGCACCTCCTCCATTGAAGCTTGAAGAGGGTAGATATTCACCACAGACCCAACTTGCTTTCATTTTATGATTTCTTGGAAAAGTTATACATGTTTCTTTTTTTACCATGAATATCTTGTAGATGCAGAGTTAGTTTTCTGTTTCAAGTGGATGAGTAGGTTTGCTTAAATTCAACTCATCTTTTCCACTATTTTCGTGATATATTTTTCAATTATGAATGGATGAACAAGTATTTTTATTATAGGTTTGAGTAGAGGAGAAGATAAGGACTCCACCAACACCAGTAGCTTCGGTCTCTACCCCTCATCAACAAACTTGCAACCAAATTTCCTTCAGCACTAGTTTTTTGGAAATCTTCACCACAACAACGAGAGCCACCTTGGACGTGCAAGGCATGCTTTGAGACAAGTTATGAGCTTGGCAAAAGGTTTGGTTACATTACATCCACCTAGATCCACCTTAATTTCATCTCTCCTACACCTCTCCTTACCATTTCTAGCCTCAAGCTACCCTTAGCATGTTTCCTGTAGCATTTCGGGACATCCTGTACAACTATAGGAGAACCTATAGAAAATCCTATATTAATCCCATTTAGTCACTTCTTCAGCCCAAAACCTCTTTTTCACCTCATCTAGACCTGGCACAACCTCCAAGACACCTTCAGCTCTGAAACCATTAGTCCAAGACCCTGTTAGGTCACTTGAGCACCTCCTTCGTTTGCTGCAAAACAAAGTTATTTACAAGCATAGTTATCTCATTGATTGATTCTTTGTTAGTCATAGTAGTCAAGAATGAGATAGATAGATTTCAATCAGTCATTTGGTTTCCCTTTCTGCAAGTTCAATTCAGCAATTTAAATCATCAATGCCACTTAGTTTAACTTTATTTATTCCATTATCTTAAGTGTGGATTTTATTTCTTGCAGATATCTAGATGAGTCATTATGATCTAGAATGGTTTCTTTCTTGGTGATAGAGTAATGGTCATGAGTTATTTTAAGTCTAAGTTTTCATTCAGAAGTGTGACATACTTTATTTCATAGAAGTAACCCTAGCAGTATAACGCCATCGTAGAACTAAGAAGAGGATAGCATGAGTATAATGAAGCTATTGTGTATATATCACTCTCACCTCCAAGTTTGTATGAACCACGGGTTGATAAATTAAGGTAGAGTGCCCTTTGGGAGTTTCTCACCACCTGCTATGCCATAAAACGTATAAAATGATGTCCAAACTGAGTTATTAGGGTAAAAAAGAAGGATGACGGGGTGAAATATGGCTATGAAAAAGAATAAATGTTTGGGTTCAACTGTTACAGTGATGTCACCATGTGGGAGTTGATGTCATTGTTGTGAAAGGTATTGTCGTGGGTGTGTGACTGATTATGTGTTGTTTATACATGTCAAGCACTTACATTTTTTCAAGTGTATATTGGTAGGTTTTTGGTTGTCATGCATGAGGTCATGTTATGTGTGCTTGATGTGCTCATGAATTGATTACTAGACTCTAGCTATATTGACACCATGTGTTGATATACCTCTATTTTATAGTCTATATGCTATTATTATTATGTCTATACATGTATTACACTGATTGGTTGATATTGGAGATGAGATATCCTACACAAATTATGCTAAGGTAAATTGGTTTATTATGATTTGCTTTAACTGACATGAGATTCCTTGCAAGAAGAAATAAAATTTGACTAGAAATATGGTAAACTACAAAGATTCTCCCATTGAATCAGATGAGCAGCATGGTGTTAGACACACTGAGAATTTTTAAGTATGAAATAAAGAGTTGTAAAGGAGATAATGATATAATCATACAAGCACATGAAAAGAAAGAATAATTTAATGCAGTATTCCTTCAGATTTTGTTAGAGTTGCAGAAACAAGGGCCACTCTGGATCAGCTATGGATAATAGGATGGGAATAATGGGGCATATGGAAGTAGGTATCCTGGTGGTAACATGTCGTGTAAAGATGACATGATTAAAATGTAAGGTTCTTGGAAACTCTAGATAAGAGAGGTGATAGACACAATT
Source organism: Pinus albicaulis (assembly GCA_034641835.2). Lineage (NCBI taxonomy): Eukaryota > Viridiplantae > Streptophyta > Pinopsida > Pinales > Pinaceae > Pinus > Pinus albicaulis. The sequence goes on from CM076570.1 coordinate 1,327,974,783, forward strand.
AATATTCTAGTTCTAGTCTAGACACCACCATAATATCACCCTTATAGGAGGAGTGATAGGGGATATTTTTTGGATGAGTTTAAGAAAGAAAAACCACCCACATTTGATAGAGATACAAAGAAATAACATGATGCAGAAGCATGGTTTCTTGGTATGAGAAAGTTCTTCAGGTTTCATGATTACTCATAAAACATGGAAGCAAGAATAGCTACATTCAACCTAAAATGTAAAGCATATACTTGGTGGGAAGATGTAAAGAATGTCATGCATATTTATGAGGAGGAATTGACTTAGAGTGAATTCAAGAGACTATTCCAAAAGAAGTATCTATCACAGAGATACTATGATGATAGGGCAAAGAAATTTTATGAATTAAAGATGGGATATATGACCAATTAGGAGTACACTAGCATATTTATGCAGTTGTTGAGGTACATGCCTTACCTCAAGGAGGAGAAGGCCAAGATCTAGAGATTCATTAGTGGGTTGTTGATAGAATTTAAATATAGCAATGATTTTGATTAGCCTAGATCATTGGAGGATGCCATCTAGAAAAGAAATTTTTTTTATGAGAAATCGAAGTGCGAATCTAAGCAAATTCAGAGTAGAAAGGTGAAGATGAGAATAAAGGAAAATTGGATAAGAAAAAAAGACCTCATGATACATGTAACAAAGATAATGTTGCACCACAAAAGAATTTCAATACATCTGGCATAAGACAAAGACTTTTATTTGAGAAGAAAAGGATGATGGTTGGAAGCCTATATAGTTTTGGACTTGTGGCAAAGATCATCGCAGGGTATATTTTCCACAACATTAGGGTGGTAGACCGCATATCTACAATGCACAGGAGGCACATACAATGGGAGATGTTGGACACAGTATTCCCAGGATCTATACAACACTAGATAAAAGTCAGGCATATCACCAGATGTCTATTATCAAGATGGAAGGTAAGCTTTGTGCTCAAGTTGTTTCTATTTTGATTTACCATGGATATAATTATAGTTATGTTAATATTGACCTGGTGGATAAGTTTGTTTTCAATAAAGAAGTGCATGCAGAGTCTTGGTTAGTACATTTATACATAGCTACAAAGAAGAGAGTTCATTATTGGGTAATATCTTTTGCATTTGACTTGAATGACATTCCTATATTAGCACATCTAAATGTATTTCCATTGGGATCATATAGTATGCTTTTGGGTATGGAATGGCTATATCTTCATAGGAACAAGGTGGAATGTGATGACAATTCTATTGAGTGCATTGATGAGAATGGGTAACAAAGATTCTTACAGTGTAAAAATAAAGAATGATCAGTTAGAATGGTTACAGATATGTAGGCCAACCGCAGTTCGAGGAAAGGTTATCTGTTATTTGGAGTGCACATTTCTAGTGAAAAAGGTAAGGAAGTTGAGGATGCATATTTTTCTAGTAGATACCCAGTTATACAACACTTTCAGGATGTATTTCCTACATATATTTTAGAATTTCCACCTCACGGGGAAGTAGACTTTTCCATTGAGTTGGTATCAAGGGCAACACCATCATCTAAGGCACCTTACAAGATGATCACACTAGCTTTGGTAGAGTTGAAGCTTCAGTTGAAGGAAATGTTGCACAATGGATACATTAGGTGAAGTGTATCACCATGAGGCACACTAGTTTTGTTTGAGAATAATAAAGATGGTACTCTCAGATTATGCATTGATTACAAGAAGTTAAACAAATTGACCATCGAGAAAAAGTGCCCATTGTCAAGGATTTATGACTTGTTAGAGAATTTTAAGGGAGCAGGAATGTTATCAAAGATTGATCTGATATTGGGATATCATTGGGTACACATTAAAGAATAAGACATCTAGAAGACAATTTTCCAGACCATGTACGTAGATGATGAGTTTGTTGTAGTTCCTTTCAGTTTGACTAATCCTCCAAATAATTTTATGTGCTTGATGAATAAGTGTGTTTCGTCCTTATTTGGACAAGTTTGTTATTGTGTTCATTGATGATATATTGGTATATTCTAAGAATGAAGAAGAGAATGATGAACATTTAGCAATAGTGTTGATATTGTTAAGAGAGCATCAATTGTATGTTAATCTTATCTAATGTAGTTTATTTTAGATAGAGGTACATTACTTGGGACATGTTGTTTCCAAGGAAGGCATAGTAGTAGATAAAGAAAAGGTAAGAGTTATCATGGAGTGGGAAGCTCCTGGTAATTTTGATGAGGTAAGGTCCTTCATGGGGTTAGCAAGTTATTACAAGAGGTTCAATAGGAACTTATCATAAATGTAAGAAGTTTGAATGGATAGAGGAATGTGAGACCAATTTTGAGTAGTTAAAGTAGTTTTTGGCACATGCTCGAATGTTAAATATCTAAGATCCAGACAAAGAGTTTGTGGTATGTATAGATTCTTACAAGAGATGGCTTGGTGGAGTCCTTATGAAGGAAGGATAGGTGGTATGTTATGAGTCAAGGAAACTAAATGAGCATTTTCATAACTATATAAAACATGATATTGAGTTGGGAGTGATAATTCATGTATTAAATATGTGGAGGCACTATCTTCTTGGAAAATGATTTGTATTGATGAGTGATGAAAGTGGATTGAGGTATCTATTTAAAAAAACAATTTCGAATGTCCCGCAAGCTATATTGTTGGCCACGATTAGTGAGTTTGACTTCTAGATTAGGTATATTAAATTTAAATAGAACATGTTGAATATGATATTAGCATGAAGATACAGTTGAATCATATAGTAGTTATAAGTTCCTATGACACAAATCTATATGATACAATCTTGCACATATTTCAACAAGATGTCAAGTATATTGAGCTTAGGCATAAATTGTAGTAGAGTACAAGTACAGATGTAGGATCACAGGATGTGGAATATCCTCTCACATTAGATGGCTTGGTTAGGTTTAGATATAGGATATATGTGTGAGACAGTAGTGAGCTCAAGAATGCGATATTAAGGGAGTTTCATTCGAAACCTTATTCAGGTCACCCAGCCATCGGAAAATGCTGAAAACAATGAAGAATTTCTACTCTTGGTTGAATATGAAGAGAGACATAGTAGAGTTTGTGGCTAGGTGATTGGATTTCCAATAGGTCAAAGTAGAGTGTAAGCATATAGATAGTCTACTACAACCAATTATGATTCTAGAGTGGAAATGGGAGGTAATTTCCATTGAATTTATCATCAGTTAACTAAGTACATCTAGACAACATTATTCTATCATGATTGCAATGAACAGGTTGACGAAGGTAGCACACTTAATTCTAGTGAATTCTACATACTTGGAGAATGATGTAGCATAGGCATTTATTAGGGATGTGGTAAGATTACATGATGTTCCAAAAAATATTGTGTCTGACAGGGATATAAAGTTTATTTCCATGTTTTGGAAGGAGTTTTTGCATGTTTTGGCATAGATTTGGCATTCACTATACATTATCATCCATAAACAGAGAGGGTCAACAATATATTGGAGGATATGTGGAGGATGTATGTGATGCATAAGTAGGGAAAGTGCGAATAGTATTTCCCACTGGCAGATTTCACTTACAACAATGGGTATTAGGAATCCCTAGGGATGAGTCCATTTGATGCATTGTATGGGTAGAGTTGCAATAATCCCTCAGTTGGAGTGATCCAATTAATAGGGTGCTGATTGGACCAGACATGTTGACAGAAATGGAACATGAAATGTAGGTAATCAAGAAGAATTTGAAATAAGTACAGGATAGGAAGAAGAGCTATGAAGATCAGAACAAATTGCTTAAGGAATTTCAGATTGGGGAATAGGTGTACTTGGGCATCAATCCCAAGAAGAGTTCCTTGTGGATTGGATCATGTACCAAGTTAGCAACCTTTTATTTTGGACCATTCAAGATTCTTGAGAGGTTTGGACCAATAGCCTATCGACCTCCACTGCCTCTGAAAATGAAAGTGCATGACGTTTTCCATGTGTCATTGCTTAAGAAGTATGTTAAATATGTTAATAATGTGATTTACTGGTATGTATTGCAGGTGGAGCTAGAAGGAAAATTCTAGCTGGAACGTCAATGAATTTTGCAAAGAAAGGTGCTCATGCTTTGGAACTGAGTAGTTTAAAGTGTATAGGAATCACTTTGGGCCCGATGAAGCTACATGGGAGAAGATGGATCATACGCAGGCTCTGTATCCTTCCCTATTCATTGGTTGACCAAATGTTTTTGCATGTGTTTTAGTATATGTTTTGGTATATGGTTGGTATTATGTTTTGGCATATTTACATATGTATATGGATGTAAATGCTTCCATGAGATATGTTATAAACCTCCAATAAGTGGTATGGGTGTAATTATATTATGATGTTATAGTTGTCATGTTGTCATGTTGGTTTTCTTCTTAGTAGGTTTATGATTGTAAATACTACAAGAAGATAAGTTATAAACCTCCATGGGAAGTATATTTTTTTTATAGCAGTCTTGTTGGTTGTATGTGTTGTTGAACACCAAGGGCAGTGTTCCCCCAAGGGGGAGGGTTCTGTAATAGCTCTGGTAAAAAATTCATGTAATAAAATTTAATAAAGGATGTCATGGGACATGTATTCCAAGATGAATTTTGGGAAAAACATCCTTGTGCAGGCCTTCATTTGGTTTATTATGGCTATGGAAATTGGCAAAGGAAATGGCTAAGGATTTGGAAAGGAAAAGTGATATTTATCAACATTTATTTATGAAAGTAATGAAAAATAGGAGAAAGGGAGGTGATAGGTCACAGGTTGCATTTAAGGAGGAAAATAAAAGAAAATAATGGGAAATGAAGAAAATAGAGGCCTCGTTAATAAAAAGGATTTGGAGGATCAGTTCATTTCTTTTGGTCAGTGTAGTCTTGGATCTCTCATTATTATCTCTCTCTCTCTCTCTCTCATACTCTTGGATACTTAGAGTTTTCTTAGTCTGAATAAGCAGTGGGCCATAATAATCCATGTTAACAAAAGAAAATCGTACAGGAAAAAGATAACGAAAATGTCAAGCATAAGCTACAAATGAAGGTTTTCAGAGAAGGAATACATTAGAGCAGACCAAAAATTTAAATTTTTCAGGTTTAGGGACAATTTAATGGATAGCACACTACAAACAAAGGATTTTTGCGCAACAACACTACTATTCTTTCCATAGTCGTGTGATCCTAAGGATGGAAAATTGTCACCATCTGGGACCACTTCACACACTTTGTTAGAAAAGATTCTCCACTTAGTAATTCTAAAGACAATAGACATGGAGCTACCTTGATGCTTAAATGCAACACACAAAGGAATCCCTCCTCCACTCTTATGTCACTATCCATCTTGGGCCAAGAAAAGGGCGAGGAATTCAAAAAATGTCTATATAAATCGGCCTTTGGAATAAGAATCAGACACACATTGTTATGTTGGCAAAATTTATTCGTAGAAAACCAACTTGCATAGTCCAGCAGCAAAGGGATTGGAAGGACTAATATTTTTTCCAATGAAAATCTCAGTCCAAGAGAGAGAGGTCCACTATTTGATCTTAATCAACCATCCTTTGAGAGAGGGAAGAGATGCTTGCAGGAACATGAAGGAAGGAGACCTCCTTGTTTTGGGTATTTGAGCTCCAAACCTCAAAGGACCCTCTTTAAGTGCTTAGAATTGTATATTTTTCACCACCAACACCTAATAAAGGGAAAATTATCCACTTGTGTTATTAGGCTATTTGATCCATCGAGCTTTTGTATTTTGCATCTTGTGTTTTATTTTGTTCTTAGTGTTGTATGATCATTTTTCCATCAAACTTAGTTTACGTTGTGTCAAATCAGTTCCATTAATAGTAGGCAATCATTTTTCTCTGTGACCTTGTGCAAGCAGCATCCAACTTGCCAGATACACTACTAGAAGCTCCACGAAATATGGAATATTTATATACTCTAGGGGAAACATTGGTGAAGGTAGGGGTGTCCTTGCTGCCCATCATCAATGATATGGTATATTGGGGAGATGTATGCGATTGAGGGTCATATTAATTCAGTTGATCGATAGTGATGATATTTTAATTATGGGGAAAAACATCTTGCGAAAGAGAAAAGATGCTACAATTGACATGGAATATTTGTAACTATGACCCAAAAAGAGGTTATACTATAAAGGGACATTGATGACTTTGATATCAATCATGACTGTCTTGTTATAAAAATTTATGGGCTTATTTTGATATAAGCCAAGAGACTATGAGGGGTGACCATCCCATGCATGAAGAGTGACAGGTGATGGTTACAGGTTGAGGGAACCAAGTTGCATGTAGACACTAGAAACCTTAAAACACATGGAGGCACCTTTGTCAATTATATATCATTGAATGATGACTTTTTTTGTTAAGACTGGTATCTGAAAATAAATGGATTAAGGGAGAGGGTGATGTTCAACTTTATCAATATGGAATATGATCAAATTATCATCAAAAGGATCCACATTTCTGAAAACAAATACTACAATTTTCTATTGGTATAGACATGTTTGGAGAACTTCCCATGTTGACATGGTAGTAAGAGATTTTGCCAACTCATCTACTATACTATAAGTATGACCGACTTTAGAACTAGAAACATTTTGATGTAATGGTCCATTGGTGATATTAGGATGAACCTATACCATAGGTTAAGGGGATATGTAATGTACCATTTGGCGATGAAAGGGGCTCACTGGAAAATTTGGTTTGAGAATCAGTTGTTGACATGTCAGTAGGATTGTCATACTAGTGAAACTGAGTATGGAGGTTGATCTCATCATAATTCCTCATGAGAATCAGATAATTTCCATTCCTAGGGTATAGAGGTTGAGGAGCTAGAGGATTCCAAGTACGTTAGGCAGCCATATATCCTTTGCTGGGGGAATAAATTGGTAAGCACTATCAGTTGCAAAGAAGATGGAGGGGGTCGAGAAATGGGTTGTGACCCTCTAGAGGAATTTGTTTAATCTTCCCATGCCTGACTCATCTGAGCGAGAAGGGGACATTCATGAGTGTAATGGAAAAAAGCCCCACAACAAGAAAAAGTTTTATTATTTCTAATAGCCTTGGTTTTATTGGCTTTCTTGACCTATTGCTAGGTTGCAAGATTGGATTAGTCACCCTTATTGGCATAAGTTCATCTACTTTGGTTTCCATGATTACCCTAATATGGTTGATTCCAGTTACCCTGCGCCTTATTTCTTCACTTGGGGTTGGGGGGATTGGTAACAATATACTGAGCATACACTTGACTTTGAGGAGGTAATTGTTTCTTCTATGGAAGAGGTGGAGGAGGAATGGGAGGTTCAAGAACTAGTGTTGTTAGGGATGGAGTGCTAGGAAATTCAAATGGATAAAAGGGTTCACAATAAGAATTTTGTAAGTAGGTTGAGCAACTTCTGGCCCTAGCATCAGTTGATGCAAGTGGGAAAATGCATATCACATGCTTGTATCCTGGAAAGAGTTGATGCATAGAGGATCATAAGGGGGATAGGTGTAAGTGGGACTGGTTCCCCATGGGATTGACCATAACTCATAGGAGGTTGAGAAAATGGTGTTGAATGAGGGTGGGAGAGGGATCCAGTGATACCATCGATGGCATGAGATGCCCCCAATGTAGAAGCAAACATGAGGATGAGGAAGATCTAGGAGGACACTATAAACATAACCTAACTATGCATATATAATATCATATTTTAGACTTATTCGAGGAAACTCTTCCTCCGTTTGGAGAAACTACAAGGAGACATATTTAATTATGGGGGCCAAGATGGTTCTAAAAAGCCAATCCATATATATGGGTTATTCAAACTTAGGATATTTACAAATACTTCTCCTTGTGTGCCATTCTTGTACATGGTAAAAAAGGCGACTGGTAGAAGTTTGACGAAAATAAGTCAATAGTTCAGTATATTTCGAAGAGGTAATTTGAAATATAAAATAACGATGTTGGAAAGAGTCAAAAAGGTGGAATGAAATGCATGTCGTTGGTCAAAAATCACGTGGAAGTAGCTACCATTAGGGTGCGAAGAGATGAAGATGAATGGAGTCCTCGATAATAAATTTTGATGAACACCACATGTGGAAAGAGCGAACACGATTAGTAGGGTCTTGTCCAGGATTACCTTCAAACTTGGGGATGTTTGAGGTGAGTTTGGTAGGCATGCGAGGCCAATCTAGATAATGGATAAGGGGATCATTGATGAGTTGGCTTAAGTAAGGGAGGCTCCAACCAACCATATAGGGATGAAGAGGTTGATTAGAATCCATAACAGAAGAGGTTCGAGTATTTCCTCCTTAAGGGTTACCCTGACTAGTGTTACTACCTGGGTTTCCACCACCCACATTATCTCCCACAAGTTTCTTGTGTGGGGTTAGGAGGATGTGAAATCTAAGGAAGATATAGAATTATATGAACTCGACTCTATATGGGGACTGGATGGAGGACTAGGAGGATGGATCTTGAATCTTCAAGCAAGATTAGGAGGATATCCTAGAGGAAACTATGGGTGAAGGCCAAGATGTTTGTAGGACAAGAACCTAGGGGCCACAATGCTGACAAGAAAAAAATGATCACTCTAAAGGGTGATGAATCAGATAGCCTTCGAGAAGAATTCTTACTTGAAAGAGTGTGATCACTATAAGTAGAGTTGTATAGGGGAATGTAGGGTAGAGTGTTGGAAATATGATGCAGAGTGTTGTCATTGATGGCAACCCACTTAATGAAGATGAAGACATGAGATTGTTGGCATGTGTTGTCCTTGATGGCAATCCACCTGATGAAGTTATTCTTGACTTGATGGACTTGGTAAATGATGTAAATCTGATGTGATACGATGTTTGTTAGCAATATGATGCTGAGTATTTTCCTTGATGACAACCCACTTGATAGAGTGTTGTCCTTGAATGGCAACCCACTTGATGAAGATGATGGCAACCTACTTGATGAAGTTGTGCTTGATAGAATATTTCTTGATGAACTTGTTAAATGATGTAAATCTGATGTATCTACAATGAGTACAGAATGTAATGATGGAAGAATTGTCAGTATGTGTCAAAGATGAAAAGATTATGTCTCAAGGCATACGTGGATTTGTCTAGGAGAAGTCGCCTATGCATGCGGGAAACACGTGCCAAGTCACGTATGGGCGAAAGTGCTCATAAAGTGCATAACCAGGGGTAACCACCATGGTATTGACCCATTGTATTGAGTAATGATTCGTCTATGTGACCCCGTCTAGGAATACCATCGGAAGTAATGTGGTTTTGGCTCATGGTATTGAAAAAGGGTAAACCTATATAAGGTGAAGATATTCATTGTGAAAATCATGAGCATGGGTGCAATATGTCTGAGCTTGAATGAATACTTCTCTCTAAAGTATATCTGAATGGAAAGGGTTATAGTTGAATGATAGATCTGAATGTGTGATGCACCAATGAAGAAATGATGAAGAAGGGAATATAGATCTTGAATGTATTTGTATTTGTTAGATCTGTTTATGACATGATTAGATCTGAGATGAGGCAAACATCTGTCTGAAGAAAAGGGTAAAATCTATGTGATGTATCTGTTCTGAAGAACTGCAATGACCTAAATGTTTGAAGAACCATACGCTAGTTCGCTGAAGTGGAAGCGCGTATATACGCGAGTTTGGTAAAGCAAAAGCACGTATCAGTCCTGAAGTATGAACAGATGTATACGCTGGTTGATGTGAACGGAAGCGCGTATATACGCGATATCAGAGAAATGAAAGCGCGTATGCAAACTAGGGTTTGCTGAAGTATGGGGTATGAAATTTTTGATCTATTCTGCTATGTTATAGCTATCTATTGATGATGTTTGACTGTGCTTAAATGTATGGAGTGGGTCCAGTATGAAAATATGATGAAACGTGGCCTACAAGTTGTGCTCTATTGAAGTTGTTGGATCCAGTGTGAAAATTTATGAAACGTGGTCCAAAGAGGTGCTGAGGGTTGTAGCCTTCAGTCAGGGGGTTGTAGCTCCCTTCCAGGTGAGGCTGGTAAACGAGATCAAGGGGTCGTAGCTCCCTTCCAGGAGAGGCTGGTAAACGAGAGCAGGGGGTCGTAGCTCCCTTCCAAGAGAGGCTGGTAAACGAGCGCAGGTGGGTGCCTGCGTACTGGTATGAGTCTGCGCTAGTACATATGTTGTAAGATGTTTTCTCTATAATAAAATATTGAAGGCTGAGCAACTGCAGCGGTGGTTTTCTCTCGACTTGGGTTTCCACCTAAAATCCTGGTGTTCTTGTGTGATGGTTTATTCTATTCTTACTGCACATGTTTACTGTTTATTGAACATCTGATGAATGAATGATGGAATGATATAAGTGAATAATTAATGACATAATTAGATCTCTGTGTATACGCGAGTTGTATGAAGGATATCCACGTGTATACACGAGTTTACTTAAGGAAAGTAGCGTATAAGGAATGAAAATTTTTTTTTTTGAGTATGCAGTAAATACTGATTCACCCCCCCTCTCAGTATTTTTCCCAACAATTGGTATCAGAGCAGGTCCTTCTGCAGAAGCTTGATCGCTTGAAGGAGATTCGTCGCAATGGGAAAGAAGCAAAAGAAGAAGGCTACTCAAAGCAAGGAGATGTCTCAGAAAACATGTATCGTAGAAATTGAAGAAGATGAATCAGATAGTGATTGGGGTCTTTGTGATAATCTTCTTTGTGCAAGCAATGGTGTAGATAGTGAAAGTAATGCTATGGACCTAGAAGAAGTTATCAAAGATCAACAAAGAATATTCAATGAGAGGGAATCTACCTACAAAGAGTTGATCTCTAGACTGAAAAGGATGCACGATAATATATCCAATCAAAGTAAAGGACTTGAAGCAAAAATTGTCTCCCTCAAAGAAGAACGGGAAAAATCAGATAAGAAGAATGAAAGACTTGAAGCTGAAAATATCTCTGTGAAAGTAGATCTGGAAAAATCAAACAAGAAGAATGAAGCACTTGAAGAATAAAACATCTCTCTAAAAGTAGATCTAGAGAAATCAAATAAGAAAAATGAAGAGCTTGAAGCGAAAATCATCTCTGTCAAAGAAGAATCATTTAAGGAGCATGAAGAACTTCTACAAGCATTTGAAGAACAAGATAATGGGTTGAAAGAAGAAATCTTGAAACTGAATGATCAAGTAGAAGAAGGAAGAAGGGAAGAAGAAAGCATAAAGAAGCAATGCCAAGGCTTGGAGGTTGAGGTAAATATTCTCAAAGGTAAACTAGAAGAAAAAGATAAATTGTTGAGGTTCCAAGATAGTACAAAGATTCTAGACAACATTCTTAGTAATCAAAGGTCTCCTTCTATTAAAATTTGTCTTGGTTTTCATGAAACGGTTAAAGGAGAATCTAGTTCACAAGGAGGTGCTAAAGAATCAAAGGACATCAATGCAAAATCTGAAGTATTGAAAGAAAATAAAGGTCAGCCTACAATCATGAATTCTCAAAGGAAATCATTCAATAATGTTGAATGCTTTAATTGTCATGATTATGGGCATGTTGCAGCAAATTGGAGGAGCAGATTGTTTCAGCCACAAACTAACAGATCCTACATAGAAAGGTACTATGGTTTCTTCAAGGGATATTGTTTTTCATGCAACAAGTATGGTCACAAAGCTGCTGATTGCAATAGAAGGAAGAATAGAAAAGCTCATTATGATTATTATACTTATTTCTCTGGCCACATGAGATGTTATGCTTGTAAAAATTATGGACATGTAGAAAAAGAATGCAGGATGGATAGATCTGGGAAAGTGGACAATCTCCAACACACAATTAGAAAGTTCAAGCAAATCTGGAAAAAGATGGAGGACCGATCAAAAACGTAGGGAATATTGACCCTAATGCAGTCATCCGCTTCTGAAGCTTACTTCTCTGAATGACTGCAGAAGTAATGTGAGATACATTATGGGGATGTATCATCACAGGGGGAGCAATGTATGATGATTCTCATGGTTGATTTGATTATTCTGGTTATATGTATTTCTGACAGAGCATCTGATATGAAGAATACAGGTACAGGAAGGTCAATTTCAGGGGGAGATGAAGGAATGTGAAAATTTCTATGCTTCACTTTCCATACGCGGGTTAGATGAACAAAAGTTGCGTATACATGCGAGTTCTAGCAGACACAGTAGCGTATGCATTAATGCTAAGAGAATTGGGATGACAGCTGAGGAACAGGAGCTCTGGTTCAGGGGGAGCATCAGTCTGACTACTAATGATTGTACTGTTAAGCATTATTACATGGTTTCTTATGTTGAAGATTATGGATGAGTCCTGTTTGCTTTTTGATGAAGAGTATTCGTTGAAAGTCTTATAAATAAGGACAGATCATACAGAGATTGTTGCTGATGACTTGCTGATGAAGGTGTTCAAGTTGCACAAGTTAAGGAAGAGTACTGGTTCAGGGGGAGCAGCAGATTGAATACTAATGACTGCATTGTTGGCACTATGACTGCTTATTCTTTGGTTATTGTGATACTCGTGCTCAAACGATGATGGCTTGATACATGGTTTATTATGATGAGACTTTGAATGAGCCCTGTTTACTGTTTGCTAAAGTTTATCTATTGGATGAGATTGGAAGTATTATGATTCAGAGATAAGAATAGATCATGCAGAGTTTGTTACTATGGTTGAGATCTTTTCTTCTTGATTAATCTTAAAGATCATGGTGATGTTGGACCACATGGATGATTGCTTGACACTTATGTGAAGATGTTGTTCTGGTATGATAATTTCTCTTGGAAAGAATGTATTGATGCTGCAAAGAATCTGAAGGCTTGGTTACTAATGTGTTTATGCTACAACCATTGGATGATGCTTGAAGACACAACTACATTGTTCTATCTATCTGTATTCCAGGGAAGCATTCAAATATCTCACAAAGAAGCTGAACACTGTCTTTGCCTCACAGAGGATCAGATCTGGTTAAAATATAGAAGATGGTATTGGATACGCAGATTTCCTGAAACACAGTCGCGTATATACGCGAGTTCATGCACATAAAACCGCGTATGTCTAATTGCTGACAAATTTCTTTTTAAGGGTCAGCTTTCTTCAGCACAGCTACAGTACTGTTTGATATCTCTGGTATCTCTGGTGATGTTCCAGTTCTTATAATACCGTTTCAATCTCTAATGTTTTAAAGATGCCTTGATGATTGGTTGAAAGTGTTCAGGATGCACAAACTAAGGGGGAGCCTTAGTCATATGGAAAGGATGCTTAGATGCACAGATTCAGGGGGAGCATTATCCTTGCTGAGTATAATGCATTGTTGGCATTATGATGGGTCTGAAATATGTTCTCTTTCTTAAGGTCTTTCTGGTTTTGGTCATAAAAAGTCATACTTGTAATTTGATGAAAAGGTCTTGTTGAGACCCTTGATGTAAAATTGTAATATTCAGTCATGTAAGGACTTGTCAAAATTTGTAAACCCACTTGGTTGGGTAGCTGCGTCAAATTTGTAAACCCACTTGGTTGGGTAGTTGTATTGAAATGTGTAAACCCACTTGGTTGAGTATTTGAGTCTCATATGTAAATCCACTTGGTTGGATCTTTGATGTAAGTATGAGTCCTTGGTGATAGGAAGGTCATAGAGTCATGTACTTCATTGAAACATATGGATGAATTTTCATCATGAACTCAAGAGGAGCATGATAATTTCAGTGCACATCAGATCTGCAGCGCCCTTCTTCTACATGAAGAGAAAAGGGGGAGAGTGTGTTGGTTTTGATCCACCCTTTGCCCTTGACGTCAAAGGGGGAGAGTGACATGGTGTTTGAATGAAGATAGTGGTGTCAAATATTGGGGAGAGTGACATGGTGTCATTGTATTCTTAATGTACCTATCTGTTGTGGTGATCAAACACCATCATGGTTGCCATCAAGTCCAAAGGGGGAGATTGTTGGCAATATGATGCAGAGTGTTGTCCTTGATGGAAAACCACTTAATAAAGATGAAGACATGAGATTGTTGGCATGTGTTGTCCTTGATGGCAATCCACCTGATGAAGTTATTCTTGACTTGATGGACTTGGTAAATGATGTAAATCTAATGTGATATGATTTTTGTTGGCAATATGATGCTGAGTGTTGTCCTTGATGACAACCCACTTGATAGAGTGTTGTCCTTGAATGGCAACCCACTTGATGAAGATGATGGAAACCTACTTGATGAAGTTGTGCTTGATAGAATATGTCTTGATGAACTTGTTAAATGATGTAAATCTGATGTATCTATAGTGACTACAGAATGTAATGATGGAAGAATTTTCAGTATGTGTCAAAGATGAAAAGATTATGTCTCAAGGCATACGTGGATTTGTCTAGGAGAAGTCGCGTATGCACGCGGGAAATAACATGCCAAGTCGCATATGGGAAAAAGCACTCATAAAGTGCAAAACCAGGGGTAACCACCATGGTATTGACCCATTGTATTGAGTAATGATTCGTCTATGTGACCCCGTCCAGGAATACCATCGGAAGTAATGTGGTTTTGGCTCATGGTATTGAAAAAGGGTAAACCTATATAAGGTGAAGAAATTCATTGTGAAAATCATGAGCATGGGTGCAAGATGTCTGAGCCTGAATGAATACTTCTCTCTGAAGTATATCTGAATGGAAAGGGTTATAGTTTAATGATAGATCTGAATGTGTGATGCACCAATGAAGAAATGATGAAGAAGGGAATCTAGATCTTGAATGTATTTGTATCTGCTAGATCTGTTTATGAAATGATTAGATCTGAGATGAGGCGAACATCTGTCTGAAGAAAAGGGTAAAATCTGTGTGATGTATCTGTTCTGAAGAACTGCAATGACCTAAATGTTTGAAGAACCATACGCTAGTTCGCTGAAGTGGAAGCACGTATATACGTGACTTTGGTAAAGCAAAAGCGCGTATCAGTCCTGAAGTATGAACAGATGTATATGCTGGTTGATGTGAACGGAAGCGCGTATATACGCGATATCAGAGAAAGGAAAGTGCGTATGCAAACTAGGGTTTGCTGAAGTATGGGGTATGAAATGTCTGATTTGTTCTGCTGTGTTATAGCTATCTGTTGATGATTTTTGACTTTCCTTAAATGTATGGAGTGGGTCTAGTCTGAAAATATGATGAAACGTGGCCTACAAGTTGTGATCTATTGAAGTTGTTGGATCTAGTGTGAAAATTGATGAAACGTGGTCCAAAGAGGTGCTGAGGGTTGTAGCCTTCAGTCAAGGGGTTGTAGCTCCCTTCCAGGTGAGGCTAGTAAACGAGATCAAGGGGTCGTAGCTCCTTTCCAGGAGAGGCTGGTAAATGAGAGCAGGGGGTCGTAGCTCCCTTCCAGGAGAGGCTGGTAAACAAGCGTAGGTGGGTGCCTGCGTACTGGTATGAGTTTGCACTAGTACATATGTTGTAAGATGTTTTCTCTATAATAAAATATTGAAGGCTGAGCAACTGTAGTGGTGGTTTTCTCCCGACTTGGGTTTCCACCTAAAATCCTGGTGTTCTTGTGTGATGCTTTGTGTGATGGTTTATTCTGTTCTTACTGCACATGTTTACTGTTTATTAAACATCTGATGAATGAATGATGGAATGATATAAGTGAAGAATTAATGACATAATTAGATCTCTGTGTATACGCGAGTTGTATGAAGGATATCCACGTGTATACGCGAGTTTACTTAAGGAAAGTAGCGTATAAGGAATGAAAAAGAAAATTTTTTGAGTATGCAGTAAATACTGATTCACCCCCTCGGTGGCCTTACCCCAGAGGAGAAATTTATTTTCCCACAACCACTACCTATAGGGTGTTTTCCTAATATTGGCCACTAAGGCTACCTTCGACCCACAAGGGTGGTCAATTCTTTGGGTTTCTTGGTAGTTAGTCAACAATGTGAAGACTTGGACTAACGATTCAGGCTAGCCTTGTGGAGATTCACCCACACTAATACCTAGTCCTAACCCCTCGCAAACATATCTCTGGCACAAACCATCCTTGGACTGTGGGATTGTGAAGGATTTTAAACTATCTGGAATGTCAAATTTTAATGATGTAGTGTAAGAAATCAATGGTTGTTTTGGGAATCCTATCCCACCGATCCTAAACCTAACTATAAAGATTATTTTTCCCTATTTCCCAAGTGTGCTTAATTCATGTGGATTAACTTATTTATTATTAATGTGGAATGTTTTAAGTCTTGTCTTGGTAGTTGTAACTAAGCTCATGTTCACCTAGGTTGTGAGTGTGTGAATAATGTGTCACTGGATGAGTTAATTGGGCATGATTGTTTATGCCAGTGCTACTAAAAATAAAGTGCACAAACTATAAATAATATTGAAAATGAACAATAAAATAAACAACAAGCTCAAACACAGAATTTCCCACCTAAGAAGGATATAAGATATTAAGAAAAATCATGAAAAAAAATCAAATAAAAGGTACAAATGACCAAAATATGTAATATATAAAGGGGATAGGATCTTAAGGCAGAAACCTACTTAAATGATGCAGAAAAACTATAAAAATAGAGACAAAAGTGTGTTGGAAAATTAGAGAAAATAAGCTGCAAAAATAAGAACTCAACAGAAATCCCAAATGAGAACGAATTACTATAAAAATGGTCTCAAAAGGACTAGAAAATGATGGGAAAAATGCTAGAAAATAGTGGTTGAAAGTTATGCAAACTAGAGTTCTCAACTCAACAAAGCTTCTTCTAAATGATACAGGTGTACTATAATTCCTCGAGGGAATTTTTATTCCTAAAAATGAAAAAACATTTAAGAGAATCTAGGCATAGGGATGCCAAATAAAAGTATCTAAATTTTTATTGACACATACGAAAAATTTTAGGAAAAAATTGAAAATTTCCTGAAAAAACCTGAAAATTCGAGGGTGCATGTGCCAACATATTTTTTGAGCCAGAATGTAGGACAATGCCTAGAAAGTGAGATCAAGAGCACAGGTTTTAGGCCAAAAATATATTTTTTCTGTCGAAGATCTTTCTCAGAAGATATTTTGGAGACTATGTTGTCTTCTACGTGGCTAGTACCTATCACCTACAGAAAAATGCGAAAACCCAATAGAAGCAAGAATTTTCCAGAAAAAACGCAAAAATCTAATAATATAAATGGGAACTGAGAGAAAAAATAAATATGGAATAAACACTAAAAATTGCGAAAAAGATAGTCACTAAAATTTTAAATTTCTATAGGAGTCGAGTCGTCATTTGTTACTATAAATTTTTAAGAAAATTGTACCAAAAATAATTCACTTAAGTCATTAGTGACTAATGAACCTAACAGCAGAAATGGTCATTACTGTATAATTTAAACATACAAAACAAATATTAAACCATGCCATAAATGATAGAAAAATAAAAAAGATACATGCAAAAATAAGATAAAGTGTAACAACCCAATGGAAATGTGCAAATGATTAAATTTTATTACTGAAAATAATACACTTGATGAGGAGAGTTTGAAGACTTGGGTTTAAAAATCCCACTCTATGGGATGGGTACATTTTGACCTTGTGCTTCAGTAGAATTCAACTCTCTCTCAATGTGTGCAATGGGAAAAATGTGGTGGTGCAATCTTGTTGAAATTTCACGATGATAATGGGGGCAATGAAAATGATCATAGTAAAGATTGAATATAAAGCCATTTTTTTCATAGAAAAATATTGAGATAGATTGAGAATTATAAAATGATAAAATATTATTCATTAAATCAAAATCTACTTGTCTTGAATATTTTATTATATTTTTTGAGAGGGAAAATATATATTTTTTTGTAGGTTTGGTAGGACTAAATCTTCATCATCATGTCCAAATACATCACCCCGATCAGAGTGAGGAATTGAACCAATGACTTCACATCAAGGAGTGTATTAACAACGCACTCAATCACCGTCTATCCAAGACGACGTGGATGAGAGGGAAAAGATATTTGAAATGGTCAAATATATTTTTTAGAAAGTAGTTAAAGTAATTAACAAATAAAAAATGGTTTATTAATTACTTTATGGTGATTAAGTCAAATTTTAATAAAAAATAATTAATAAATAATGGGTTAATAATTATTTGATGAGGTAAATAAGGGAATAATAAATAAATGATGATTTATTTAATAATTCTTTACTGATTGAGTAAAAAATGGTTAGAAATCATCATTAAATAATGATTTATTAATTATTTGGAGAGAATATTAAATAAATAATGATTTATTTAATTATTCTCATGGGGTTTTTGGGTTTTAATGAGAAATAATTAAAAAAATGATTCACTAAATTAATTTCTTAGGCTAAAGTGGGTTTTAATCTGTAAAAACCTATCCTACTTGGTGTATTTTGATCAACATAATAAGATATGACTAGGTGATCATTTTTTTCATAATAACAAGAAAAATATAAACCAGTGAACATATCTCCTTTCAAACTGTAATGAGAATTATATAAGTTCAGCGTTCAATATTGAACCAACTCCAATGCCCATGATTTGGATCAGAATGACAAATATTAAGAGTAATATAGTTTAAAGTTTTATTTATCATTAAAATAGTAAAAGAAATGCCATGATCTAGATCATAACAACAAATGTTAAGAATAATATAATTTACACGTTTAATTTATTATTAAAAGAGTAATGGAAAATATCAAGAGAGAAATTAATATTAGCTATTCATGGTGTTTTTATGACTATTCCATTCAAATAAAATCCAAACCGCTCATTTATTTTTTTCAAAAAATCAACGAGGACACATGCAGAACTTGAAATAGGTACGCCTATCAACATAAATATGTTTATAATATCAATAAATATACATACAACAAACCATAACGTGTCATCCTATCACGTATAAGGAGTTACAATTATAGGTAGGTTAACCCATGAGTTAATGTGTATGCATTAATGATGCATTATTATAATGGATAAAAACATGATATAATGCACGTGGTTAATGATTATGCTACAACTCTTTATTTTTAAAACATTAATCAGTTTTTCCAATTTTTAAAAATGTACATTTTTAGAATTTTGAGGGTAAGGCAGATAGAAATTTGTGAGTGTCGAGAATGGACTTACCCAAATGTACTTTGAAGATCTAATGAAAATTATGTAGGTTCACCATTAAATATTTCACCAAATGTGGCAACCATGATCTAGATTAGAATAATTTAATTTTTAATCTATCACTAAAGGAGTAACAAAAAAGCCATGATATAATCGGAATAAAAAATGTTAAGAGTAATATAATTAAAATTTTTATTTTATGATTAAAGGATTAATGGAAATTGAAGAGAGAGAAATTAATTTCAACCATTTATGGTGTTATAAAACTGTGAATATTCCATCCAAATAAAATCCAAAATTTTCATTTATTTCCTTTTCAAAAATTCAACAAGAGCACATCTAGAACTTTAAATAGGTATGCCTATCGACCTAAATATGTTTATAATATCAATAAAAATTCAGACAATAAACGATAACATGCCCTCCTATAACGTATAGGGAGTTATGAATAACTCAGGTTATAACGCATTACAATTATAAGTATATTAACCCATGTGTTAATGACTATGCGTTAAATATGCGCTATAATAATGGGTAAAATTTTAACCAAGTTTTTAAATGTACGTTTTTAGGGCATTGACAGTAAGTCACACAGAAACCAACTAGCGTCAAAAATGGGGTTACCCAAATTTTTGTTCAAGCTATAATGAAACATATGTAGGTTCACCATCAAATATTCCACTGAATCTAAAGACAATGATCTCGATTTCAACTACAAATGTTAAGAGAAATGTAATTTAATATTTTAATTTATCATTAAAGGGGTGATGGAAAATCCACGATCTAGATCGAAATGACAAATGTTAAGAGTAATATAATTAAAATTTTTAATTTATTGCTAGGGAACATAAAATATGAAGAGAGAGAAATTGATCTCGATAGTTTGTGTTGTTATGCAACTATGAATATTCTATCCAAATGAAATCCAGATTTTTCATTTTTTTTTTTTCAAAATTCAAGAAGGCCACATCCAAAACTTGAAATAGGTACAGCAATCGACATCAAAATTACCTCAAATGTCAAAGGTACATGATTAATAATCCATTAGATTATGGAAAGAATAATGGGTTTTCCTCTCCCTCATGAAGGAATAACAGGTTTCCCTAAACGTCATGGTGGAATTTCCACACCTCCAATAAATTGGATAGTCGGAGGAGAAACCTAATTAAGCAAGTACTTCGATAAAATGATGTCAAAATAAGGATGGTTTGCAATTCTAAAATATATATTTATTGTTTACTCTAACAATTAAGATCAAAACTATAGCAGAATTTTTTATTTTTCATTGGGATCAAAACTACATAAAAATTATAAAATAATATTTTTAACCAGAAAATTAATAATAATAAATAATATTTTCTAATGTAATTAAAATTATCGTTTTGTAAATTAAAGTTTTGTATTAACATTCAAAGTGTTATAACTAGCCAAGCTTAATAACCAACCATGCACAATAATGTAGCTACAAGTTACACTTTATCCACTTCTTCAATTACCTTGGCCTTTCCATTTAGCCACACCACTTCCTATTTAATCCATCCCTTCAAGGGAGTTTGATTTAGTTTTCCTAATCTTTTCAAACCAACTTTAGGGTCGAAGGCTAGCCCTTTCAACTCAAAGAGTGATCTCTCTTTTACAACTGAACTACCTAGTGTCACCTCAACAATTGGTTGTATTTATAGTAAAATGGCTGGGAAGTGAGAGGGTTTTGAAAACTATGGTAAGGCAGAGAAATCAAATCCTTTGGCATGGAGTTAGACCGATTGAAAATTAATCAATGGTCACAAATATATTGGTTGTAGTCATAGAAGCTAGGAGCACGATACTTAACATTCCCTTGGACAAGCTTTCTATTGAGAGTGGTAGCAGAAAATGAGAAAAAAAACTTATTTTTAAATATAACATCTCACAAATATGAATTCTTTTCAGTTTAGATGGAAGAGTGATGCTTGAATGAAGAAAATAGAGCATGAAAGTACATTATGAATTCTACTTCTTATACGTTAATCCAGAAGAAAGAGATTTGATGTAGATACTAGGTAAAGACACATTCACCAAGAAACAAATTGGGACACATCAACACATGCATTCTTAGCTTCAAAATACTACATTCTTCTGATCATTAGTCACGTGTGGTTTACCAACATAAACATAGCACGTACGCAAAACATAACGATTAATTCCAGTATTTGGGGTTTTCCAGATAAACATATTTGTTTATGTTTACGATTTTTTATGGATTTTTTATGACTATTGTTCAGCTCCGTAAATACATATTATTTCTGCAGTAAATTATAACAACTAGTATCAGAGCCATTTTGTCTTTAGATGGAGAGATCGACAGATCTGACTATAGATCATCTCATTTTTTCTAGTTTGATGATATATGAATTGGTTGTTGAAGGTATTATTTACTACCCATCAAGGATTTGATATAGCAAGCTTGTTTTCTACGTGAACAGGCAGATCGAGCAAACATATATTAAGAGGAGGAGTTGTGGTGTCTCGACCACTGAGATGATCATGATCGTAGGCCAGATTAAAGTATGTAAGAGAAGCAAGGCTGAAGATATTTGCAAGGAAACAAGCTATGGAAATTGTTATTTTTATGGTATCTCCGAAGTGGAAAAGGCATATCTACATTTACATTGAAAATCTGGAACATAGACGTGCATATGCTAGTGTTTTCGGTTTTATGGGCATTGCATTTAGAGGTTTTTGTATGTTCTGGTGAGATCAGCATGAGATGGAGGAGGATCTACGTGATATTTGAATATGTGAAGAAGATGTGAGAAGTGATATGTAATGACGCAAAGCAGAGTTGCATTGGAAATGAATGAGACCGAAATGGATGAGGACGACTGCAGATGGTGAGCAGCGGTTGCATCATTCATCCAAGGAGTGGATTGGACGAGCGAATTTGGGTTCTCTCGCTCTTAGAAGGTGGAAATAGAAGTCTTCAGTCACATGGAAGCTAGGCGAATTGGTATGGAAGTTTTGTGTTTAGCAGTGTTTCCCTCATCGCATAAGGTATGGAAGGACACTGCTTACCTCACTGAATTGAAGTGCATCCAGCTAAAATACCCATAGTCAGTAGCGCGGACAGGAGTAAAATGAACCACTCGTCCCGCGAGGTCAATGCTGAGGAGGAAGACTATGGTCGGTGGTGGAGAAGGGAAGATCCACCAGGAAGATATCTAGATTGGTTCCAGAGAAATTGATGCTAGATGGAGAGGCATTGATATTTCTAGGTTGTTGGGCCAGTGATTGATATCTCCAGGAAGGATGAAATATGAAGGCCCTGAGATAGTAAGATCGTGGGTTAGATCAATCGATAAACGCTAAGATAAATCATGTTTCGATCATCCATGTTAGAGTCATGCATTTATCTGGAACATGTGACAGAGAGAGAAATAAATACTTTCTTTGGTTTTTGCACCTCCTACACTAAAAAATTATTGTGGACACCTCCTCAATGGTAGAGGAGTAGAAATTTGAAATCTTGTTGGATGGCTATGAGCAACAGCTTGGCACTCAATGCATCATAAAGAGCTATTAAGGGCCACAGGTAGCAATCCTATCTCAAATACAATGGTTATGTTATATATGGAAAAGGCCCATTTATTAGGCTGGGTTCAAGCCCCACGAAAAAAAAATTCATGGCTTGCTGAATCGATGGATCCGTTGAGAATTCCACTAATGGTGCTTCACTGTGAATGAGCAGCATATGAGACCATGAGACATACGTTGGTTATGAAACTTTGCTTTGGTATAAAAATGAAGATGAGAGAATGCTCATATAAAGAATATCAACAATGAAACAATTTTTTTTTAATAATTATTATAATGGAGTTAATTTTTGCATGTAAATAGACATATTGCTATAGGACTGGTATGGCTGTGGTAAAGTCTAGGATAGATCTAGGTAATAGGAGGGATTTCAAGTTAACAAATACATTGCGTAAAAACTTTGAGGGGGAAAGGGATAGAGTGAGCGGGGTTCTCTCACTTAGCAATTTTGGCTAGTTTTAGTCAAGAAACCCCAAGTAAAGTTTAAGGGGGGAATTGTTAGGTAAACTTGACTTGGGATAGAGTCAATGTTGACTAGCATAAATAGTAGTGGTTTTTGGGCGCATGGTATTTTTCACCCATGGTTTTCTGCCCATGGTATATGTAATGGAGACTATAAAAGGCTCGGACGACTTCATTGTAAGGTAGTCATAGAGGTGAAGGGTGAAGGCTCACTTGGTTGGATTGGCCAGGATTTTAAAGTACATTAAGGTTCCCCATGGTGTGGTGAATGTTTTCTTGTCTTGGTCCTTCCGCTTCAACATTATTTTTTTATATTTGAAAAACTTGTCAAGCGTAGAAATCCTCTAAGCCCCAACTACTTTTTGCAATATATTTTCAGTCTTGGGAAGCAGATAGTTGTCTTTCAAAGAAAGCTTATTAAAATTTTTGAAATCTACACAAATTTTGATTTATCTACTCCTTTTTATAGGAAAAACTAGATTGGAAATCCAATTATAAAATATTAATTACAAAATAATATTAGTATCAAATAATATCTTAACTTCCTTTTCTGTTAATGGAAACAAATTGGGATTAATCCTTGTGAGTTTATGTTTAAAATGCTTCTCATTTCCTCTAAGTGGAATAGTGTGCTAAATGATGGCTTTGTCATAAACCTTCAAATCCTCATACCTCGATGCAAAGACATCCAAAAACTCCCTTAATAACTCAACATATTCATATTTCTATTTCTCATCCAAAAAATTGGAGAGCTAAAAAGTTTTGGGCTCTTCTTTAGTTCCTATATCATAATCCTATAATTAGTTGCTATTAGGTTTAATATTTGGCTTTACTGAGACATCATTTATATTAAACAACCTATCCAAAGGTACTAAACCAATGGGGATGAAATTAGTACTAAGTTCAATTATGGGTTAATCGCTAATAGCATTTAAAAACTCATTTGAACCTCGATGTGAATTTGGTTCCATATCTTCATCAATATTGTTGTTGTAAAAATCATCGTTCATCTCTAAGAATATCTTGATCCACTTGGTGTCGAAAAATTTCCAAATATTGATGTTGTTTGGGATGGAAGGCCTATGCCTTACATTAATCTCATATTTTCTATTCGGATAAATGGGAATCTTAAAAGAACTAGCAACAGTAGCTAGGGAGTTTGCTATACCATTTTCTTCTCTAGAAACAACAAAAAATTTATGTTATGAAAATAAATTCCGAAACATATCGCATACCTCACTTGGATAAGCCCTCATCCTCATATGTCTAGATTGATATGTACCCTTTACTTGCTTCACAACCAACTAAGAGTCTCCAAAGACATCAATCCTTTTCTCTTTATGTTCTCTCATTAGATTTAATCCAATGATCAAAGCCTATACTATAAAATTTTGTTGGTGCATTCAAAATATAGTTTGAAGGAGTGTACCTGACTACTAATATTTGGTAGAAAAATATATATACCTGCCACTAAACCACATTTGCAAGCGGAACTGTCAAAACGCATGTTCCATATCCCATTATCTTCAACTACGTGTACCTTTTACTCCTAAAATTCATCTTCTATTTGTTGTTGTTTCTCTTATTCAAAGCACAAATCATTACAAAACATTTGAGAACCAAGATCAGTTTCAACTGCATAAACAAGATGACTCTCCGGTTCAACTTTTCTTCTTACCACGTAGGCCATCTGAAATTCCCTATAAATTATCCTTAGTTCTCCAAATGCTGGTATGGATGCATATAACATATGAGGTGCCTCCAAACTTATTTTACCAAGACTGTGAAAGAAACATTCCAAACTTGGGTGGGATATTTTCTACTACCATGTCCATAACAATAGCTTTTGGAGGAACTTGGGTCATATTCACCATAATATATTTAATTAATCCCAAGCACTGAACCTTTCTCGAATCAAAGGAGAAAAAATCTTTGTAATTCCCAGTAATATGAAGCCTTAAATTTTCCATGAATGATTTCGGCATCAAATTATGTGGCACATCAATGAATTGTGAGCATTAATGTTTATCTATTAGTTCTTTGAACCATTCACCGTTGTAATGATTTGTTTGATATACTGCTCATTCTTTAATAGTTCAGGAAAAGGAATAGGAATTTTTATCTTACCAATTTCATTCTCTAAATTGAATTATACGTGGGTCTTTTCCATCACATTCACATCCTTCTTCGCATCATCAACCTTATTCAGATCATATTTGTTGGGTCATCAAATTTCTTAATTATGTCTCTCTTTGGATATACCTCTTGTTAGTTTTCTATAGGTTTTAGTGGTGGAGGTTTAATTCTTCCACTACAAGGAAAAGACCCTCTAGTAGATGTTTTTGAGGAACCCCTTATAGAAATACCCCAGACATCCCTTTGTAGCAGAGGTTACTAGAGGAGGTTGACAGGTGGAGGTTTATGAAAATGTTTTTCTTCTGGTGTGCTTATCATCCTAAAACACACCAGTGCATTCAACTAGAGAAAGCATCAGTGTGCACAAAACATTGGCACATTGAGACACCGTGTGCTCCATACAAATCTACCCACTGCGTCTTATTACTGTAGCACACTGATTCTTTACAAAGGTTCCGCACCGATGCATCCTAAAACCCCATGCTAAAATTGAAACATCTCGATGAGGTGTTAAGAAACCATACTGGTGCACCTATAAAACCCGCATACTGGAACATGATTAAATAAAAAAAAAACTATAGCAAAAAATCCACATTTTTCACTTTTCAGTGCTCCAGAGCTCTAAAGCACCGATGCAACTTTACCTTGTGTGAGGCGTCATACCCTCAGTCCTCCCATTGCATGCACTGTTGTTGTCCATTTCCCAC
The DNA here is from genome assembly GCA_034641835.2 of Pinus albicaulis. Classification (NCBI taxonomy): domain Eukaryota; kingdom Viridiplantae; phylum Streptophyta; class Pinopsida; order Pinales; family Pinaceae; genus Pinus; species Pinus albicaulis. The sequence goes on from CM076570.1 coordinate 1,328,000,770, forward strand.
CATCTCCATTATAAATTTTGCAAAATGGTGGGAAAATTTAGTTTTGCAAATTATACAACTTATATGCCTCCTCGATGGCCAAATGTACATGCATTTTCCTTATTTTTCCATAATTAAACCTTTTACTCGATTAGTTTTGTAAATTAGCTTAAAATTCACCTTCCTTTAAGAAAAATAAAAATTTCCCGCCCGGTGCGCTCGAGCCGTTTGGCTCGCACTGGATCGCAGTGCTGCCTATAAATTTATAGGCCACACCACAACTAGTGCTAATGGTATCCACACCGGTTCCAGGGTAGTACCGAAAGGGGCACTGTGATTTTTTAAAATTTATAAAAAGGGCGGTGCGATCGATTACCTAGCCACACCGTTGACCCTATCAAATAGCAGGATGTAGTGCATTGACAGAAATATCATGCAGGATGGTTTGTTAACGCACATTCAGTGGGCATAGTCGATGGTACGCTTCAATAAAATATTTGGGTGAATATGTAGTGATGCAAAAGGTGATGCGATGACAAACCATGGACATGGAGCAGGTGCGTAAGCAACACCCTCTAGGCATGGCAAGACTCCATGTTATTAAGTGTGATGTCTTATACCATTGATTTGGAATAATACTAGGAGGGTGGTCTGGTAAAAAGAAAGTTGCGGGTCTGCCTTGCCTCCCAGTCTGTTCTGATACTATCATTCTATTACAGTGAAACAAAGAAAAGCCTTTCATGTTGGTGCATACTGACGTGAATACATCAACTATTTTTCAAAAAAAATTATATATGTATATTCATAAATACATGTCTCATTTAATAAAAAAAATTTATTTAATATGTCAATAATTCAACGACGTGAAAGGAGAGAAGAGAGGGAACATCAACAACAACAGGCAGACCAGTATAACATGGATCGCCTGTGGGAGGCATGCGAGAGGGAGAGAGATGAATACCCTCACCCTATTACAAAAACTACCTAGGGGATCCTAAGGCAGGTAGGCCTCCTCAAGTTCTATGAGGAGGCTACATCCCTAAAGGGCCATGGTGTGTTTTTGCGACATCTTATTTGCAGCTGGAATGCCCACCAACAAGTTTTCTGGGCTGGTCCTAACTAGTGGTACACACCCACTGTGGAGGACATCTATTTCATTACTGGCCTATTAAGTAGAGGGGTTTATTTTCCCTCATTCCTAGAGGTTCCAGTTGGCTAAGCAATAGGGAGTCAGTTGGTGTAGTCTCAGAGATACATTAGCACAAATATACTGTCTCCTTCAGATTTTTAGGTCTCCAGAGGTCAATTACGTATTGTTTCATTTGGTAGTGAGGAGGTCAGGTGCTTCTCACCTCTAATTTCAACCATTTCACACAACACTAGTGATGGGGAACACATTAGTTTCCCACTTCTATATTATGTTGATTCTTTAATTATAATTTGTGACTTTTGGGTGGTACTGTTTTAGGAAGTTATGTACATCTTTAGATATCGGTATGTGCTCTCATGCACAGAGGAGTTAACTTCCATGCCTTGAGAATATTTTTATTTTTAGAATTTTCTAGTGAGAGTCTACTTTCGTTGAAACCCCACGTGAAAAAGTCTTTGCATGTATGAATACATGTTGAGTTTGACAGTGTAGAGGGGTGAGATTGGAGGTTTTCCAAAAGGATGTCACGTTTACTGAGACTCACTTAGTTTGATGAGCATTTCTACATTACTGATTTTTGTCCTTGTACTGTAAGTTTAATTGGTGAGGTTACACCCACATCCTCTCTTCGAAAAAACAAGATTGACGAATGATAGAGGTGATATTAGTGTTCTATTTAAATTTATTGTAACATTTTCTTTAACTTGTTTTTATTAAACTATTTAATGAAATGGTCTAATTATTTTTATGTACTTATATATATTTTGCACACATGGGTATTTTGATTGCCACGAGATGCCAACGCCACCAAATGATCCAGGTGTGGATTCTGATGATGATTAGGACAAGGCAGATATTGCGGATCACGAGGCCGGTGCAAATAGACCTAATCCTACGTGTGCGCTGGTACCGCATTTTTTTGGGCATAGGCCTGACAGTAGATTGAGGATGGAGTTGGGCGACCAACATTTTACATTATTTGTTGAGGTGGGAGTCAAACCCGCCACTATGAGAGATATACAGGCCGATGCTAGGCTGGTACATATGTGGAGAGGCATGTCAGATGACATGTTCAACTTGATGCAACATGTCATAGGAGCTACAGGCTTAGTTACGCAGATGAGGAGGGCCCTTCGACGTTATAGGCATGGTCAAGACACATCACGTCGATAGACTATGAGCAGCGACGTATCATTTGATGATCACGATCAGAGGAGTTATCATCGAACACCTCACGCCACACAAGATGAGCATATTGCATCATCAACTAGAAGTCATGATGAAGAGCATGTTGGACCATCATCCACATAAAGTTAGTAGCCTGCCGCATCCAACAATACTTATGATCATGAGTAGGTTGGGCCATCAACCATGTCAAGTCATCACGATGAGCAGCCAACAGTTGATCCTGATTAGCATGAGGCATCAATACCAAATCAACAGTCACGTGATGATCAACATGTATACGAAACATCGATGTGCACATTATTTGAACACCTGGAAAGCTAAATACGCTATTGATGATGTACGGTACGTGTTTGCATTTATATTCTGGTTATATTTTTGACATTATATATATATATATATATATATATATATATATATATATATATATATATATATATATATATATATATATATATATATATACATGTGTGTGTGTGTGTGTAGTCCATGTATTTTATGTTCATGTAGAAATTGTGTTAACTTACATGTTAGTGATCATCATGATGTATATTTTAGATCATATTATATATGTTTATTTAATGTGCAACTTGCACATAGATGTGTATGTGATAGCAATTATTTGACATGCGTTGTATATTTGATGTTTGTGTTGTGATGATGTACTACAATGCTAATTATGTTTTGTTAGATAATCATGATCACGATGATGTTAGTGAATTTGAATGTGTTTTTTAGTCGAATATGATGTTTGTACGATGCTAATCATGATCGTGATGTTTATTAATTAATTTAACATTAAATGATCATGATATTTATTAAATATTATGTGGTGATTGTAATTGAAATTTTAATTTTAATTTTATGTAAAATTGTAAAATTGTATTTGGATTTGTAATTGTAACTTTAATTTTAATTGTATGTAAAATATTTGGAAAAATTTAATTGTAATTGTAATATTTAATTTATTGTGAAATGGTTGTAATTGTAATTTTATATATGAAAAATGGTAAAATTGTAATTGTAATTCTAATTCTATGTGAAATTCTAAAATTGTAATTGTATTTGTTTAATTGTAATTTTAATTGTAACTGTATGTAAAATATTTGTAAAATTTTAATTGTAATTGTAATATTTAATATATTGTGAAATGATTGTAATTGTAATTTTAACTATAATTGTATATATGTACAATTGTAAAATTGTATTTGTATTTGTAATTTTAATTTTAATTATAGTAAAATATTTGTAAAATTTTAATTGTAATTGTAATATTTATTTTATTGTGAAATGATTGGTTCTCCTCAAAATTGAACTCCCTATTCACATTATCCGATGGATCATGGCCTGTATCACATCAGTAACATATGTTGTTATTATTAATGGTGCCCCGACCATATTCTTCAGAGCTCAAAGGGGAATCCGACAAGGCTGCGCGCTATATCCTTTGATCTTCATTACTGTCATGGATGGTTTCAGCAAAATGATGTAGATGGCAGTGGCCTCCCGCTTCATATCGGGTTTCTCATTCTCTGACGAGGTTTGCATCACCCACTCCTTTTTCGTGGATGACATACTTATTTTCAGTCAAATAAATAGGAATAATTTTTTCTACCTTCATTATATGCTGATTTGTTTTGGAAGGGTTTCCGGATTGTGTATCAATAAAAGAAAATCTTTACTCATCTACGAACATGGAGATGAACAAGAGATATTTTTTATTGCAAACTTCATGGGCATACAAGCTAATCACATGTCTGGGGGTTTAAATTATCTGGGTTTTCATATCAAGACGTGTGGATATGGAGTAAAGGACTGGATGTGGTTAGTAGAGAAATTTAAAGCTAAAATACACAAATGGTCACACCGTTGGCTCTCTTTGGGAGGGAGACTGGTTCTCATACAGGTTGTACTATCACAATACATTGTCTACTAGGGACACATATATTATCTCCCTGAAAGAATTGTAGTGCTCATCAACCAGATTATGAAAAACTTCTTATGGGGTGGCGCGGATAAAAAAACCAGGATACATTTGATCAAATTTGAGAAGTTATGCATGCCCAAGCATATGGGGTGGTGGGTTATCTTGAATATACGCTTTTTCAATAGGGCTCTGATGTTTAAATCCCTTTGATGAGTTTTAAATGGAAATAGAATATGGAACGACATTGTATATGACAAACATTTGAAAAATGAATCTCCGCTTCAGCTAATGCACTTACCTCGATGTCTATTAGGCATATGGATGGGATATAAGAAGATTTTACATTTATTTGTAGACAGGCTCATATGCCTATTCGGTGATGGAAGGAGTATAGTTTTTGGGACTGATAAAATAAGCAGAATGGGAAAATATTTCCTCCCTGATCCAGTTTTAATCCATAGGCTCACACAACGGGGTTTTATGTTTTTCAATCAACTTATACAATATTGGATACAGGAGGCTCCCGTTCTAAAATGTGCATCAAATCTGGGCTTAAGAGGCACTGATGAGGGACGCTGGGCAGAATATGTAATGAAAGTCAAGGCTTTCGGTTTAACTTATAGCATAGATGGGGATACGATTATATGGGATAGAGTTTTGAAAAAGGGTAACATTATGGTTCGGGAGGCATACATATCCCTTATATCACAAGGGGAATGCCCTGGAAGAAATGATGTTTTCTAGCCATATTGGATACGATCCATACCCACCAAGATTATAATATTTGGGTGGCTAGTGTGGAGAAAACGAATCCTCACATGGGATGTGCTAAAACACAGGGGATTCATGGGATAGAGTAGATGCGTACTATGCAAACAAAGTGAGGAGACCGTGACACATCTTTTCTACGAATGCCCATTGGCATTGCAGATATGGAAATTGTTTGCCCCCCATATTATTGAGCCCTCATGGAATCCTATAGACTTCATTAATATAGTGAAGAGGTGGGATATGATAAAAGGGAAATACAAGTCCATGCCTTTCTACATCATATGGGAAATCTGGTTGACCTGTAATAGAATTATCTTTGAAGAAGGTTGTTTCTCAATTCAACGGATACACAAAGCCATCATAAATTGGTTTGAGCATCGAGAGGGGGTGACCACCCCACCAGTAGACCATTCTATAAGGATCATACCACATGAGATTTCTACACCAACGATCTTTTTTGATGGTGCCTGTCAGGAGGGAAAAATGGGAAGTGGTGTTTGGATAAAGATATCAGATTATGAGCACATCCATATATCTTGGAATGCTGGACCGAGCACAAACACTATGGCAGAACTTATAGCACTCTGGAGTGGGCTATATGCTGGATACAATTTGAGGATTAGAAACGCACACATATATGGTGATTCCAAGGTGGTAGTTGGAATATTCAGTGGAGGATCATCTCTCAATGCCCCTATGGCACACGACTGGATGCAAAGGACTTAGAGGCTATGGGAATTACCAGAACAACCTCCGATTAGTCACATATACAGGGAAATAAATACAAGAGCGGACATAATTTCCAAAAAAGGTTTGGATATGGTTTTTGGAATTATGAGGTTTGAACAATATCTACATGGAGACCAAGTTTGGACATCTGACATTCCCATCCCCTGATGGGTGGTTAACATGGTTTAACTCACCCCTTTTTGCTATTGTTTTTTTTTTCCTACTTTTTTTTTTACAGCAGAAAGCGAGCGTGGGATACTACCAAGTTGCAGACAAGCGAGCAAGTAAAGAGCAGAACCGGAACCGTCCCAATCCGACAAACCTTCTTGACAAAAATTGGAAAATAAACTACTCGAACAATTGAACATCATACAACGGATTTAGCAAGCGAACCGAATGGGATATTTAAAAAAGTTTATTAATTAGTGCATAGTGAACATGAATCATAATTCTATCTACTACAAGAACTCGGGAACACGGTTCACGATCATATTTGGCAAGAGAGCGAGAAAGCGGACAGAGTACCCTGATAATCATTGCGGAGAGGATCCTTTCTGGGCACTTTGTATTATGCAAGCTGATTTTAAGATCAATTCCTAAAAAATCTTATATCGAATTGATGTTTGTATTTTTGATAAACAGGATGATATTATCAAATGAGTAATGATGCTTGTCATTTTGAAAAAGGAAGCGGAAAATGGGCTGCCAAATCAAAATGTTGTTTATAAAAAGTCATGAAGATGTGTTATAATTCACAGATATACGTTAGGTTAATAGCTAGCCCTGTGATAGGATATGGTATGGGCATGAGATGATATCCACTTGGGATTCCTCATTACACATTCGATATATCAATGCTTCTACAAAATGTACTGCTTATTTTTTCAATAACAGTGTTTTTTTCCTCTGAAAAAAAAAATTGTAATATTGTAATTGTAATTCTAAATGTAGGTAAAATTCTAAAATTGTAATTGTATGTAAAATTATAAAATTGTAAATGTATGTAAATTCTAAAATTGTATTTTTAATTTTAATTGTAATTGTACATGAAATTGTAAAATTGTAATTGTAATTGTAATTGTATGTAAAATTCTTTAAAATTGTAACTATAATTTTAATTGTAATTGTAGGTGAAATCGTAAAATTGTAATTGAAATTCTAATTCTAATTCTGATTTTATTTAAAATATTTGTAAAATTTTAATTGTATTAATGTGAAAATTTTAGTTGTATTATGTGAAATGACTTTATTAAAAAAAAAATTTGTAAATTTGTAAAATTTTAAATAATTGGAAAATAATAAATCTACAATAATATGAATTTTTGTAACATAATAAAGCTTAGATAATAATGTAAATAAATTCATGTACTTTATAATTATCACTATTTTACTATGATCTTACATACAAAAAAAATAACTTTATATAGTATGCCATTGTTTTTGAGATCAACATAATTGCAAATTATCAAGTGAAATATTGATTTTAACATTAACACACTCCGAATTACCAATTAAATCAAAATACATATTATAATGTTTCGAAAAAAAGAGTGAGCTTATAAGTTATAAGGTATTTAAGTCCTCTTCTTTATAAAAAACCATCTTAACAAGTATAAATATTGATGAAATAACACATGTACCATATGACTCTCAGTTCTCATGATCACCCTCATTATCTTCCAGCTCGCATGGCATGATAACACTATTGTTCGCAAAAATATGTTTTGATCTAGGGTCATGTCGCAATATGAACCACCAATCCCTATCCAACACATCTGGGTGAAAAAACACCTGTTTGTAGTGTTTTGGGAAAACATAGGGCTCCTTAGTTTCATCCCACATCTTTCTAGAGTTGATACATATCAACCTACTATCACGATATTCCTTTACATGATTCCGATCAAAGGTGTCCCACCACTTGCACCTAAAAATAACACATTACAAAGAAGAGAAATCCACTTCAATGATCTCTTATATATTTTTGATGTAACCTAACATCCCTCGTACTAGGTTTTGATCACGGTGGCCAGATCAACTAGATTGATCCAACTTAACTTCCACTCCTTAGTCTTGTGTGATGTGTCCATTATCGACATTTTCTGTGCGAAATGGTGTCCATATGCCCACATAGATGGGAAAAAATGAAACTATGAAAAAGTTAAAAACCATAGTGTCATGTGTCTTATAATAACCCAACAGTTAAAATATGAAATATAGATGAAATTATATTTGAAAGGTGCATCATTAAGTTTCAAATGTACATATAAATTAAATATATTATTACAGAGATGCAACACCCAATCCCTACGTTTAGTGCATCCTCTTCAGCACATGGGTAATGACTGGTTGCACCGAGTAGTTAAGAAATTTCAATTATACAAAGCTTCACAAAGATGGTGAGAGGTTCGTATGCTTCAAATGGAAACCAAGTGGTAGCTCATGTGGTGGTGAGAAGAGAGCAGTGTCTCAGACATCACAGAGTGAACATAATTTCTCATGAAGACCATCTTCGACTTATATGATTTATATGTAATTTGTGACTTATATAATAATGTTAAAAGCGAACTTGGAATAAATGTGGTGGTGAGAAAAGAGCATTGTCTCTACATCCCAGAGTGAACATAATTGCTCATGAGGACCATTTTAGACTCATATAATTTATATGCAATTTGTGACTTATGTAATAATGTTAAAAGGGAGTGGGAACTTAAAATAACTCTTACTTTAAAAAATAAGTAAGATTGGTTTGTTGAGTGGACTAAACACTTCAGATATTTTCTTAATAACAACTCCTCATTTTAAAAATAGTTAGATATCAATAACACAATGAATACACCATGTAATTGAATGAAATAATTGAGTCATTCAATGTAATAAAAATCATTTTGTTTGTAGATATAAAGATCTCTGTATGTGATAAAAATCATTTTGTTTGTAATTACACACATCTTTGTTTTTCTAGAATATATGTTACACGTGAAAGTCCGAATATACTCGATCATGTAATTTGTGACTTATATAACAATGTTAAAAAGGAATGGGAACTTGAAATAACTCTTACTTTAAAAAATAAGTAAGATTGGTTTGTTAAGTGGACTAAACACTTCATATTTTCTTAACAACAACTCCCCATTTTAAAAATAGTTAGAATAACACAATGAATACACATGTAATTGAATGAAATAATTGAGTCATTCAATGTAATAAAAATAATTTTGTTTGTAGGTGCACACTTATGTTTCACGTGAAAGTCCGAAAATACTGGATCATTTATATTACAGGTCGTCATGTTTGACCATAACCCCTTATATCATTATATCAGGCATGTTTGGTTGATCCGATCAACTTAGTTGATAATTAGCGGTGTCACAGTAGTAGATATATTATAAGTTCTAGTACTTCTCCATTACGTCATTATACTCAAGCTCAAGCCATGGTTGATAAGTTCTCAGCTCTTATCACGACATCGAGGATGATTCTTCTTCGGAGTGGAATTTCCAGACAGTAGCCATTACACTGTTTGTAGTCATTCCGCTTTTAGGGCACTTAGGACCCTTCGGTTTGCAATTATTCGATAGCTGCCAATAACCACACAAGTCGGAGGATATAATGAAAAACTTCAGAGAAATTATAGAGGCGAAAGCATAGAATAATAACATATGTTATACTTGTTTTGCTGCAGCCTTTGAAGAACGAGATTTTGCAGAAGTTAGGTGATTTTGTACACATTCCCTTAGCTCTGCTTCTTCCATGTTCTCAAAAAAGAGTGACCTGCGTATAGTCCTATAAATTTTTCAAACGTAGACAGCATGATAATTTTACATATTTTTATTTATGAGAATGTAGTAAAAAATGACGAGCGCTGAAACATTCGATGGTACAATTTTATTAACGTATAAAATAAAATAAATTATCTTAATCTCTAATAGTTTTATCGTCATCTCAATCTAATAATTTTATGGTTTAGCTAGATTAAGGTCATAAAGAGCTTAACTTTAAAAGTATGAGAAATAATGTGTTATATGTTTTTTTTATTTTTATTTGTTTTTAAAGTTGTTTTTGTATAGTAGTAAAAGAGATTTATATTTGTTTGTTAAAACTTTTGTTTCCAATTTTGGAATAAAGACGAGACAAATATTTGGAAATTTGGAAGAGAGTCCATGAAATACATGGGTCAAAATTAGTTGTTGTTCTATAGGGATAGAGAGGTATTTAAGTTGATTAGAGAAGTATTCAAGTTGATTGATTGTTTATCAATTTTGTTTCGTGGAGCAAACAAAGAGTTGGGTGGAAAAGCTATTTCTAATTGAGTTAGGCAATATTTCTTGAAAGCGCATTTTGAAACCCCCAAATCTCTAGGACCTCCATTGTTTTGTATACAACAAGATCTCTTGCATGTCATGGCCATTCGAGACATCAAAAGATCATATGGACTCTTAAAAAGGCTCGTTCATTCGAGACATCAAAAGGTCACATATAATCTTAAAGAGTCCACTTAGGAAGAGTCCACTCAGGAACTACATGTGGTGCCCATTGAAAAGAGAAATCATTACAAATTTCTAATCAGGTTGGATCTTCCAAAGGAGTTAGAGACCATGCCTTTCCTTTCTAAAAAAACCTTACAACATTGGAGAAAATCATCCACAAAGTTAGAAGACTATCCTAAACAACCACACCAAATTCTAATTCTAAATAATTCTAGATGCATGATGGTTAGAGATATGAGCCTGAGACCAAATTCGCCTGAAACCAAATTCTAGATGCATGGTTGTTAGGGACAAGAGCACGAGAAAATGATAAAGGAGATGTGAAAATAAAACTACCAACTTGACCAAGTGCATGTTGGAGAGTGTCATAGAGATCCAACAGCTATGTTATAACCTTACCAAGAGGCATTGACCTACGACCTTGGGAACTTATATAAGCCTTCATAAAGATACAAGTGCTAGAGTAGGAGTGTCAGAGCATGGGTCGCACTCCCATTAAGTTCAATGCCTTCCACTTCAATGGAGAAGTGTTATATGTACTAATTAGAATAAAAGTTTACATTTTAATTTCAAAAATTTATAAAAGTTGATATTTTTATTAGAATAATCAATTTGTGTAATATTATATAATATTATATAGTTTTTTTAATATTATAATTTTTATAAATAATTATTATCTATTAATTCATTTATTGATTTTTTATTTTATTTTGTTTTTCAATCTTATACTCAAATATTTATGTTTTTATTTCTTAATCTTTTTACACTATTTTCTTTTGCTTCTTGAACTAGCTCTTTTCTTTTTCTTTTCATTTAAATTTCCACCGATCAATCCTTGCTAGAGCTCCTTTCAATTCAATTCATTAATATTTTTTCAATTCTGATCTTTAATCCTTATATATAGAGACATTATTATTTAATTCAGTTCATTAATATATGTGAAATTATGAGACATATTATTATGTAACTTTTTTAAAGTTCTTTTATATGAAATTCTTAATCTCTTTTCTTTTCATTTAAATTTCCACCTATCAATCCTTACTAGAGCTCCTTTCAATTCAATTCATTAATATTTTTTCAATTATGATCTTTAATCCTTATATATAGAGACATTATTATCTAATTCAATTCATTAATATTTGTGAAATTATGATATTTAATCCTTATATAGAGACATATTATTATGTAAATTTTTTTTTAAAGTTCTGTAACATGAAATTCTTAATCTTTGAGTTACTATATATAGCTATAAAAATTTATAATATATAATTTTTTATTTAAACTTTTGACTTTGTTTAAAAAAAAAAAAAAATTAATTATTTTAACAATTACTTTGTGGCCATTGTTATTAAAGGATTCCTAATCACTTATTTAGACATCATTAAGCTTTTTTATCCTTAATAATGGTGAAATATCCACTTGAAATGTTGGACATGATTATAAACAATTAAGACCTAAAATTTAAATAAGATTATTAGAAACCATTATAATCAAAAAATTTAAATAAACAACCAACCACACAAACAATTTAAAGAAATTATAATTAAAAAAAAAAACATCGTGCATAAATAGCATAATTATCAACAATTATGATATAAAATTTCAAAACAACAACTAAGAATAAAAAAAATTATCAATTGTACTTTTAAACACCTATATGTAAATGAAAATTTTATAATAATATTATATGCATTAATAAACTTTCAAATTGGTAAGTTTTCATTAAACTAATAATTTTACTTTGAATTGGTGGTTAATGTTCATTAGTGCACTATCATGTATAATTAGACCCAAATCCATAAGTATCAATTCTAGAGGTATCATTAAAAATCTTGTTAGTGACACCATGTTTTCATAGTGTGTCATTACACCTAAACTCATACATTAGGGGGTTAATACTACCATGTTCCGAGACATGTAACAGGGTGTGTCATTACACCAAAATCCATAAATGTTAGTAAACTTCCAAACTCATAACATTGCTTTGAGTGAGAGGTTACTTGTACCATATTCCCATGTTAGTTGTTAGTACAACAATGATAGACCATAAAATTAGGAGGTAAGTGGTGGTTAGTCAAAAAGTGATGGGATTATTTGTGAGCCTAATGACCCCTGAAAAGGGAGTGTGATCCATTAATATAGTGGGAAGGTACTATAGGAGAGTGGGAGTATTTGTGAGCCTAATGGCTAGAAGCCATTAATATAGTGGGAAGGTAGTGTGGGAGAATAAAATCAATGTGATGGGAGTATTTGTCAACCAAATGGCCTGTGGATAGCGAGTGGAAACCATTAATATAGTGTGAAGGAAGGGTAGGAAGCCATTAATATAGTGGACAGGAAGTGTCGAAAGCCATTAATATAGATAAAATGTTCTGCAACTAAGTAAAAGTGTGAGAATGATCTCATTACACAAACAAAGGTTGCACCAGAGGATGTCAAAAGAGTGTTCTATATCTACTATCTTCTAAACATAAGATTAAAAGATAAAATGACATCAAAGTGTATCTCAGGTTAAAATATAAAACTTTATAGGAAAATTGTAAACATTTGTGGAAATTTTATGTTTAAACCATGAAAAAGACAATATTTTACTTGTAAAAATATGAAAAATAATATATATTCAAAGAGAGATTAGTAAGAAAATTTAAATTAAAATGAATGTATTTTCATTAGACTAATCCAATAATACATTATACTGATATTCCTATATTTTTTATGGATTAGATTAAATACTTGAACTATTATTACTGAAGTAAAACCTTTACAAAGTTTGATTTTCAACATTAACTTGCCATCCCTGTATCAAATTAAAAGCTATTGTCATGTAAATGAATTAATATTGTTATGAAAAAAACTTCAAGCAAAAAATATTTATCAATTTATTTGGAACCAAAGCAAGACACAAAATTGAAGTAACTTACATCATTTTCAAAAAAAATGAAAAGTTATTTTAATTTATTTGAAGAAAAATGATTTACACATTAATATCATTATAGATAATCAATTTTTATTTTCAATAACATACCTATAACACAAACAAAAATAAAAAATCAATGAATAAGAAAATGCTAGAAAGGAAAGGACGGACAAACATATTTTACTTCTTTTTGTAAAAGAGGCTCTTCCAAATCTGCTACAGATTTCTTTTGACTCCATGGCAATTTATGATCTGCACCTTTCTTCTTTTTATCACCACGATTCATATCGTTTTCTTTTTGAATTATATCTTTTAATCCCAACAAAAAAAGCTATATGACAAAAGCAGTGAATAGATTCTATGTTGAAAACTAAACTTGAACACAAGAACTTAATCAGATTTGGAAGGAACATGGATATTGTTAAGAATGATGGAAATCACTATGAGGAGGTGGAGCAGGAGAACTATATCTATCTCCATTGAAGGGATGGAATAAATGCGAATTTGTGTGGTTAAATGGGAAGGCATAGAGTGTCAATAACCATTGAGGTAATTGAAGAAATGGGTAAATGGACACTTATAGCTCCATTACATGGAGGAATAAATGAGAAGGGGTGTGGTTAAATGAGAAGGCAGAGAGTGCCATAACCCGTTAGGTAATTGAAGAAATGTATAAATGGTCACTTATAGCTACATTAAATAACTAGTTATAACACTTATATGTTATAAAATATAAATTGATTTTTTAACTTATAAAATAATTATTTTAATTAAATATTATAAATTGAGTTTTTAATTTATAAAATAATTATTTTAATGGCATATTATTTATCAAGTTTTTTTAAATAAAAAAAATATCTTTTTGAAAATGAAAACACTCCTTTTCCATTATTTTATCCGGTTTTTACTTAATTAGCTTTCCTCTCCAACATCCAATTTCCATCCAATTTATTAAAAGTAGAAAAGACTGTTATGTCTAGTGAGCCCCAATGTAACAGTACCAATCTCATGGCTGACTTCTGAAAATTCCACATAAGGAAGAGAGAAATCCCATTATTCCTTCCATAACTTGGTGGATTATGGATACTCTACGTATGGGATGCTAGGTAATTTTGAACAAATAACAAAGCAGCTACATCTTGAAACTTCTCACCAATTCTACTTCTTAAGAATTGATAGCTAAAATATTTACTTTAATGCAAGACTCGACTAGCAGACTCACTGGGTGGAACACACACAACAACTCAAGGAGATATCCAAAGAATTATTGGATGATTATCTGGAGGCAAGCTGTTCTTCAGACATCGTGTCAGTGAAAGTCAATTCCATGAAGAATTATTCGCCCAGTAGCCTAGTTGAAGATTATGATCCCCTTGTTTCCTTCATACTAGCTCAGAAGTTCAATAAAATTTCACACCGCTTCCATATTTGTAATTTCTGTTACATACTCACGCATAAATTCTGCCATAAACTCTGTAACGCCAGTGGTATTGACGGGCAAGGTATCCGGGTATATGCGAAGGAGAGTAAATTGCAGTTATCTTGACTGCATCTAATGCGACCGCGTCCAGTGATCACCCCACCGCCATGCCTGAAGGGTTCCTCACAATACACAGATGCGATGATATCTGAGTGAATCAATGTTCTTCCAATAAAATTTCTACGCGTAAACCCTAAGCTTTTATTTTTAACGTTAAAGCTTTGCAGGGTCACCTTCATTTCGTATCTGTCACGTTGTCTTCCTTTCGTATTTTCGTATTGTCACATGACGTAACTTGGGCAAAAGTTGTATATATTTTGTCTTGAGAATTAATCATATTGGATGGTTTCAAATTTGTGCACGTTTGAAATTTTTATTGATTTTTATTAAAATTTATAAAATAGTTTGTGTTGTTGTGCAACTATGAATATTCTATCCAAATGAAATCCAGATTGTTCATTTTTTATTTTTCAAAATTCAACAAGGCCACATCCAAAACTTGAAATAGGTGGAGCGATCGACATCAAAATTACCTCAAATCTCAAAGGTACATGATTAATAATCCATTAGATTATGGAAAGAATAATGGGTTTTCCTCTCCCTCATGAAGGAATAACAGGTTTCCCTAAACGTCATGGTGGAATTTCCATACCTCCAATAATTTGGATAGTCGGAGCAGAAACCTAATTAAGCAAGTACTTCGATAAAATGATGTCAAAATAAGGATGGTTTGCAATTCTAAAATATATATTTATTGTTTACTCTAACAATTAAGATCAAAACTATAGCAGAATATTTTATTTTTCATTGGGATCAAAACTACATAAAAATTATAAAATAATATTTTTAACCAGAAAATTAATAATAATAAATAATATTTTCTAATGTAATTAAAATTATCGTTTTGTAAATTAAAGCGTAATAACATTTTGTATTAACATTCAAAGTGTTATAACTAGCCAAGCTTAATAACCAACCATGCACAATAATGTAGCTACAAGTTACACTTTATCCACTTCTTCAATTACCTTGGCCTTTCCATTTAGCCACACCACTTCCTATTTAATCCATGCCTTCAAAGGAGTTTGATTTAGTTTTCCTACTCCATATCTTTGTTATCAGTCATAGGTTTCCCTTCGCTATAACGTAAAAACCTCTAAGGTAATCTTTTCAAACCAACTTTAGGGTCGAAGGCTAGCCCCTTCAACTCAAAGAGTGATCTCTCTTTTACAACTGAACTACGTAGTGTCACCTCAACAATTGGTTGTATTTATAGTAAAATGGCTGGGAAGTGAGAGGGTTTTGAAAACTATGGTAAGGCAGAGAAATCAAATCCTTTGGCATGGAGTTAGACAGATTGAAAATTAATCAATGGTTACAAATATATTGGTTGTAGTCATAGAAGCTAGGAGCACGATACTTAACATTCCCTTGGACAAGCTTTCTATTGAGAGTGGTAGCAGAAATGGAAAAAAAGCTTATTTTTAAATATAACATCTCACAAATATGAATTCTTTTCAGTTTAGATGGAAGAGTGATGCTTGAATGAAGAAAATTGAGCATGAAAGTAAATTATGAATTCTACTTCTTATACGTTAATCCAGAAGAAAGACATTTGATGTACATACTAAGTAAAGACACATTCACCAAGAAGCAAATTGGGACACATCAACGCATGCATTCTTAGCTTCAAAATACTACATTCTTCTGATAATTAGTCACGTGTGGTTTACCAACATAAACATAGCACGTACGCAAAAAATAACGATTAATTCCAGTATTTGGGGTTTTCCAGATAAACATATTTGTTTATGTTTATGATTTTTTGATGGATTTTTTATGATTGTTATCTCCGTAAATACATATTATTTCTGCAGTAAATTATAACAACTCGTATCAGAGCCATTTTGTGTTCAGATGGAGAGATCGACAGATCTGACTATAGATCATCTCATTTTTTCTCGTTTGATGATATATGAATTGGTTGTTGAAGGTATTATTTACCACCCATCAAGGATTTGATATAGCAAGCTTGTTTTCTACGTGAATAGGCAGATCGAGCAAACATATATTAAGAGGAGGAGTTGTGGTGTCTCGACCACTGAGATGATCATGATCGTCGGCCATATTAAAGTATGTAAGAGAAGCAAGGCTGAAGATATTTGCAAGGAAACAAGCTATGGAAATTGTTGTTTTTATGGTATCTCCGAAGTGGAAAAGGCATATCTACATTTACATTGAAAATCTGGAACATAGACGTGCATATGCTAGTGTTTTCAGTTTTATGGGCATTGCATTTAGAGGTTTTTGTATGTTCTGGTGAGATCAGCATGAGATGGAGGAGGATCTACGTGATATTTGAATATGTGAAGAAGATGTGAGAAGTGATATGTAATGACGCAAAGCAGAGTTGCATTGGAAATGAATGAGAGCGAAATGGATGAGGACGACTGCAGATGGTGAGCAGCGGTTGCATCATTCATCCAAGCAGTGGATTGGACGAGCGAATATGGGTTCTCTCGCTCTTAGAAGGTGGAAATAGAAGTCTTCAGTCACATGGAAGCTAGGCGAATTGGTATGGAAGTTTTGTGTTTAGCAGTGTTTCCCTCGTCGCATAAGGTATGGAAGGACACTGCTTACCTCACTGAATTGAAGTGCATCCAGCTAAAATACCCATAGTCAGTAGCGCGGGCAGGAGTAAAATGAACCACTCGTCCCGCGAGGTCCATGCTGAGGAGGAAGACTATGGTCGGTGGTGGAGAAGGGAAGATCCACCAGGAAGATATCTAGATTGGTTCCAGAGAAATTGATGCTAGATAGAGAGGCATTGATATTTCTAGGTTGTTGGGCCAGTGATTGATATCTCCAGGAAGGATGAAATATGAAGGCCCTGAGATAGTAAGATCGTGGGTTAGTTCAATCGATAAACGCTAAGATAAATCATGTTTCGATCATCCATGTTAGAGTCATGCATTTATCTGGAACATGTGACAGAGAGAGAAATAAATACTTTCTTTGGTTTTTGCACCTCCTACACTAAAAAAAATATTGTGGACACCTCCTCAATGGTAGAGGAGTAGAAATTTGAAATCTTGTTGGATGGCTATGAGCAACAGCTTGGGACTCAATGCATCATAAAGAGCTATTAAGGGCCACAGGTAGCAATCCTATCTCAAATACAATGGTTATGTTATATATGGAAAAGGCCCATTTATTAGGCTGGGTTCAAGCCCCAGGAAAAAAAAAATTCATGGCTTGCTGAATTGATGGATCCGTTGAGAATTCCACTAATGGTGCTTCACAGTGAATGAGCAGCATATGAGACCATGAGACATACGTTGGTTATGAAACTTTGTTTTGGTATAAAAATGAAGATGAGAGAATGGTCATATAAAGAATATCAACAATGAAACAATTTTTTTTTAATAATTATTATAATGGAGTTATTTTTTTTAATAATTATTATAATGGAGTTAATTTTTGCATGTAAATAGACATATTGCTATAGGACTGGTATGGCTGTGGTAAAGTCTAGGATAGATCTAGGTAATAGGAGGGATTTCAAGTTAACAAATACATTGCGTAAAAACTTTGAGGGGGAAAGGGATAGAGTGAGCGGGGTTCTCTCACTTAGCAATTTTGGCTAGTTTTAGTCAAGAAACCCCAAGTAAAGTTTAAGGGGGGAATTGTTAGGTAAACTTGACTTGGGATAGAGTCAATGTTGACTAGCGTAAATAGTAGTGGTTTTGGGGCGCATGGTATTTTTCACCCATGGTTTTCTGCCCATGGTATATGTAATGGAGACTATAAAAGGCTAGGACGACTTCATTGTAAGGTAGTCATAGAGGTGAAGGGTGAAGGTTCACTTGGTTGGATTGGCCAGGATTTTAAAGTACATTAAGGTTCCCCATGGTGTGGTGAATGTTTTCTTGTCTTGGTCCTTCCGCTTCAACATTATTTTTTTATATTTGAAAAAATTGTCAAGCGTAGAAATCCTCTAAGCCCCAACTACTTTTTGCAATATATTTTCAGTCTTGGGAAGCAGATAGTTGTCTTTCAAAGAAATCTTATTAAAATTTTTGAAATCTACACAAATTTTGATTTATCTACTCCTTTTTATAGGGAAAACGAGATTGGAAATCCAATTATAAAATATTAATTACAAAATAATATTAGTATCAAATAATATCTTAACTTCCTTTTCTGTTAATGGAAACAAATTGGGATTAATCCTTGTGAGTTTATGTTTAAAATGCTTCTCATTTCCTCTAAGTGGAATAGTGTGCTAAATGATGGCTTTGTCATAAACCTTCAAATCCTCATACCTCGATGCAAAGACATCCAAAAACTCCCTTAATAACTCAACATATTCATATTTCTATTTCTCATCCAAAAAATTGGAGAGCTAAAAAGTTTTGGGCTCTTCTTTAGTTCCTATATCATAATCCTATAATTAGTTGCTATTAGGTTTAATATTTGGCTTTACTGAGACATCATTTATATTAAACAACCTATCCAAAGGTACTAAACCAATGGGGATGAAATTAGTACTAAGTTCAATTATGGGTTAATCGCTAATAGCATTTAAAAACTCATTTGAACCTCGATGTGAATTTGGTTCCATATCTTCATCAATATTGTTGTTGTAAAAATCATCGTTCATCTCTAAGAATATCTTGATCCACTTGGTGTCGAAAAATTTCCAAATATTGATGTTGTTTGGGATGGAAGGCCTATGCCTTACATGAATCTCATATTTTCTATTCGGATAAATGGGAATCTTAAAAGAACTAGCAACAGTAGCTAGGGAGTTTGCTATACCATTTTCTTCTCTAGAAACAACAAAAAATTTATGTTATGAAAATAAATTCCGAAACATATCGCATACCTCACTTGGATAAGCCCTCATCCTCATATGTCTAGATTGATATGTACCCTTTACTTGCTTCACAACCAACTAAGAGTCTCCAAAGACATCAATCCTTTTCTCTTTATGTTCTCTCATTAGATTTAATCCAATGATCAAAGCCTATACTATAAAATTTTGTTGGTGCATTCAAAATATAGTTTGAAGGAGTGTACCTCACTACTAATATTTGGTAGAAAAATATATATACCTGCCACTAAACCACATTTGCAAGCGGAACTGTCAAAACACATGTTCCATATCCCATTATCTTCAACTACGTGTACCTTTTACTCCTAAAATTCATCTTCTATTTGTTGTTGTTTCTCTTATTCAAAGCACAAATCATTACAAAACATTTGAGAACCAAGATCAGTTTCAACTGCATAAACAAGATGACTCTCCGGTTCAACTTTTCTTCTTACCACGTAGGCCATCTGAAATTCCCTATAAATTATCCTTAGTTCTCCAAATGCTGGTATGGATGCATATAACATATGAGGTGCCTCCAAACTTATTTTACCAAGACTGTGAAAGAAACATTCCAAACTTGGGTGGGATATTTTCTACTACCATGTCCATAACAATAGCTTTTGGAGGAACTTGGGTCATATTCACCATAATATATTTAATTAATCCCAAGCACTGAACCTTTCTCGAATCAAAGGAGAAAAAATCTTTGTAATTCCTGCATTATAGCCCAATGATTTCATATCAAATTATGCAGTACATCAATGAATTGTGAGCATTAATGTTTATCTTCCACATTCTTTGAACCATTCACCGTTGTAAATGATTTGTTTGATATACCTATTTACTTTTAATAGTTCAGAAAAGGAATAGGAATCTTATCTTACCAATTTCATTCTCTAAAATTTAACTATACGTGGGTCTTTTCCATCACATTCACATCCTTCTTCGCATCATCAACCTTATTCAGATCATATTTGTTGGGTCATCAAATTTCTTAATTATGTCTCTCTTTGGATATACCTCTTGTTAGTTTTCTATAGGTTTTAGTGGTGGAGGTTTAATTCTTCCACTACAAGGAAAAGACCCTCTAGTAGATGTTTTTGAGGAACCCCTTATAGAAATACCCCAAACATCCCTTTGTAGTAGAGGTTACTAGAGAAGGTTGACAGGTGGAGGTTTATGCAAATGTTTTTCTTCTGGTGTGCTTATCATCCTAAAACACACCAGTGCATTCAACTAGAGAAATCATCAGTGTGCACAAAACATTGGCACACTGAGACACCGTGTGCTCCATAAAAATCTACCCACTGCGTCTTATTACTGTAGCACACTGATTCTTTACAAAGGTTCCACACTGGTGCATCCTAAAACCCCATGCTAAAATTGAAACATCACGATGAGGTATTAAGAAACCATACTGGTGCACCTATAAAACCTGCATACTGGAACATGATTAAATAAATAAAAAACTATAGCAAAAAATCCACATTTTTCACTTTTCAGTGCTCCAGAGCTCTGAAGCACCGATGCAACTTTACCTTGTGTGAGGCGTCATACCCTCAGTCCTCCCATTGCATGCACTGTTGTTGTCCATTTCCCACCATCTCCATTATAAATTTTTCAAAATGGTGGGAAAATTTAGTTTTGCAAATTATACAACTTATATGCCTCCTCGATGGCCAAATGTACAGGAATTTTCCTTATTTTTCCATAATTAAACCTTTTACTCGATTAGTTTTGTAAATTAGCTTAAAATTCACCTTCCTTTAAAAAAAATAAAAAATTCCCGCCTGGTGCGCTCGAGCCGTTTGGCTCGCACTGGATCGCAGTGCTGCCTATAAATTTATAGGCCATACCACAACTAGTGCTAATGGTATCCACACCGGTTCCAGGGTAGTACCGAAAGGCGCAGTGTGATTTTTTAAAATTAAAAAAAAGGGCGGTGCGATCGATTACCTAGCCACACCGTTGACCCTATCAAATAGCAGGATGTAGTGCATTGATAGAAATATCCGCCTTGGGGCATGTAGTTTTGTTAGCGCACCACATTCTGGAAATTCGACATGGTCAATGGTGCGGCCTAGTAAAATACTGCACCGTTGAATATGTAGTGATGCCAAGAGGGTAGTGCAGTGACCAAACTATACGCACCGGGCACTGGTCCATAGCCAATGGTGTGGTCTGTTATACCACCACACCATTGATTTTGGAGCAATGCTAGGAGGGTGGTGCAATGAAAATTTGCAGGTGCACCGCCTCCAGTGCACTGCAAATTTTATGGTGCAACCCCTCTGGTGCGCGACAAAAAAAAGACGCACCATTATTGGTGCATGCCTGTCTGTTGTGGTGCATCAACTATATTTTTTTCAAAAAAAATTATATATGTATATTCATAAATACATGTCTCATTTAATAAAAAAAATTTATTTAATATGTCAATAATTCAACGACGTGAAAGGAGAGAAGAGAGGGAACATCAACAACAACAGGCAGACCAGTATAACATGGATCGCCTGTGGGAGGCATGCGAGAGGGAGAGAGATGAATACCCTCACCCTATTACAAAAACTACCTAGGGGATCCTAAGGCAGGTAGGCCTCCTCAAGTTCTATGAGGAGGCTACATCCCTAAAGGGCCATGGTGTGTTTTTGCGACATCTTATTTGCAGCTGGAATGCCCACCAACAAGTTTTCTGGGCTGGTCCTAACTAGTGGTACACACCCACTGTGGAGGACATCTATTTCATTACTGGCCTATTAAGTAGAGGGGTTTATTTTCCCTCATTCCTAGAGGTTCCAGTTGGCTAAGCAATAGGGAGTCAGTTGGTGTAGTCTCAGAGATACATTAGCACAAATATACTGTCTCCTTCAGATTTTTAGGTCTCCAGAGGTCAATTACGTATTGTTTCATTTGGTAGTGAGGAGGTCAGGTGCTTCTCACCTCTAATTTCAACCATTTCACACAACACTAGTGATGGGGAACACATTAGTTTCCCACTTCTATATTATGTTGATTCTTTCATACAGGAGCCACGACTTTTCGGGTGGTCTGCCATTTTTTTGGGGAAGTTATGTACATCTTTAGATAGATGTCATGCTCATGCACAAGGGAGGGTTAACTTCCCTTTTGCTTCAGAGATATTTTTTTTATTTTTTGAGAGTTTTCTAGAGACAAGGTCTACTTTCGTTCGGAAGCCTCATAGGTCGATGCTGCATGTACGAATGCACATGTGGGGACAAATGATGCCCAAGAGGGGTGAGATTGAGTTTTCCAAAAGGATATCACCTGATGCACTGGAGTTTCAAGCCAGTTTTGATGAGCATTCCTTCGTTATGGTCCCCTGTCCTTATGCTAGTTTAGATTGGTGAGGTTGTGCCAACATCCTCTTCAGAAAAGATGATTCATCGAATGATAGAGGTGATATTAGTATTCTATTTAAATTTATTGTAACATTTTCTTTAACTTGTTTTTATTAAACTATTTAATGAAATGGTCTAATTATTTTTATGTACTTATATATATTTTGCACACATTGGGTCTTTTGATTGCCACGAGATGCCAACGCCACTAAATGATCCAGGTGTGGATTCTGATGATGATTAGGACAAGGCAGATGTTGCGGATCACGAGGCCGGTGCAAATAGACCTAATCCTACGTGTGCGCTGGTACCGCATTTTTTTGGGCATGGGCCTGACAGTAGATTGAGGATGGAGTTGGGCGACCAACATTTTACATTATTTGTTGAGGTGGGAGTCAAACCCGCCACTATGAGAGATATACAGGCTGATGCTAGGCTGGTACATATGTGGAGAGGCATGTCACATGACATGTTCAACTTGATGCAACATGTCATAGGAGATACAGGCTTAGTTACGCAGATGAGGAGGGCCCTTCGACGTTATAGGCATGGTCAAGACACATCACGTCAATAGACTATGAGCAGCGACGTATCATTTGATGATCACGATCAGGGGAGTTATCATCGAACACCTCACGCTACACAAGATGAGCATATTGCATCATCAACTAGAAGTCATGATGAAGAGCATGTTGGACCATCATCCACATAAAGTTAGTAGCCTGCCGCATCCAGCAATACTTATGATCATGAGTAGGTTGGGCCATCAACCATGTCAAGTCATCACGATGAGCAGCCAACAGTTGATCCTGATTAGCATGAGGCATCAATACCAAATCAACAGTCACGTGATGATCAACATGTATCTGAGCTTGTCGATGTTGCACCATTGACTGAGCACACCTCGACTAGTACTGCTATTGATGATGTACCACCAGTTGATATTTGCATTTATATTCTAGTTGTATATTTTTGACATTATATATATATATATATATATATATATATATGTGTGTGTGTGTGTGTGTGTGTGTGTGTGTGTGTGTGTGTGTGGTCCATGTATTTTATATTCATGTAGAGATTGTACTTAACTTACATGTTGGTGATCATCATGACGTGTATATTTTTAGATCATATTATATATGTTTATTTAATGTGCAACTTGCACATAGATGTGTATGTGATAGCAATTATTTGACATGCGTTGTATATTTGATGTTTGTGTTGTGATGATGTACTACAATGCTAATTATGTTTTGTTAGATAATCATGATCACGATGATGTTAGTGAATTTGAATGTGTTTTTTAGTCGAATATGATGTTTGTACGATGCTAATCATGATCGTGATGTTTATTAATTAATTTAACATTAAATGATCATGATATTTATTAAATATTATGTGGTGATTGTAATTGAAATTTTAATTTTAATTTTATGTAAAATTGTAAAATTGTATTTGGATTTGTAATTGTAACTTTAATTTTAATTGTATGTAAAATATTTGGAAAAATTTAATTGTAATTGTAATATTTAATTTATTGTGAAATGGTTGTAATTGTAATTTTATATATGAAAAATGGTAAAATTGTAATTCTAATTCTAATTCTATGTGAAATTCTAAAATTGTAATTGTATTTGTTTAATTGTAATTTTAATTGTAACTGTATGTAAAATATTTGTAAAATTTTAATTGTAATTGTAATATTTAATATATTGTGAAATGATTGTAATTGTAATTTTAACTATAATTGTATATATGTACAATTGTAAAATTGTAATTGTATTTGTAATTTTAATTTTAATTGTAGTAAAATATTTGTAAAATTTTATTATTAATTAATAAAATTAATGGTGCCCCGACCAGATTCTTCAGAGCTCAAAGGGGAATCCGACAAGGCTGCGCGCTATATCCTTTGATCTTCATTACTGTCATGGATGGTTTCAGCAAAATGATGTAGATGGCAGTGGCCTCCCGCTTCATATCGAGTTTCTCATTCTCTGACGAGGTATGCATCACCCACTCCTTTTTTGTGGATGACATACTTATTTTTAGTCAAATAAATAGGAATAATTTTTTCTAACTTCATTATATGCTGATTTGTTTTGGAAGGGTTTCCGGATTGTGTATCAATAAAAGAAAATCTCTACTCATCTACGAACATGGAGATGAACAAGAGATATTTTTTATTGCAAACTTCATGGGCATACAAGCTAATCACATGTCCGGGGGTTTAAATTATCTGGGTTTTCATATCAAGACATGTGGATATGGAGTAAAGGACTGGATGTGGTTAGTAGAGAAATTTAAAGCTAAAATACACAAATGGTCACACCGTTGGCTCTCTTTGGGAGGGAGACTGGTTCTCATACAGGTTGTACTATCACAATACATTGTCTACTAGGGACACATATATTATCTCCCTGAAAGAATTGTAGTGCTCATCGACCAGATTATAAAAAACTTCTTATGGGGTGGCGCGGATAAAAAAACCAGGATACGTTTGATCAAATTTGAGAAGTTATGCATGCCCAAGCATATGGGGTGGTGGGTTATCCTGAATATACACTTTTTCAATAGGGCTCTGATGTTTAAATCCCTTTGATGAGTTTTCAATGGAAATAGAATATGGAACGACATTGTATATGACAAACATTTGAAAAATGAATCTCCGCTTCAGCTAATGCACTTACCTCGATGTCTATTAGGCATATGGATGGGATATAAGAAGATTTTACATTTTTTTGTAGACAGGCTCATATGCCTATTCGGTGATGGAAGGAGTATAGTTTTTGGGACTAATAAAATAAGCAGAATGGGAAAATATTTCCTCCCTGATCCGGTTTTAATCCATAGGCTCACACAACGGGGTTTTATGTTTTTCAATCAACTTATACAATACTGGCTACAGGAGGCTCCCGTTATAAAATGTGCATCAAATCTGGGCTTAAGAGGCACTGATGAGGGACGCTGGGCAGAATATGTAATGAAAGTGAAGGCTTTCGGTTTAACTTACAGCAGAGATGGGGATACGATTATATGGGATAGAGTTTTGAAAAAGGGTAACATTGTGGTTCGGGAGGCATACATATCCCTTATATCACAAGGGGAATGCCCTGGCATAAATGATGTTTTCTAGCCATATTGGATACGATCCATACCCACCAAGATTATAATATTTGGGTGGCTAGTGTGGAGAAAACGAATCCTCACATGGGATGTGCTAAAACACAGGGGATTCATGGGATAGAGTAGATGCGTACTATGCAAACAAAGTGAGGAGACTGTGACACATCTTTTCTACGAATGCCCATTGGCATTGCAGATATGGAAATTGTTTGCCCCCCATATTATTGAGCCCTCATGGAATCCTATAGACTTCATTAATATAGTGAAGAGGTGGGATATGATAAAAGGGAAATACAAATCCATGCCTTTCTACATCATATGGGAAATCTGGTTGACCTGTAATAGAATTATCTTTGAAGAAGGTTGTTTCTCAATTCAACGGATACATAGAGCCATCATAAATTGGTTTGAGCATCGAGAGGGGGTGACCACCCCACCAATAGACCATTCTATAAGGATCATACCACATGATATTTCTACACCAACGATCTTTTTTGATGGTGCCTGTCAGGAGGTAAAAATGGGAAGTGGTGTTTGGATAAATATATCAGATTCTGAGCACATCCATATATCTTGGAATGCTGGACCGAGCACAAACACTATGGCAGAACTTATAGCACTCTGGAGTGGGCTATATGCTGGATACAATTTGAGGATTAGAAACGCACACATATATGGTGATTCCAAGGTGGTAGTTGGAATATTTAGTGGAGGATCATCTCTCAATGCCTCTATGGCACACGACTGGATGCAGAGGACTTAGAGGCTATGGGAATTACTAGAACAGCCTCCGATTAGTCACATATACAGGGAAATAAATACAAGAGCGGACATAATTTCCAAAAAAGGTTTGGATATGGTTTTTGGAATTATGAGGGTTGAACAATATCTACATGGAGACCATGTTTGGACATCTGACATTCCCATCCCCTGATGGGTGGTTAACATGGTTTAACTCACCCCTTTTTGCTATTGTTTTTTTTTTCCTACTTTTTTTTTACAGAAGAAAGCGAGCGTGGGATACTACCAAGTTGCAGACAAGCGAGCAAGTAAAGAGCAGAACTGGAACCGTCCCAATCCGGCAAACCTTCTTTACAAAAATTGGAAAATAAACTACTGGAACATTTGAACATGATACAACGGATTTAGCAAGTGAACCGAATGGGATATTTAAAAAGTTTATTAATTATTGCATAGTGAACATGAATCATAATTCTATCTACTACAAGAACTCGGGAACACGGTTGAGGATCATATTTGGCAAGAGAGCGAGAAAGCGGACAGAGTGCCCTGATAATCATTGCGGAGAGGATCCTTTCTGGGCACTTTGTATTATGCAAGCTGATTTTAAGATCAATTCCTAAAAAATCTTAGATCGAATTGATGTTTGTATTTTTGATAAACAGGATGATATTATCAAATGAGTAATTATGCTTGTCATTTTGAAAAAGGAAGCGGAAAATGGGCTGCCAAATCAAAATGTTGTTTATAAAAAGTCATGAAGATGTGTTATAATTCACAGATATACGTTAGGTTAATAGCTAGCCCTGTGATAGGATATGGTATGGGCATGAGATGATATCCACTTGGGATTCCTCATTACAAATTCGATATATCAATGCTTCTACAAAATGTACTGCTTATTTTTTCAATAACAGTGTTTTTTTCCTCTGAAAAAAAAAATTGTAATATTGTAATTGTAATTCTAAATGTAAGTAAAATTCTAAAATTGTAATTGTATGTAAAATTATAAAATTGTAAATGTATGTAAATTCTAAAATTGTATTTTTAATTTTAATTGTAATTGTACATGAAATTGTAAAATTGTAAAATTGTAATTGTAATTGTAATTGTATGTAAAATTCTTTAAAATTGTAACTATAATTTTAATTGTAATTGTAGGTGAAATCGTAAAATTGTAATTGCAATTCTAATTCTAATTCTGATTTTATTTAAAATATTTGTAAAATTTTAATTGTATTAATGTGAAAATTTTAGTTGTATTATGTGAAATGACTTTATTAAAAAAAAAATTTGTAAATTTATAAAATTTTAAATAATTGGAAAATAATAAATCTACAATAATATGAATTTTTGTAACATAATAAAGCTTAGATAATAATGTAAATAAATTCATGTACTTTATAATTATCACTATTTTACTATGATCTTACATACAACAAAAAAATAACTTTATATAGTATGCCATTATTTTTGAGATCAACATAATTGCAAATTATCAAGTGAAATATTGATTTTAACATTAACACACTCCGAATTACCAATTAAATCAAAATACATATTATAATGTTTCGAAAAAAAGAGTGAGCTTATAAGTTATAAGGCATTTAAGTCCTCTTCTTTATAAAAAACCATCTTAACAAGTATAAATATTGATGAAATAACACATGTACCATATGACTCTCAGTTCTCATGATCACCCTCATTATCTTCCAGCTCGCATGGCATGATAACACTATTGTTCGCAAAAATATGTTTTGATCTAGGGTCATGTCGCAATATGAACCACCAATCCCTATCCAACACATCTGGGTGAAAAAACACCTGTTTGTAGTGTTTTGGGAAAGCATAGGGCTCCTTAGCTTCATCCCACATCTTTCTAGAGTTGATACATATCAACCTACTATCACGATATTCCTTTACATGATTCCGATCAAAGGTGTCCCACCACTTGCACCTAAAAATAACACATTACAAAGAAGAGAAATCCACTTCAATGATCTCTTATATATTTTCGATGTAACCTAACATCCCTCGTACTAGGTTTTGATCACGGTGGCCAGATCAACTAGATTGATCCAACTTAACTTCCACTCCTTAGTCTTGTGTGATGTGTCCATTATCGACATTTTTTGTGCGAAATGGTGTCCATATGCCCACATAGATGGGAAAAAATGAAACTATGAAAAAGTTAAAACCATAGTGTCATGTGTCTTATAATAACCCAACAGTTAAAATATGAAATATAGATGAAATTACATTTGAAAGGTGCATCATTAAGTTTCAAATGTACATATAAATTAAATATATTATTACACAGATGCAACTCCCAATCCCTACGTTTAGTGCATCCTCTTCAGCACGTGGGTAATGACTGGTTGCACCGTATTTCTCTCTGACTTGGTTAGCAACCCAACTATTGGGGCATATTTTTAGCATATTTTATTTTAAATGATCGGGAAAGGGCACGCTTCTACAATTCAACCATATAAATTATATCTTGTCATTATTCCATTTCATCCTCTTTTGTTCGTGAAATGCAACCCATGGTTGTGTCGCTTCGAAATTGTAAAGAACTAATTTATTGATTGCTTCAATTTCTGCATTTGCTGATGAAATCAAAATGACATTATATAGTAAATAGAGATCAAAATAAACATTATATCGAAGTTCAACATGAATGTTTAATTTGTGTAAATTTGAAAAATTGTAAGTTGCTTGATATTTATCATGCACTTTTTTCCATTCGTTTCGAGCAACTCCCCTTCTCTTTTGTCTTCATCCCTTTCACTATCCAAAATCACTAGACCTGGCCTATTGTCGATCTGCTTGATGTACTCAGTGACATAATAGAAAGATTCATACGATATGTACCCCTCTGCCATATA
This sequence comes from Pinus albicaulis, assembly GCA_034641835.2. Taxonomy (NCBI): domain Eukaryota; kingdom Viridiplantae; phylum Streptophyta; class Pinopsida; order Pinales; family Pinaceae; genus Pinus; species Pinus albicaulis. Next base: position 1,328,030,391 of record CM076570.1, read on the forward strand.
CCCCTCGAGTTTTTCCCTTTGTCGAACTAAACCTTTCAATTTATTCATCTACCTCTTTAAGAATAACATCCAATGACAAAAAACCACCCCAACTAATTCAACCTCATCCACTAGGTGGATTACAAGATGAACCTATGAAATTACATGAACACAGTGGTTATTATCCATTCTACCAACAATCCTCAACTATATCTTGATACCACCATATAATTTATTCTAGTACATGAATATCGCTGGCTTGTGATCAACATTACAAATACATGTTTGTGTAAGCACATCCTAGGTCTTGAAAATTTCATGTTCACCTCCACATGAGCAGGACAATGTCTATGAAATTCATATAACAATATTATACCATTAATTTATGTTTTAGCAGTCCACATACATGGGAGGATAAAATTTATTAGCCTATTAAAATAATAAAATCATGCTTTTGACATTATACGTACTCTTAGAAGATTCAAATGGTCATGTGATTTCAACCCCGACAAATGGTCATCCATAGTGAAGCACCGCCATAGTGAAGACCCATATGAAGATGGCACCCTCACACCCATTATAACTTCCTTCTCCAAAGAAATATCAGATTTTTTCTAAATCCATGGGGCATCACATTCTTTGAAATACCATGAATTAGAGGGACCAACGCCTACCTCTGATCTTATACTTTCTAATTGTCTTGCCCAATGTTTCTATTTTCTTTTTGAATTAATAAGACCTTTCCTAACAACCAATGTGTCACTTTGTTTATTGATATATTATTTTTACTTTCCATAAAAGTTATGAAACATATATATATATATATATATATATATATATATATATATATATATATATATATATATATATATATATATATATATATATATATATTCATGGGATCTAATAAGTGGGTAATCCTAATATGATCCCAATATGGGAGGTTATAAAAGATAGATTTCCATTTCATCCCAATGGGCACTTTCTCTACATAGGTGTCGAAGAATTATGGATCATCGAACATAGGCTCCCCATTTGAATCAAAAAATTCTATGAACTCCTTCTCCTTCTCTCTCTCATATGATCTAAGCCATTTAGCTCGTGTCATTATTGGAGGCTTTTGGGTTCTCTCTCAATTACCATTGAAAGCAGATGCTCTTCTTCTGTAAGCTTGTTCTTCTGGGAGGAATACCCTGGAGCAATCATACACTGGCTTTCGTAGGTCCTTGTACCATTTAGCTTTCATAGAAGGTCCACAACATTTACATCCAAAATACCCTTTTGTTACAAGACCTGTGAGATTATTGTATACAATTTATATGCATTGCACGTTAAATAATATCATGAAGATCAGAACAATTACAACAAATTAAATAACTAATATACAAAATAATATTGTCACGTATATAAACAGATCAATAAAAATGTAATTTACCAGAGAAAATGCCTAAGCCTGGATAATCATGTGCCATGTAAGCACATATTCCATACAATGTAAAACTGTTGTCTTTTGTGAAGGGTCTTGATACATCATTTACATTTATCCCATCCCATAATTCCTTCAATTCATCTACAAGTGGTTATAAGTAGACATCCATATTCTTTACCTATCTTCTACCAGGGACTATGCGAGAAAACATAAGATATTCATTCTTCACGGACAACCATGGGGGTATATTATTATTGATCATTACTACAGGCCAAACAAAATAGTTGGTGTTCTAGAGGGAATATGGGTTGATGCCATCCATGGCTATGCTGAGTCGTAGACTTCGTACTTTGTCGTTGAAATTTTTGGGCCATGTATCATCTATATGCTTCATGTCTATTGAATCAGTTGGGATTCACATAACTCCCAACTCACTTTTGTGTGAGGCATGCCATCCCTGCAACATACCTAATTATTTGCAATGAAAGAGCCTTTGAATCCTTGGGATTATACGCATGTGCCTCAATATATTAAAAGGAGGACCACGTGATTTACCCTTCTTTTTTTATTTATCATACCTGTGATGCCCACATTTTGAACATATCTCTTGGTCTGCATATTCTACTATATATAGAATACAATCATTTGGACATGCACGATCTGATATTTACTCAACACCCAACATTTTCAACATTTTCTTTGCCTCTTCGCAGCTACTGGGTAAGACATTATCACTCAAAAGAACATTATCTGTGAATAACCTATAGTTTGTAATTGTTATGGAAAATATTAAATGTACATTAATGCCGATATAATTATTAACATTCATAAAATTGACCATTTGTAATGTTCATTGTGTGATTATATTTCTCGAATTTATATAAGGGAGGAATTTATTGTAACTTGCCTCAAAATTTCTGAGAATCATGCATTCGAAAATCCAAAATTTTCTTTCAATTTGTATAGTAACATCATTTTCCCCAACTCGGTAGACTTTAACTAACCTCTAGGTCCAAACAGAGGGGTGGTGGAAGCAAATTTAAGGCTTTCAAAAAATGTGTCAGCAATATGAGCATCATCCCCTAGCTGATCATCGTTTTGGAATTCATCTAACAACAATGTCTCCATGGGAGTCATATCCCATAATTAATCATCCATACCAACCTCTATTTTATTGCATCCATTGCTAGCTTATGAAGAACTAATATTGTTGTACTCATTCCTAATTGGTGAATCTAGACGTAGCGGGAATTGAATCGGTGGTTGATTCAACCATTCTTGATATTGTTCCTCTCCAATTTTTTCTCTTAATTCAGCCTTCTCGCGATTTGACATTATTTTCGAGTGCAACAAAAGAGGTTAGGTAGGTCGCTCATCATCACTAGAATCCTAATCATTTCAAAAACTGAATCTGAATATGCTTAGTACAAAATCTATGATATCAATTAGTAAGAACATTGAGAATGCATGACTAATTTGTTTGACGTTGAAATTAATAATTACATTAATATACCAAACAATTATTATTACCATCATTATCACGAGATTGTGGCTAGAGGATGCAATATTGTCACAATTGGTAGGGTGAAGCGGCTACCCATTTTCATCTACCAAATGTGCCTTGCGGTATGCTGCTCCTCATAAGAGCTTCCGACATTTTGGAGCTGTTTGATTATTTTTTGCATCTCAACTGGATTCTGAATCTGCATGAACCTATAAATTTTTATACATTATAAATGTTATTAAGATGATTAACATGGATAAAAAACATAAATTCAATTAGATAATGAAAATATAAAGAAAATATGAAGTAAATATTACGTCTTGAGATGGATAGGGAGAACTTCATGATGGAATTTAAGAAATATTATGGAACGAGCTGCATCTTGAATAATTTTCCATTCAATATAATTATGATATTTTCTCCCAGCATTTGAGAAACATCAACAAATTTTTTTAGCGCACACAACTAAAAGTAATTTCGGTGCCTTAAAAATGGACTTATTGTTATCGGTGCTTACATACAAATAACCACACCAGCGGTGTTTTAGTTACTACACATCGGTGTCATGCTATTAATTGACGCACTGGTGTGGTGTTAATAATTGACGGACTGGTGACGAAAAGCCACAAATAAAAAAACACAACTTTATTTTTTTAAAGTGAAAAAAAAATGGTAAATTGAAAAATGGGCGGCGAAATATTTTTGAAAATCGAATTTCATAAAACAATTCTTTAAATGCTAAACACATTTCATTATTTCACTATTTTTACAAATAAATCCAACCGAAGATTTGTAGGAGACATACGTGGAGTAAGAGAGCACGAGAGCACTATGGAGCAGTGAAATAATTTCGAACAGAAGTCTTCAAATAATCAAAATTTTAAACCTCTGGTGATTTAAACCCTGTAGCATAGAATTTAAAACAATATCGTGATTAAATTTTATTGTTTTTTTTTTACATTTTCTGTAGTATTTTTTACGCAGTAAGTAAAAATTTTCGATTTGTTTCTCATTTTCAGAAACAAAAAAAATCCATTTTTACCTTCAACTCTTCATCCTTTTTGTTTATGCCCTTACTTCTTCCTGTTTCTGTGATTTCAGAATTATGGATTTTCTTTTTAGATTTATAGGGTTTGTATATATATATATATGCCTATGAAATCCAACCCACATGATGACTTGCATAGTCAGATCCCAATCCATGTCGGCCCTTACTTGAATTAAAAAAAAACAATATTTTTTTAATCGGTGTGTGCTACATAACCTAGCACATCGGTGCACTGGCTTATCCTAGTGCACTACGCACATACTGTTTGGTAAAAAAATTAATTTTTTTTTTAAAAATCTGTGTGCCATATGTAAAATAGTGCATCAGTGCGCTATTTCATTATATAGCGCACTAGTCACATAATTTTTGGCAAATTTTTTTATTTTTATTTTGTGTTAATCAATGCACCATGTAACGTAAAATGCATTGGGTCTCCAGGTTGAAAGAGAGCATTGTATGGTGATCCCTTATTTTCACGGGACCTTTATAAGAATAGGTCACACTGCCCCCTCCACGACACTATATGCTACAAAAACTAACACTAGACGATTTTTATTAATTTGTCTATCTTAATCAGTGTGGTGGTTAACATGTAACACACTGGCGCTCCTTGTTGACATAGAGCACCGTACGATGTTTTATACTATTTGGGCGGTGCATTTATAAGACCACCACGCACCAACGCTAGTGCATACACCATGAAAAGCACACTATTTTCTTGATATTCTTTTTACCCGAAAATTTGACAATTTATTTATAAAATATATTAATGAATGATATGGTACAATTTTCATATTGATAAAAAAATCGGTGACAAGAGATCAAGTAACAAACGCACTGATAATGCATCAACAAAAGCAAAAATTATTTACAAAAATATTATTTTTTAACTATATGTAAGTTTAACTAATCTGTATTAGTTACCATGTATCATGCAGAGCCACAAAACGACAAAGCTCAATGAGATTATTTCTGATCTAGGACCAGAAGAGTGTAAAATCTTGATGGAAAAATTGCAAAAGGATGAATCATGTGAATGAAAAAATAATATTGAGCCAATATGAGTTTCTTTTTTTAATTTTCATTAATAATATACTTAAAATTATTAGATAACATGTTTCAAAAAATCTATTTATTCACATATGTTTAACATTCTATAGGGACCAACAACCCAAAAGAGGAATGTTGTTCTATGAAAAGAAAAAGAAATAGAACATGCAAATGAAGATGAATTGCTCCTTAGCTCATCTAGAGTGGTACTAGAGGTTAACGAAAGGGGGAAAAACTTTTACAAAAGTTTGAGGGATCTACTGGAATGAATGTATAGACTTTCTTTCCACTTACAATACAAAAATCAATCCAATAATTCCAGGAACCAAATTTTATCTAAACTACAGGAAGAGTTTCCAGAGAATCGGTCAATGAGACATTTCGGACTTTTAATAGAAAAAAAATACAAAAAAAAAACAAGGAATGAAAACTTAATATTCCTTTAAATGTTTTTCTAGAATTATTTACAAATATCATTTATAAATATCACTTTTGTTATATTTACTTTTCATATATCAGCATAAAAATTAAATAGTTTATTGTCATGTTACATTTTCAACAAGATTATGAAAATCTCAAAAGATGAACAAGTTGATATCAGAAATATGCCAGTAGGAATGTCCAAAAAGGTGTACAAGGAGATGGTCAAAGAAATGTAAAAAAATGCATCATAGGAGGAGCCATCTCAACAACAACATGCTTGAAATGTAATATGTAATCATTGAATTTTTTGATCATTAGGTACGATAAATAAACAAATTAGCATTAAATATTAATTTTCAAGTATTTTCTTGCAGAAAAGAAAAGAAAATGGAACCCATTGAACACATAAAACAAGACAATAAGGAAGAAAAGGGTTGATATCTAAGGTTGTGAGTAATTGTTACTTAGTTATAACAACTTGACTAGATTTCATTTTTGTATATTTTAAGTTGTTTTACAAAAATCATCATTGAATGTCTTCAAACAGGTTCTAACATACAAAGAAGAACCATTAGACGAATTGATTGACATTGCGTCAAATATGGGTTGTGAGTATATCTTGGAATATCAGAAATTAATTATGGAATTTCTAAGCATATATCGATCTTGTTTTACTTAGCTCCATATATAATTAATAGAACAAAAAAATAATTTTATATTAAATATATGATTCATTATGGGGTACAAAACTTGGAGGAAACAAAGTATGGAACTATGCCAATAGATGAAATCTTGAAAGATGGCATACTACGTGGTTTTGAAAGAATGTGTATAGTTCATGAGTCAATTGTTTCTATGGTACGTCATTTATTTTTTATTTGTACATTGATGTATGATATTTAATATTGCAATTTTCATTATTATCACCAATATATATACACTGATTATAGTTTATTTTTATGTTTGTAGATGGAAGGTGAAGAAGAAGAAAACAATCAACACCATGAACAAAATATTGTTGAAAATAACTCGTCATGGAAGTAGCTCGAGCGGTGACAAAAGTTCAAGTGAAGAATGATGATCATTATGTTTGGATATCAAAGCAAGGCATTGTAGTTTTTCAAATATTTGTCTGTGAAATCAGACATTTTGTTTAATGTAATGGACATAGTGTCCCAATTGAAAGACAAAGGGATACCAATAACTGTCCCATTTTTATTGTAATAAAAGAAATTTGTTTTATTCATATATATATATATATATATATATATATATATATATATATATATATATATATATATATATATATATATATATAAAAGATGTTTTAATTTATTCTATTGTGTTCTCCATTCTCCTTGTGAAACGTAACACCACTGATTGAATTTATGGATGATTAAATATTATAATGAAGAGATGTGAAATATGATGATATGATATAACAAATTAATCCAAAAATAACATTCAAATGCACTATTAAAAATTTAGTTGATATGAATACTGTTATAAGATATGTGTCGTCTTTTGATGAATAATGAATTTTAAAAAATCACAATAATTATGATATGATATAATAAATTAATCCAAAAATCACATTTAAATGCGTTAATACAAATTTAATTAATATGAACACTGTTATAATATGTGTCAACTTTTGATGAATAATGAATTTTGAAAAATCACAATAATTGCACTATCATAGGTTGATGTTTTAAAAAAATACAAAATGAACACTGGTGCGTGTCAGTTACTGTACACCGGTGAGTTTGTATGATACATCACACCAGTGAGTTTCTAAAATCTATGGGCACCACACAAATACCAATATGAATTATAAATCTCGGTGCATTTGTGCGATACTGCGCATTGGTGCATTTATATGACACTACGTACCCGTCCATTTGTACGTCCTATGGGCACCACACAAATACCAATAGAAATTAGAAAAATCGGTGCAGTTGTCTGATATTGCACACTGGTGTGCTTCAATAAGACTACGTATCAGTGCATTGATACGACATATGGGCATCACACAAATCCCAATACAAATTAGAACAATCGGTGCATTTGTCTTATACTGCACACCAGTGCGCTTCTATAAGCTTATGTACCACTGCATTGATACAACATATGCGCTCTGCACAAATACCAGTACCAATTAGAATGACCCCATGTGTTGCATTAGCTATAGTGCGCTTGATGCGGTTTTATACCTTTACGGCCCGGTCCATGCACCTTCGACCTCCCTGCACTGACTGTCTATATGACATGCACCGGTGCATTGGCACCTTAGTAGCGCACCGATGAAAAAAAATCCGTAATAACCTCTAGTCGCCCATGTTTTTTAGTTGTGTTGAAATTCCGTTAAAAGCTCCGCCAAAACCTCCGTTACCAAAAACCGATGTGGTAGAAAAAAAAAATTCGACATTTTTTTCCAATATTATAACTCTAAAAACCTCATTTATAACCTCCACTAAAGCGTTTTTTCCTTGTAGTGTTCCCCTGATATTGTATTGTTGCTACAAATAAATTATTGCATTATTGTAACGTTAATGATATATTTGTAGACCACCATCAATTAAGTGCTATCTTTTTATTCTAAAAACAAGTTTGACTTATCATGTTCCTCTTGGGTAAAAAAACACTTATGCTTCTTCATTATATAGACAACTAATTTTTTGATACGTGGTTGGCTCTTCATCAAGAAAATTCTCAAGGAAAGGAGATCTTACAACCTGTTGATCTTTAGGGCCTTTCTGATCTCTCTGACGAATTTCAGAGCCTCGAGGTCTTCTAAAATTAGGATTTTTGACTTGGGGTTGGGGCTCACCCCCAGGAGGAGTTAACTTATCAGCCAATTTTTCCATTGGTTTTAGCATGCCATTAAACTTGACATTTCATGAAGAAGAGGGTTCATATTTAATCATTTTCCTTGCAGTCCTCATTTTCTCTTTTTTGGCCAAAAAATTAGTTTCTACTCCTATGAAACTACTATGCATGTCTTCTAGTGTACTCTAATGTCTTTCTATTAATTAAAAAGAGAACTCAACATCAAATGCATCAGCATAGTGAAAAAATTCTAATCTAGGAGGAGGTTTAGTATCGATAGAAATTGAATTATATACCTTATTGAACCTAGCAGGAAAATCCTGCAATGTTTCAGCTTGGTTTCTTTTCAAATTATCATATTCAACTAAGATCTTTAAAGGATTTTTCTTTTCATACCATATTGTAAGGAAAAGGTACTCAAACTATTGAAAGTTTGCAATAACTCCTAGTTGAAGTCCTCTGAACCATTTTTTTACTTCTCCTGAGAAGATTTGTGCCAACAACCTCATATTGAAATCATTATCATTCACTTATTATATATCTATAAAACCATTCAACTATGTTAATGCTGAGGAGAAGTGAAACCTCCCTATCCATCAAATTGTATCAACCGTTGGCCATAATTCTTAGGAAGGCCATGCAATTTTCCTAGCAAAGAAAGATGGGCATATCTAGTTGTCATAGTTGAGCTTGAAGTGATTACCATACTAGGAATTTTAAGCACAAATGACAAAGGAAATGAAAATTTTGTAGTGAAAACTGATGAAGTATGGATATGAGATCCAATAGAAACAAATGGGGTAGAAAAAGGGTGAATATAGAATGGAAAGGTAGCATAACTATATGTAGATAAATGAATCTCATGAACCAAATGTTCCAATATTTCAAACTGGAACCAAAGTTCTATATATGTTAGTGATATACTTAATTGTTGAGAAAAAATATAAGGCTTACATATAGTATGATCAAAAACTACTTACAATAAACCAGACTCTGATTTTGACATAAATAAAGTCTGACCAAAATTCCCAGTGGAGTCACCAATTGAAACAAATCTTGTTTCTTTTAATCCTTATTCACCATCAATGACGAACTCTAAATCTTTTTCATTATTTCCCATGGATGATATTACCTTCATTCCTTGGAAATAATTCCAGTATGTTAAACTCACAAGTTTTCCCTTGGCTCTAAAGGAATAACCTATAAGGTAACCCTTTCCAAAATAAATTAGGCTCAAAGGCTAACCCCTTCAACCCAGAGAAGGATATCTCCTTTAAGACTCAACTACTCATTGTCACCCCAATAATTGGTTGCATTTCTAGTATAATGGGTAGGCCTTGGGATCATTTTGAAAATTGTGGAAAGGCAAAGAAATCAACTCCCTGTCAATGGAGTCAGGGAGATTAAAAATTAATCAATGGTCACTAAGATTTATGTTGTAATCATATAAGCTAGGAGGACGATAGTTAACATCCCCTTATACAAGTTTTCTATTGAGAGTGGTAGAAGAAAAGGAAAAAAAAAACGATTTCTAAACATAGCATTTGAAAAACATGAATTCTTTTCAGTTTAGATGGAAGAGAGATACTTGAATGTATAAGGTAGAGCATAAAAGTAGAGCATGAATTCTGTTTCGTATACCTTCATACAAGAATATATAAGAGATAAATTTAATGTAACTACTGATAAAAGGGACATTCACTAAGAAACTGATTGGGACATGTCAACAAATGAGTTATTAGCTTCAAAATGCTATGTCCTTCTTATCATTAGTCACCTATGATTAACCAACATAAACATAGCACTTACACAAATTACAATTCTTTCTCCAAATCTAAATCCTTGGTTATCGCTCATTATCAACTTTAGAGATTACTTACAAAGCCATAACCATGTTTTTATATAAACCCTAATTATAAGAACTATGAAAATAACTAAGTAAATATGTAATCAAAATTAAATTCATAGCATTTCTTAATAATAAAAAGGACGATAACATTTTATTTTTGGGAACTCTGTCATTGTTGAAGACTTGAATGAAGCTAGGGATCCAAATCAACTCCTAATATTCTGCCAATATTTTCTGAATGTCTTGCTTCATCGTGATGCTTGATATAGCAATATTTTCCTTCAAATCTAGTTTTGGCCTACCAAAATGGGAGTTTGGTACATGAATCCTTCCTCCACAGGAAGCACTTGATGCAAATTGTTCTTTATTGCCTCAAAAAATAGTCTTTTCTAAGTGCTAACATATTAACTGGCGTGCTTCATATCGAAAGGAAAAATAGGAACAATTTATGGATTAAATATTAGCATTGTCTCAAAATAGAGGAAATCGAGTTAATACTTTAACTTTCAGTGCTCACCGAAAATGAATCAAAAATAGTGTGGATAGATTAAGTATTCACCCTCCATCAATATCTTTCCAAAATACCACTAAAAAAATAAAAATAAACACTATAAATAATTCCCTTGAGTCTGCTAGCTTCATTATGTCTCCTTTTCATAGTCTTCTTGGATTTAGAATCAAGTTCTTTTCTTTAACCTTTGGGAGTCTGCTAGCTTCACTATTTACTCTTATGTATACCTTTTTCACTTTAGGAAGTAGATGAGGAGGTTATGCTATCATGTTTCTCCTCTAGCTTATAATATAGATAGATGAAGTCCCCTTATTTAAGGTATGAGGGGTTGAACAAGCTTCTTAATTTTTTTCTCTTTGTTAATGTATTTAGGTTTAGGCAAGGAAAACACTACAAATTCTCCCCGGGAAAGAAAATTTTCCCATGTTTTGTTAAGTTTTCTCAAATAATTTTCAATTAATAGCTTGATTAGGTTCTTATGGAAATAAAGTGAGGTGATACACCAAGTTTAACCCTCACCTTTGTTGAATTTTTCTGAGGCTCATAAATAAAAATAAGGGAATTTTCATTCTCACTTGTCCAGAAATGTGAGAAATAAAACGAAAATTTTACATACTGATTTTGTTAAAATGCCCTTGATAGGTGAAATAAGACTAAGTGATCCTAATGATTAGGTCCCATTCATTCTTTAGCGAAGATATATGCACCTTGAAACATCACGGTTTGTCCCTATACTCATCTTTTAGGAAAAATGGAATGTCAATTACTACCAAAGTGTGGTTTTTGAACCAATGTTTTCCACCAATAGGGAGGAATGCAACCTCTTCAATAATTTCCTCTATGACAGGGAAGGAAATCCTTCCAATATTGACCCCCTAACCATCAAACCCTTCATCAAAGGATCAAGGAACCCCATCATGATAATAACTACACCTAAAACCAAATTATTCCCATTCAGCATATCGAAATCATTCTCGAATCCCTGTATATGTTTTGAGGATCTGAGGTCCCTAAGGTTACTCCTTGTGCAACTTTCCAAATTTTCCCATAGTTGTCACCATCCATAACCAAATGTAGTGAAAGTGAGAGTGAGATGCGCTCACAAATATGCAAGACTCCGAACTAGCATTTGCCTTAACAAACAACATAAAAAAACATATTAACCCTACATTTATTCCTTTCATGAAAATTGGGTGTTAAACATGACTTGGGAAACATAAAATAAATATGATTATGATCACACATTAAAATTATCGATCATACCACTATATTTACAATGATTATTACCCTCCAGCAGTGGAAATTAAAAAAAAATATCAGTTTGAAACCATGAAATGACACATTACAACATTTATTTGGCAAACACTCACATGTCCTAGTCCCTGGTTCTTTTTTGATGTATGACTTGTCACCACTTTATTTTGATATTTTTTGAATTTGCATTGATATTGAAGCCATCATCGACTTTATTTGACATTTTCAAATTAGCGTTGACAATTAAATTGTTAGCACACCAAGATTTTTTGAATAAAAATTTTAAAATTTCTGAGCCTTGTACTTCGAATTTAGACTGAGAAAACACTAGTGAAACCTACCTCAGAATTATTGTATCCAACCTCAGATTTTTTTTTTTATCTATCACATACTTTTATCTCTAGCATCATATCCACTAACCCATCCTATTATAAATGTTTCTACCATTTTCACTTGGATTTCCTATAACCATCTTTCTGGTGGTTGGTTCTTCATTTTGTTGACATAAAAACCCATCTTCTAGAATTGAATTAGTACCTTGGTTACTCCCACCTTATAGGGACAATCTCGGCTGTAGAGTGGGAACAATTATTTTCCCAGTAATCTCATTGGTCTCCCTATAATTCAACCTCAACATAAGTTTTCATGTCAAAGTTGTATTATACACTATGATTGTTATATTTCTCTCATTTAGTCAAAGATCCATGCATCCCATTTTACATCTCTCAGTAGTTCCTTATATCAATTGCATTGGGGAAACTAGTTTATCCCATTTGTTAGAGATACCACAGAGAGCGAAAGAACTTATCTTCTTTAGCTAGTAGCATGTCAACCATTTCACATATGACTTGACAAGACATTTATTGCATGTTTGTAATACTTCAGTCGCATTTATCATAACGACCATGGGAAATTCCCACCTAATATAGACACTTTTGTATCAAAAATTCTTTGGAGAATGATGTTGTAGAGATTAGTGCACAAATAGATAGATAAGAAACCCTCTCGATTTTTCCCGAAACCTAAGGCAGACAGATAAAAGGACCTAAGGCCAATGAAGCAAGAAACATTCATCCATACCAATGTTAGACAAGTATTGACAAAGAAAACATGAGTAGTGACATGTTTATTGTTTTCGCAACTCTGTTGGAGCAACTAGTATTGAAAAGGAGCCCTCATCCCACTCCTAGAGTGATACATGAAAATGAGATGGAAAGCAATTTATCTACAACATATATAAACTCAATGAATTTAGCCTACCCATAATTAACAACATATAAACATTGAATTCATCAATATCAAAGCATTAGTCTAGATCATAGAAGCATAAACATGTAAATTGTGAGCATTAGACCATGATGTAGACACAACAATAATATATCTATATTATAGAATATTGAAGGAATGTTACAACCATCAGATGTTGCAACATGCCTTCATCTATCTCCTAGCTCCTTAATCTCAATCTCATAAAATATCTTAGCAGTATAAAAATGCATGAATTTTCCCCCTAATAATAGTGGCCTAACCTCCAATATATAGGAAATAGGAGGCTTTGATCTTGCCAATTTCTTCACTAGTTCACTTTGGGAAAAAAGGAAAAATGTCGGATGATGTTTCATTTATTTGTTGTTTTCTCCATCTTTAGTTGTCTCAATTAGGATAGGAAACATATATATATATATATATATAAGTTTTAGGCGATCCTTTAGAACTTTATAGAGTCAACTTTGAGTAAATGACAGAGTGACAGTGAGTTGACTTGTGATTTTTTCTTGTGAGGCCATGAAATTTAGGTAATTCATCCTTATTTGAGAAACAATGTGTGCATAGATAGAATAATGCAATTTGTTTTTTGGTAGCCAATGTTAGAAATCCTTGTGATAGTTATTGAGGGTGCATTATGATGGAAACTAGACTTGTAAATTAAAGTTTTATTCCAGTCAAAAGTGGTATTCTCCTCTGAGATGATGAGGAGGTGTTTTCCAAGGTAAACATTTCCCCATAAAGTGTGAGGTCAAAGAAGAAGATGATGGCCAAAATAATTTATATAATGTAACTGAAAAGAGAGATTGTGAGAGCATCGTAACTAAATTACACCTATGAACACCAAGAATATTTCAAAATAAAAAATAATGTCCTGAATTGGCCATTCCCATGCTTAGTAGAAAAAATAGACTGTTATTCAATGAAAGTATGACTACCATGTTGTAAATTTTTGAAGATGTTCTATGCTAGATGCAAATCTACATTACACTTCTAGGGCAATCACATGAATGTAAGATGCAAATAGAACATACCAATAGATCGATAGAAGGCAAGTCAAAAAAAGAGATAAAGAATGGTGGCATTACGGTGGTCAAAAGGATGCTTAAACCAACAAATTCTCCATAAGGTTAGCCAATCCAATGTGTCACACAACCCTAAGATGTCTCATCAAAATGATCTGTAAAGACTCTACACCAGGAAGCCCTGAACGCAGAATCAAGAACACTGCTCCAGCTCCACCCCAGAAAGAAGAGATTGAATCCACAAAAATGTGTGTATAAAATGAACTCCAAGACTCTCCAATCTATAGGCATCTGTGGGGGTGTGTGACACATCTCTTATGCATGTGGGATAAATCAATTTGACCTTGCACATGTGGAATAAATTTAAAATACATGTTGTGCTCGTCCGATCAAGATGATATTTAGATTGATCTTGCACCTCCCTAAAAGAGGAATCCAATAAAAATATTGGCATCCTCATTTGAGCACCACAACATGGATTTTGTACCTACTTTCCCAAAATTAACACTCCCTCTCAACTAGGGAGAAATCCATCCACTAGTGCCATCCAAACATCGTGCATCATCCTGCCGTAACTTGCTTCGCTGGCTTCTTTATTTCAAAACAAAAGGTAAGTCACAAAGAAATCACTCTCGGCTAACCCGAAGTCAGATCAGAGGTCAAAAAACTCTATAGGACTCAAAGGAGTCACATACCAACCCGAAGTTGGTTTAACTAACGCGAAGTTAGTTGGAGATACAAAACCTCAATATACTTGATCCCAGATCAATTGGTTGGACACGTGCCATCCTAGAAATAAAGGGTAAGGCAATCTTTGATGCATCCATCAGTCTTGTTATGGTCTCTATTCACATTTCCCACCTCAATGGCCAAATGAGAGATACTTACCATGGGTCTGAAACTCCATGGGTAGGATGCATACGGGAAACATATTAGAGAGAGGTAAACCAAATCAATATCATCACAGTGGGGCGGAAGCACACCAACAAGGATCAAAAAGCCTAGCCTTGTAGTTGCTTATAGCTTCAAGAAGCTATCCCCAAAGCCCCCCTGGAGCTCCCAGAGCTAATCATCCAATAGGACCCTCCAAATAGGGTCATTCCAAAATTCCATGATTCTCATGCAAGGTTACGAACATGACCTTCCCCAAGGGCTCTGTGAGAATATCCATGACCTACTCATCAGTTCCTATATGATCGAGCCTTACATTGCCTCGTTGTACCATATCCTAGATAAAATGGTACCAGACATCAACATACTTGGATCGATCATGGAACACGGGATTCTTTGACAAACGAATCCCCCTATGGTTATCAAAAAGGTTAATGGTGGAATCTAGCACATGCTCAAACAACTCATTGAAGAGATTTTGCAACCAAGTGGCTTCACAATAGGCCATACACTCTCCAATGTATTTGAGGTCAATGGTGCTCAAAGCTACCAACTTCTTCTTCCTGCTCGAATCAGACCCAAGTGTGAAGCAGCATCCAGATGTGCTCTTCTGATCCACCACACTGCCAACCCAATCAACATCAGTATGAACACAGAGTCTCAAACTCACAACAGTGTATGTCAACCCATGATCTATCTAGCCTGAGAGATATTTCAAGAGTTTCTCGGCTCCAACCTAGTGAATATTATTAGGATCAACCATGTGTTGACTCAAAGTGTTCACTCCCCAACATACATCCGTATGGATGTTCTCTAAGAACATCAGGGTCCCTACGAGTTGACGATACTTGGTAGGATTTCATAGCATGGGCCCAACATCACTGCCACTCAAATTCTTAAAGTTGAGCTCCATCGGTGTCGACATAGACTTATAGTCCATCATTCCAAATCTCTCCAGTAGCTTCACAATATATTTTTCTTTAGAGAGGAAAATCTTTCCAGGACTCTGCCACACCTCCGGGCATAGGAAGTAATGCATCAGTTCTAGGTCCTTCATCTCGAACTCAGAAGCGAGCTCCCTCTTACATTGATGAATGAGAGGGTCAACACTTGTCAGGAAGAGATCTTCCACATAGAGCACCAGAATGAGAGGCTTTTCACTATCAACCTTGAAATAAAGGCTCAGATCAACATTATTGCGAATGAAGCCCAAATTCATCAAGTAGATATCTATCCTCTTGTACCAAGCCCTATGGGCTTTCTTCAACCTGCATACAAAGGTGTCTCTATCCTAGACTTTGAACCCCAGAGTTTGCTTCACATACGCCTCTTCCTTTGTCGAACCATGCGGAAAAAGAGGTCTTCACATCCATTCGATGGAGATTCCATCCTTGCATGGAAGCAAGGTCAATAATAGATCATAAGTGTAAATATATCATCATAATATATTCCTTCCTTTTGAGAGAAGCCTCAGGCAACGAATATTGCCTTGAACTTTTCAGCACAACTTATAGAGCCATTTCGAGGTCACAACATCTTTGTCCTCCTGTCTTGAGATCACATCCTAGACATCATTTTTCATAATGGACTCATATTCTTTGTTCATAGCATCCCTTGATTCTTTATGACTTCTTCAAATGATCTAGGCTCAGATTGCATGGTTTTACTCATTCTCGTGGTCTCCATTTGGTTTCTTGGTTTCATGGAATGTCCCCCCCTAGGGCCATATGCTATCATACATCTGTCATGCATCTTGACAGGGATCATACACTATCATATCACTGATTACAGTGTTGCCATATACAGTGAGGTCATATATACTTTGCCATATGTCACTGTGTTAGGTTCATCGACCAACCATTGACTATATTCTTATATTTCCTTAAACAACATTCAAAAGAAAGATAAACTTTTCATGTAAGAATCAATTGTACATACCTCTTCTTTTGCATGCCTTCTTATAGTCGACTTTCAAAGCACTGTAAGTATTAACTTAGCAAGTCTGCCTTATAGTAATTGAGCTAATTACTGATCAAAGGATTTTAATAGGGGCTTCAATATAGATATTTATACTCCTCAACATTACTATGTATTAGGCCTTAAATCACTTTGACTTATTCACAATACAAGGACAGACTTCCCCAATGCTTTTTCCTCTCTCTTGGATTAGAATAACATAGAGTAGGTGCACATAGATAACCACATGAGGGTCTGTAATGCTATCATAGAGATTAAAAAAAACCTTATTGTCATCTTTTTAGGGTCTCGACCCTCTGCTTCAAGGCATGAAACAAAATCTCATCCTCAAATCTGGGCAAACTTCGGCCTTCATACAAACATTGGGAGGACCATAAAAATGCTCCAACTTTGATCATTCGTAACCACATCATTGAATCCTCTAGACTTTTTATCTTTACAATACTTACTTGCTGGTCAATAAATCAGTAAGATAACTCCAACATAATGGCCAATATTAGTGGTAATTTCAAAAATGTATTCACTCGTGGAGGCCTCCCTCTTTATTGCATGCTTCAATTTCTCTAAGCTAGATCCATCAAATTTTGTCTCTAGGGCCAATTTAAGATAATTAAATGTTGAATTATCCATGTTGCGCGCTTCATGCTCCTCTTCATCCAGGGGTTGCAATTCAGAGTTCGCATTATCGTTATTGCTAATAACTGATCCAGATTCTTTCATACCAACTATTCCATCAACTTGCACAATATCATGCTTTGTAATTTCTGACATAATGTTCTCTCCTTCTGTTGAAGAATACGAGAATTTGGTGGGAGATCTTTGCACTCCTTTGACACACATGGAGACTTCCAGTGCATTGGATTCCTCTCCTGCCTACTATTTCTCTCTTTGATCCTCCATAGTCAGGAACTTAGAAACGTTTTATTCCTTCATGAATGAACTTTGTTTTGGGTGAGAACATGGTCAGAATTTGTTTTGACTTGTGAAGCCAGAGAATTGAAGCAATCCAGCCAACACTCTACGTGGGGCTTTTCCTCACATGCTAGGATGCCATGATACTTCCAAAGCCACTTCACTTCTTACTGAAAATTTGTTTCTTACATGTTTGTATGATCACAGATTTCATACTTAATTAATAAAAGTCTTCAATGCACCCATTTGACATCAATAACGAGGTGATCATTGAACATTTAGACACTAACACAATGGATTGATAATACGGTTCTATCCTCATCACCATAAACTCCAGGAATGTGAAATGCACCAAATAATTTCTAAAGGATAAACCACACTCTCCATTGATACAATTCACCAACTTTTTTTCCCTTTCAGATGAGCACTCCAACGCAAAATTCTTCATCTCTACAATGTCCATAATTGATGGCAGAAACTACTAACTCAAATTTTCTATTTTATTGGAACAAAAACCCTATCAAATCAACATGATCATGTCGAAAATTGCTACATTCCATAGGATTGTTTGCATCATCGTTAAAGGGTTGATTGTTTCATATGGCCAAGTTGTTGTTCAGATTCAAAAATATTATGATCCTAGTGAAAATTAAGCACTTTCACTAGGTGGGTCCCGCAGGCTATTTTTAGGTGTATGTATATTTTTCGAATGGTGAGAATATTCTAAAATTAGCACGATGTTGACTCTAGATGGTTAAGAAAATTCTATCTTTAGATGAGTTTATATTTGTAGATGATGTGTGAAGTCTATTTATAGATCGCATATGTAAAAATAGAATGCATGTCAATTATTATTAGCCCTTAATGATAATCAAATAATAAATAATAACTTATTATCTTGGAGCACTCAATTTCAATTAACTGATGTGGAAAACGATTTGGTTGAAGGAATTACGCATTCCAAGGTTGGTTGGTGACTCATGCATGATGGAATTCATTGTAACTAAGTGTGACACAGTTGTAACAGAGTTGGAAGAGTAGTTATGGGAGTTGTTATTTAGTTTAAGTCAGCTAACTGACTTAAACTCAAATGTGCTAGTTGTAACTAAAGATACACTAGTGAATGATGAGTGAATTAATTATTTAATTAGTTCATAAGTAGTGCCTTACTTGCAACTGAAGAAATACAACTATTAACTACTTGCATGTCAGATCCAGTGGAGACCGAGTGGAGAGATAGTTGAAAGGGTGTGTTTGACTATTAGCTGTGACTATAGTGATGCATTCAATGTGTCTACACACACATTGGAGTTGCCAATTATTATTTTGAAGTCAAGCCAAGGAAAGATCAAATTCATTTAGGGATCTTCTTCCCCAGGGATTGTGCAGTGGAGGCAGGTTGTCAGGAGGCAGCAAATTGGTTCATAGATATGCAAATTTTTGAATGACAATGTGAGACGATTGTATATTGTACCCAGAGCTCTGTGAGCTGAGATTTGTATGATATTGTTTCATGATTCCATGATCTACATAATATATGATAGTTGGGGATTTTAGCTTTAATATTTCCTGGTAAAACATCTTGTTATGTGTGCTTGATTTTTCTTCATGTGTTTTGCAATTGGCAATTTAATTTCCGCAAAGAATTGAGTAGAAGGATTCAGTATTTAACAGTGGATTTAATTATTGGATCAGGGGAGTCTGGTAATATACATTTTATTGTATTAAATTTCTACATGGTATCGAAGCAATGTTAATCACTGGAGATTGTAATATTGAAGTGGTGTTGAGTTTTGTGCTGGAGGAATAATTCGAATTTTCTACAAGAATTTCTTGGTGTGATAGTTGAGTAAACATTTAAATGGCTTTGAATGGGTTGCGGTTGGAGTATGCACTCAAGGTAAACTCTAAATACATGGCCTAGAAGGATAGGATGGAGGTAGTGCTTGAAGATAATGGCCTGAAGGAGTTCATCGATAGCAATGTTCCTAAGCCCACTTCGACAGATGCTGCATGACTTGATGCCTAGCAAAATAAAGTAGAGAAGGCAAGAATAATTATGTTGGAAGGTGTGAAAAACCATATTGTGCCAAGCCTTCATGGGAAAGCCACTCCATTTTCAATGTGGAAGTCTTTGATAGATCTTTTCGAAAGTAGCAATGACCATAGGAAGTTGGGACTGAAAGATAAACTCAGAAAAATCAAAATGGAGAAGGGCGACAGTATTCCAATGTATCTCACGAAGTTTGTCAAATGTAGGGATGAGTTTGGGAGTGTGGGAATTAAAATTTCTGATGATGACTTGGTGAGCTTCACTCTCCTTGGACTTCCGAAGAGTTGGCACAGTTATCAAGACTCTGTCAATGGGTGGGAGAAACTGCCAGATTAGGAGTGACTTTGGTCGGATCTACTGCAGGAGGATATAAGGCAGAGTACCAGGGATGGCTCTTCATAAAAAAATTATGATGAAGAGGATTTTGATTGCGCTACCAAATAAAGGAAAGGGAAGGGGAAGGACCATTAAAAAATGAGCCTAAAGGCAAGAAGCTGGATTTGTCCAAGGTGAGGCGTTTTCACTGTCACGAACATGGCCATCTCACCACTAACTTCCCACAGAAAAAGAAGAACAAGAAGGCTACTGGAGTTGTAGCTGGTGAGTCCCTTGCATTGAAATTTGAACTTTATTTCTCTTTCATCCCATACTTGGTTTCAAATGCTATGGTATCGGTATGGTATCTTTATAGTGGTGCTTGCTTCCACATGACGGGAGATAAGGAGTTGTTCAATGACTTGGAGGAGAAAGACCTCCAAATGCATATAGAGATGGGCGACGATGGATGCTACAGTGCGACCAGCATTGGTACCATTACCTTTGAGAGGGAGTCAGGTAAACCATTTATGTTGAAAGATGTTATGCATGTTCCAGGTCTAAAGAATAACTTGGTCTTAGTTTCAATATTGGAGGACAGAGGTTATGATGTTGTTTTCAACGATGGAAAATATTTCCTCCAACATAAAACAATGGGTCAAACCAAGAGGATCGGGATTTGAGTCAATAATATTTACAAGCTTGAGGTATATGGTTACGTTGCAATGGTGGGAAAAGAATAATAAGTGGTGAGCCGAGATGAGGGTGAATTATGGAATAGGAGATTGGGCCATCTTCACCATGGCACCCTAAAGATTTTGTAGCAGATTTATACTGGACTTGCCAAGGGTACACTTGTGCAGATAGATCAGTTCAAGGGCTGTACTATGGGAAAGTTTGTGAAGACCAGCTTTCATGAAAAGGAGAAACGTGCTTCAGTGATCCTGGAGAGAATTCACACAGATGTGTGTGGACCATTCTCGGTTGCTTCAATAAAAAAACACATGTATCATGTTATTTTTGTTGATGAATATTATCATAGATGTTGGATCTTCTTCATGCAGAAGAAGGATCAAACATTCTCAATGTTCTATGAGTTTAAAGGATTGGCAGAGAAGGAGTCAAGGAAGCAAGTGAAGGCTCTACATAGAGACAAGGTGGTGAATATATGTAGAACAAATTCAAAGACTTTTGTAGCAAAGAAGTAATTCGAAGAGAACTCATAGTGCCTCATAACCCACATCAGAATGGGTATGCAGAGAGGAAGAACAGAATGATCATGGGTGCTACATGAACTATGCTGCATGATCAGGGCCTACCAATGCACTTGTGGGCAGAAGCATGCAACACTATGGTTTATGTGAAAAAATATTGTCGTCATAGAGTACTAGGCATGAGTACACGTGAAAAAGCTTTTACTAGTAAGAAATTGGTTGTTTCTCACTTTAATATTTTTGTCTCATTTGTTTATGTTCATGTGACCAAGAACGCCAAGAAGAAGCTAGAGCCAACTGCTGAAGTTGGGATATTTGTGGGGTACACAGAAACACCCCATAATTATCGTGTGTATTTTCCAAACAGTTAGATGACAGTGGTGTGACGGGATATAAAATTCAATGAGAAGAAAGCCATTAAGTTGTTGCTTGAGAGGGAGCTACACTTGCATGCAGAAGAGGAACTTCTTGTTCCCAAAGATGAGCCTCAAGATGTGGATCAGCCACAGGAGGAGGATCATGGAGTGGAGGAGTCAACTCGCATAGACCTAAACATGAGAACTGGCAGAAGGCATACCACAAAAGCCAAGAGGCTGAAGCTTGATGTGGCATAGAATGTAGAGGCCCCTACTTCAAAGCACAGATAGAGATAGTCTCCTGACCGATTCACTAGATACATGGCTCTCATGAACAAATGTATCGTGAGAGAGCCATATTATTTTCAGGAAGCAGTACAGGAGCCCACATGCATAGATGCAATGGTGGAGGAGTATGACTCCGTTGTCAGAAATAGTGCTTGGGAAATTGTTCCAAGGCCGGTTGATAAATCAATGGTAGGTTCAAGATGGATCTACAAGGTAAAGCAAGCTGCTGATGGGAGTTTTGAGAAGTATAAGGCAATATTTTTTTCCTGGGGCTTCTCACAGATCGAGAGGATTGATTATGAAGAAACCTTTCCACCTGTCACACAGTATTCTTCCATAAGGACCATCCTTTCTCTCTCAGCGTAGATGGTTTGGAACATTCATCCGATGGATGTGAAGACTACATTCCTTAATGGGATCATTGAGGAAGAAGTGTACACTGAGCAACCTAAAGGATTTGAAATATTTAGAAGTGAGGCGCATGTGTGCAGACTGAAAAGAGCATTGTATGGGCTGAAGAAAGCACCTCGTGCTTGGTACACTCGGATCGACAACTATTTCACTGGACTTGGGTTCACCACAAGTGAGACAGATGAAAACCTATACCAGATTGTGGTGGAGGGTAAGATTTTAATCATTGTTATTTATGTTGATGATTTAGTACTGACTGGTGATGAGCAGCTGATACACTTATGCAAGGAGGACCTTGAAAAGGAGTTCGAGATGAAGGATATGGGTCTCCTTCATTATTTCCTTGGATTGGAAATATTGTAGTGAGAAGGTGAACTGTTTGTGTCTCAAGGAAAATATGCTTTGGAGATACTTAGTAAGTTTCACATCAAGGACTGCAAACCCATGGATACTCCTCTTCTAGGAAACTGGAGGAAAGAGGATACTACATCGGAAAAGGTAGTGGATGCTATTGTCTATCGACAGTTGGTGGGTTTTCTCATGTATATAGTTAATATAAGACCAGACATATGCTATGTGGTGAACCAGCTTAGTCAAGCAATGGTTAAGCCTACCAAGCCCTTTTGGAAGGCTAGAAATCATGTCCTGAGATATCGCAAGGGCACATCTAAGTATGGCTTATGGTACAGACAGATGAATGAGGTGAAGTTGCATGGCTTCACGAATGCATATTAGGTAGGCAACCCAATAGACAGAATGAGCACAACAGGAGGTTTTCAGTATCGGATCTATAGTTGTTCCTTGGTATAGCAGGAAACAAATATCTGTGGCACTCAGTTCAGTGGAAGCAGAATACATGTCAACAAGTGAAGCTACATATGAGGCTATTTAGATGAATAAGATCCTGGTCGGTTTGTTCAGTTCTCATTTAGATCCTACAGTGATTCATTATGATAATCAGAGTTGCATTAAACTCTTGATTAATCATGTGTTCCATGATATATCTAAGCATATAGATATCCAGTATCATCATATCAGAGATTTTGTGTAGTGGAAGATCATGTTGCTTCAGTACATTCCTACGGAAGATCAGGATGCAGATATTCTGATGAAGGCACTCACCAAGATCAAATTTGAATACCATAGAGATAGGATCGGGGTGAAGGATAATCCCTTTCTTGTTGAGAGGGAGTGATGAGATTCAACAAGATGATGATCCTAGTGAAAATTAAGCACCTTCACTAGGTGGGGCCCGCAGGCTAATTTTTATGTGTATGTCTATTTTTAGAATGGTGAGCATATTCTAAAATTAGCTGGATGATAATTCTAGATGGTTGAGAAAATTATATCTTTAGATGAGTTTATATTTCTAGAAGATGGGTGAATTCTATTTATAGATCGCATATCTAAAAATAGAATGCATGTCGATTATTATTAGCCCTTAATGATAATCAGATAATAAATAATGACTTATTCTCTTGGAGCACTTGATTTTAGTTAACTGATGTGGAAAAAGATTTAGCTGAATTAAATATGCATTCAAAGGTTGGTTGGTGACTCATTCATGATGGACTTCATTGTAACTAAGTGTGACACAGTTGTAACAGAGTTGGAAGAGTAGTTAGGGGATTTGTTATTTAGTTTAACTCAGTTAAGTGAGTTAAACTTAGTTGTGCTAGTTGTAACTAAAGATACACTAGTGAAATATGAGTGAATTAATTAGTTAATTAATTCAAAATTAGTGTCTTACTTGCAACTGAAGAAATACAACAGTTAACTACTTGCATGTCAGACCCAGTGGAGGGATAGGTGAAAGGGTGTGTTTGACTATTAGTTGTGACTATAGTGATGTGTTCAATGCATATACACACACATTGGAGTTGCCAATGAGGATGGCACAGTCAAGGCAAGGCAAGATCAAATTCATTTAGGGATCTTCTTCAACAAGGATTGCACAGTGGAGGCAGTTTGTCAGGAGGCAGCAAATTGGTGCATAGATATGAAAATTTCTACATGACAGTGTGAGACAATTGTATATTGTACTGAGAGCTCTATGAGCTGATATTTGTATGAGATTACTTCATGATTCCATGATATACATAATATATGATAGTTGGGTTTTTTAGCTTTAATATTTCCCAGTAAAAGATCTTGTTATGTGTGCTTGAATTTTCTTCATGTGTTTTGGAATTGGTGATTTAATCCCTGCAAAGAATTGAGTAGAAGGATTTTGTATTTAACAGTGGATTTAATTTTTAGATCAGGGGAGTCCGGTAATATACATGTTATTGTATTAAATTTATACAGTTATATGTGGGCCATGCCACTAAAATACACATTTCCAAAATAACCTCCCAATAAACAAGAAAATCAAATGTTCAGAAATTTTATTCCTCAGATAGTACACAAAATATTTCGGGCACAAATAAGTGCCATATGTGCACAATTTTAATGGATATTTGTAGTGAGAATTTGACTTAGATATTAAGAAAATATATAGACGATGTCTGTGTGTAGAAAGTGAAATGGGTAATGTAAGCTTCTTCAGGTTCGCCAAGTCCCACATAAAATCATTCTGCTAGCCATCGGTCATATCGCTGTCGAGCTCCATACTTTCCAAAAGAGTTTTCAATCTTTCAAGTCTCGCGTCGCTGTTTCCGGACATCATATCACTTCCTCCTACAAGAGAAAGAACTCATCGATTTTATATTCTTCACGCATTTTTATCTTCGACTTGGACTTCTGGCTGCTTCACAAACTTACACCCCTCAAAAATTGGAATCCCTTAGAGCTTCTTGCAATCTAGATCTTTCCTTTAGGAGATTTAATCTTAGGCCAGTAGCATCCTCCAAAAATGAGTTAGGGACTACAACCTTCTAACAACAACATACATTTACCTTCCACGTAGGCTGAGACAGACCTCTAAAACCATGTTGTCACCTACAACACTTAAAAGTGCATACACTGCCTTTTAATTATATCCTATAATTGTCCCTAAAGACTGCAGTTGTCTTTTAGGGAAGGGATATCCCTGCATGATGAAGGTTAGGGCACCAAACAACCCCACATAATGCCCATGCATTCACATGCTTTTGTGAGATGGACTAGGGCCTATCACACAACCTTGTTGTAGCTTACAACACCCTTATTTTCCCTTCAAACAACCCTCATCTCATTGCCCTAGATTCTTGACATAAGCTAGGCATTGACTTCTCCTAGCTCTGATTCCGTGTAAATTTATGAAGATGTTTTATGATAGATGCAAGTTTACACTAAAATTCTAGGGAAATCACATGAATGTAAGATGTAGATATAACATACCAATAGATCGATAGAAGACAAGCCAAAAACAAAGATAAAGAATGGTGGAATGATGATGGTTAGCAAGATGCTTCAACCAGCAAAGTCTCCATAAGGTCAACCAACCCAGTGTGTCATACAACCCCAAGACGTCTCATCAAAATGCTCCATCAAGATGTTGCACCAAGAAGGCCTAAACACAGAATATAGAACGCTGCTCCAAGTCCATCCAAGAAAGAAGAGATTGCCTCCACAAAAATGTGTGTGTAAAACGAATTCCAAGACTCTCTAATATATAGGCATCTATGGGGTTGTGTGACACATCTCTTATGCATGTTGGATAAATCAGGTCGACCTTGTGCATGTGGAATAAATTGAAAATACATGTTCTTCTCATCCGATCAAGATGATCTTTAGACTGATCTTGCACCTCTCCAAAAGAGGAATCTAATAAAAATATTGGCATCATCATCTGAGCATCACAACATGGAGTTTGGACCTATTTTCCCAAAATTAACTCATTTCCACCAAGAGGCACAATGTGGATATATGTCATAGTGTGATAAATCTGATAAGATGTCTCTATAACAATAGTTGCATATTGGGAGAGGAAACAACACTGAGTGATGTAAGCCTTTACCCAAAGTCTTCATGATCACTTCTGAAACGGAATATTTATTCACGTGTGAATAAATGAGTTGAAGTCGAATATGTGAGAAACCATATGATTACTGACCAATGATGAAAACCAATATCATACAGAAGGATGACTGCTGATAAGGATGATGGTATCCATGATGTACAATGTAGTTTAGAGAGTGTGAATAAATAGTTTGGATTCAAACACTTGTATAATCGTTGAAACGGGATCCAATGATGAAACCTACCACTTAGTACTAAAATATCTATGGTAATGAATTTTTTCTTGATATAATTCCTAGATAAGATGATGAAGTCGATAGGAAAAGACATTTCGAAGGTAGACAATAAGGGGTCCTACATCAATTGACACAAAAAAGTGAAGGGTAATTAGTTTTGGAGATAGTTTATAACAATAAGATGAACTGGCCTAGGGAAAATATGTCATATAAAAAAATGGGCAAGATAGGTAACAGAGAGTAGGTTAGTCCCTTGAACAATAGAAGGAATGACACTAGGAAGACTAGGTAGCGTGGACTTAAGAACACCAAAAGGAGCTATAAAGAAAGATGTACGGACATCTAGGTATCAGGGAAATACTCATAAAATGGTAGCATTCATATAGAAGCCATCAAAAACATAATACTGATAGGAAGGTGCCATGTTGAAGGGATTGACAAGGTATTGTTTCCAAATATTCCTTCAATATATATATATATATATATATATATATATATATATATAGTATAGTATAACTGTTCTTATGCAAAATATTTTCCCAATTTTCTTATGTTTAACGAGTCTAGAAAGGGTAAACTCGAGGGTATTTTCTTATTTAGAGAGTCTAAAAATAACTTAAAGAAAACTCCAAGGGGGTTCCTTTGTCATGGTCAATGACCAATGTGACAAACCATTAATAGTATACCCGACACAGTTCCTTTTCTGTAGTTAGTCCATTGAGGTCGGATAAAGTGATAAACCTATGATGAATATATTTCCACCTAATGTTGTTGCAAGTACAAGGGGAATGAAGTGAACTCGATATTGTCCATAAAAATTTTAAACGATTCAAATGAAGAAAACTCATATTATATTTTTCAATTTAAATACTGAGGAAAAGAGATAATCATAATCACTCAAATCTACTTCATAGAAATTTTTATGAGCCTGAAATAGGTAACTTGGAGTCTTTCAGTTTAATGGGTGAGAAAATGTCCCCAAAATAATGCTTAATCCAAGTCAATGCTAGTCGCATATTCATAAAATTACATCAAACAACATTAGAAGATATAAAGATATTTTCAATATAGTCATAAGTAGTGTTAGAAAAAAAAAAATAGAAACAACTACTTATAAATGACAAAAAAATAGTTTATACATACCTCCAAAGTTTATAAATAGGTGTTTGGGTACTCATTTGCACCAGTTTCAGTTGGTAAGAAAATTTCAAGGTGAAATAGAGGCATATATTTTGAGGGTTATTGTGAACAATAGAGGTAACCATTCGAATTCGTTTCAGTTTCAGTCAAGAGTATTGATCTTCTTATTCTATTTAATTATTTAATTATTGTTTTTCACCATTAATATTAACTGTTTAGGCTCACCCTATATGTCTTGGGTAGGTAATTTTGTTGCCTAGGTGACATTTACTGAGCTACGAGGGAGAAATCAGACACTCTAATTCCTTATGGTTTCCTACGTTTCTCATCGAGGCACAGGATAAAATTGGAAAATTTCAAATTATAGGGTTTCATGATGAAAAAAACTTAACTAAGGTTTTGAATTGTGTAGGATTTAATTAATGAAGATGAGCCTCTAGAGAGAAAGAGCTCATGATAAGGATGAATTGAAACTTTTGAATGATCCAACATGCTTGGTCACCTTAAGGATATGTAGCTTGATAAAGTATGCTAGACATGATCTAATGAAGGCTCAAGAGCATCTCTTGGCTTGGATAATCTAGTGGTGGGATGAACACCAAGGGTTATCCAGAATTGGTGACCAGGAGCTCTCAATTGAGAAGGATGACATATATTACCTCACTAGTTTTTCATGAAGAGGTGCATGATCAAGCTTAACTTCAGGGACAAGACATCCTAGAACCACTAATGATCTAACCAACACATTTTGCACAATTAGTGTACTAAAAGTTAGCAACAATATTCCAATAGAACAAGTGAGAGAAATACCATTGAGGTGTATCCTATGGATGATATTCTCACTGGTAGGTGCTAAGATACAAAATGTGGCTATGAAATCCCATATTCTTTTGGCATTGGATTGCTTTCAAATTCAAGCTTTTGACTGGTGTGAGAGTGTCCTCATTCAAGTAAAATCAGAATTAACAGGATGAAAGACTCGACCCCAAAGAGATTTTGGGTATGGTACATTGAAATTAGCCTTCATGCTAGAGAGAGTACTCATTTTGAGACCTTAGGCAAGTCTAGATATATAAGGTCCCAGGGAGCCCAGGTTAGAGAGATGGGAAGGCTTGTTATTTGAGACAGAAGGTAGACCTATTGGATATTATTTGGATACAAACTTCTTTGAATTTATAAAATCCTATATTCCAATTATTGACGACATCCCATATGTTCGGATGAACTATTAAAGGGATAAGGAGTTTATTTTAACACTTGCTACACACTGGGAGTCAATAGGTAAGAAGGAAAACCATTGACAAAAACATTTTTTGGCTTTTGAATTTTATGCATTTTTTTTTGTTAGGGTGTAACATTCTCACATGAGTTATAACATGGCATAGATGTGGCACATGTTCATCCTACATGTGGGCATCAACATGCAAGGTGAGATAAATAAATACCTAGGGCTAGAGCAACTGTAGGGGACGCGGTGGCCACCAAGGAGGGAGATGACACTTAAAGTCTTCTTGAGGTTTCTAGGAAATCTGGTGCCTCTAATTCTTTGACATACCCTACCCTACTTTTAGTGAAGAGTACATTTTTTTTAGTATTAAAAAAAATGTAATTCAAGTTTTATATATTAATACAAATTTTCTTCACTATAAAATATGAAAATATTAAAAGAAAAAGGAGAGTATATTACACCTAGAAATTTGAATATATGCAATCATATATATATATATTACACCTAGAATTCTGAATAGACTGGGCCGCTTATATTATAGATCATCATGCTTGACCATAACCCCTTACATCATCATATCAGGCATGTTTGCTTGATTTGATCAACTTATTTGATAATTAGCATTGTTAATATGATGCTTCAGAAGAAGTATAATAGAATATATATATTATGAGTCATTTATGGAATTCGGGTCATTTTAGAGTGGGCAATGTGGATGATAAATAAAATGTTATATTTGAATACTAATTATGCATATATTGTTGTGAAACCAGCTCCAAAAATAGAAGAAAAGAGATATCAACGCCTTAGAAATAAGCCACTTCAAGGGGGAAACCTCCAATACATTACATATATGAACAATTATTGGATGATACAAATGAGAAAACCTCCTTTCTATATATAGGATTCCATGGGGCCAGAATATAATCCTAGTGGGGCCACAATGTAATCCTAGCCAACCTAACAATAATAATGTAAGGGCACAATAATAACAATATGGGGGTTACAGGGGTACAACAATAACAATAAGGGGGTCTACACTAACATAATAAGGGACTACACTAGTAATATAGAGGCCTAACAAGCCCCTCTCCTTCAAACAAATGTTGTCCTCAACACATGATTATTTTTTGATGCTTTTGCATAAAATTCTCATCCTCCCATGTGGAATATTCTATAGGAAAGTTCTTCCACTTACTGAGATAATCTGAAATTGATTGTACTTGTCTAGTTCTTACTTCTGTGACTGCTTCAGAACTTCTTTTGATGTGATGTTGATATTCCATTTGCTTCAATTGATTTTGCACCAAAGTTAGGTTATCCTTTGAGAGCTGGAGAACTTGTTGTTGGTGCTTGATGTGATATTCCACCACTTTATCCTCCACAATAAATTTTATTTGATCCTTCAAACAATCCCACTTAGCCTCCATTTCTGCTTTGAAACCATCTATGTCATCTTTTGCTGCTCTTCGTAAGATCGAAATTTGTTGCACTTGGTACCATAATTTTGATATCTCATACTGCAATTCTTCCTCTTCATGCATCATAATATAGCTTTCTCAGGGATTAATGGGTATGGAATTATTTTTTGGAGGCATTAGAGAACCTGTTACTAATAAAAATTCTTCAATATGCCCTTGGAACCACTTCAAACTACTTTTTCAAACAAACGTTATGCAATTTGAAAAAACAAGTACACACCTTTTTATTGCTTTTGAGTAGCTCGATATTGAAACTGACTTATCTATGTGATGTCAGATCTTCAATATCTGAAATTCAGCCCTAAATTATCCCTCTAAATCTTCTTTCAAATTCCACATTTCTGACTTGATTTGGATTCTTCAAGGAAAAGTTATGCCTAATCTCCCACGATGACCTAATGATGGATTGGTTCAGTAGAGTGAACTTGTACGACCTACCACGTATCACTGTTTGCTCCTTCAGCTCTAAATTTCATATGCTGACAACTAAATTCTATATACTTGCGTCCACTTTTTACAGAATCTCAATCCAATGCTCAGAGAGAGAGAGTTATGTCGTTTTTCCCATGGTCACCTCTTTGAGATGAAATTCAGGAGCCTGACACAATCCTATCTTCCACAGATCATATCTCACAAAATATTGTGAATAAAGATATGAAATGTCTACAGGAGCTTCCTCAGGATTTCAGCTTTGCTTTATGCAAATTTCAGCTTCTGAACCTTCATAGAAAAAAATTTATAGCGAAAATTCCACGATCACCTGTTTAGGTTAAATTCAGGAGCCTACAAAATTTCCTAACTTCCACAGATCATATCTCCAAACATATTTTGAACCAAGCTCTGAAATTTTGCGACGATTTTCCTCAGGATCTCTGCTTCTCACTCTAAAAAATTCAGCTTCTAAACCTTCGTATAAAAAACGTTATAGGGAAACTTCCACAATGACATTTTTGGAGCAGTGAAACCCTAGAATCCAAAGCTCTGATACCAATTGTTGTCAAACCTGCTCCAAAAATATAAGAAAAGAGATATCAATTCCTTAGAAATAAGCCACTTCGAGGGGGAAACCTCCAATACATTACATAAATGAACAATTCTTGGATGATACAAATGATAAAACATCCTTTATATATATAGGAGTCCATGGGGCCACAATGTAATCCTAGCCGACCTAACAATAATAATGTAAGGGCACAATAATAAAAATATGGGGGTTACAGGGGTACAAAAATAACAATAAGGAGGTCTACACTAGTAATATAGGGACCTAACATATATTATGTAACAAAATTGAAAAAGGCCAACAGGGGTGCAGTTCAACGGTGAAGAGTGGGTTGTTAAGACACTTGTGTTGAAATTTCACAGGTTCGAATCACCTCGAAGGCACAAAAAATCCAGTGATGCTAAGGGTTGGTGTGGCTGATCCCGGGTGCGATCCTCAGGTGATTTTTATGGCTTAGATGCCCCTTCGGTCGCAGTTTTTCAGATGAAAGGTTTGTCGTGATGCCATTTTAGGACCACGTAACCAAAAAAAAAATAACAATTGAAAAAAAAAAAATTATGCTTAAAAAAATGATTACTCAAAATAAGTTAGTAGTAGATGACGTGTGTGTGTATACTTCCTAGTATACTTCCTAACCGTGATCAAATCTTTAGAGGTGCCATTTTTTTTCAATTTTTCAATAAAAATTGTTTATTGATCCTTTTCAATGCTTTATAGATCCAAGGTTACCATGAATCTATACTAGCATTAAATACAATTGTATAATAATTGATAAATATGAGGTTAACATGCATCTAAGATGGCACTAAATACAATTATATAATATTTTGATATTTAAGTACATATAGACATGTTTATTATTGTAGTTGTAAATTATCTCTGCATATAGAGTAGTGAGACTTGTTTATAATTCATAGGAGAAAATATGTATTTTCAAACCATTAGACCCAATCAACTTGTAAGTTCAAATTTGAGCTAATTACATTAGACATATACATATTACAAAAGGATTTAATTTCAATAAACGAAATAAAAAAATTAAAGGAAACAATTGAAACATATTTATAAAACTAAAAAACCAGAAAAAAAATAAAATCTTATATAACTATAATATATATGCATAAAAACATACAAATTAATAAATACAAATAAAAATAATAAATAATAAAAAATTATAATAAATTAGATTAGTTAGTACTATGACTTAAACACTCGTAACTTTAGCCATTAATATATAATATGTATAAATATCTTGCTCCATTTGAAATAAAAAATTAGATTAATTCATACTCGTGAATTAAACCGTAATAAGTTTAAAAATTCATATTTAATATAGGCATTTTGAAAACAAAAATTCTAAAAGATAGAGCATATTACTCTCCTATTCTATCATCTTCTGAAACTAATGATAAGCAAGAAGCATTCATACAGATTTGAAAGGCACATTAGAATCATCTATTTAAAATGCCTCACCTCAACAAGTATAAATTCACCATAAAACCTAGAGTAATAGATATGAATATTTAAAGTATTTCAAGGTATAAGTGATAGCTGAAGAAGATTAATGAGATGTAGATCAAGTTCCTTCATAGAGAACATGATTTCACTCCATAAAGAAAAGAGAAAAAGACATTATTAAGGATATTGACAAAAACCTTTCATCATATTAAAAAAAAAGGAAAAGGAGGAGCTCAATTTCTCCCTTTCTTCTAGCTCATATTTAAAATTCTGGTAAATAAATCAACGATATTCCCCTCCATTGAGAAAATGTAGAAAAAATTAAAGTAATAAATCTCTAAAATATGGCGCCTCTCATTGATTAACCTCCCGAACCTATTTATTAACCTATCGAACACAGGTGTAGCAAAGTTTATATTTTCATTAAATTTTAAAAGAAAATGTAAATATAGAGTTTTTTTATTACTACACATTTCACTTTGTTAATTTGACCATCTTTAATAGTTACGTTGATTAATTCACATGAAATTATAATTAATTTACATGAAATAATAATAAGTTGGAATATGCTTTCGCAATACAGATGATTGGGAAACCATATAAAAGAATAATGTAATAGCCAAATATGAAATGTGTATGAGAAACTATAAAACTCATACCAACATTTATTGGAACGTTCGTGTGAAGCTATAACTATGTTTAAATACCAGCCTAGATCCATCTTAATTCCGGATCTATCAAGCGCCGAGAGGGATCAAATCTCTCGAGGTGAAAACCTCTTTTTTGAGTCCAAAACTTGAGGAAAGGTTTTCACCTGGAGAGATTTGATCCCTCTCGGCGCTTGATAGATCCAGAGTTAAGATGGATCTAGGTTGGTTTCAGTCGTGTGCGACCAAGGAAAATCTAACGATAATATGAGGAACATATGCTTAGTTTTATCAATAATATGTAAATACATCTAATATTAACATAACCATTTTAATTTTAAATTTGATTAGTTACCTCAGTTTGTTGAGATGATAAATATTGTAAAATAACTTTAATGATGAAATAAAATTTTGAATGCAAAGTGAAAATGTAATAATATTGAATGATAGAAACTGTGAATAATAATAATGTATTCAATTATGAATAGTCTTCATTGTGATCAATTTCAACTATTTTCTTCTACTATTCTTATTTTCACCCATGTTAGTTTTGTCATATTTTCATATTGAATATTTGAAAAGGACAGTTGGAATCGTAAACCATTTAAATATGTAGCTCGAGTTGTTGTAGTAAACATCATACCTTGTCTCTCTTGCTTTCCAATATTAATAGGTTGAGTTACTATAACACAAAAATCGATGTACATTGTCAATAATTTTTTGTGCTTACACTGAAATCATTGCACACACACTATTAATCCAATGACTTTAAAATTAATGTACCATCATACATCCAATTACATCAAATTAGAAATCAACATATACACTGAAATCAATGCAACTAATGAAAGAAATCAAATAATAATAGAAAACAACATCTATACTAAAATCAATGCATCTAATGCAAGTAATGAAATATGATTAGAAATAAAAATCTACACTCAAATAAATGAGTCTAGTGCAAGTAGGAAAATAGGATTTAAAGCCAACATTTACACTGAAATCAATGCATCTAGTGCATGCAATCAAATAGGATTAGAAATCACCATATACACTAAAATAAATGCATTTAGTGCAAGGAATCAAATAGGATTATAATTCATATACATTTAAATCAATGCATTTAGTGAAATAATCTACATTTAAATCAATGCATTTAGTGCAAGCAATCAAATATAATTATAAATCAAAATCTACATTGAAATTAATGCATCTAGTGCAAGCAATCAAATAAGATTAGAAATCACCATCTACACTGAAATCAAGGCATTTAGTGAAAGCAATCAAATAGGATTAGAAATCACCATCTACATTGAAATCAATCCATTCAGTGCAAGCAATAAAATAGGATTAAAGATAATCTACATTGAAATCAATTCATGTAGTGAAAGAAATCAAATATAACCAAAAATCAAAATCTACATTAAAATTAATGCATCGAGTGAAATCAATCAAATAGGATTATAAATCATCATCTACACTGAAATTAATGCATTTAGTGCAAGCAATCAAATAGGATTAGAAATCATCTACATTAAAATCAATCCATCTAGTGTAAGTAATCAAATATCATTAGAAATCAACATATACACCAAAATCAATTCATCTAGTGCAAGAAATCAAATAGGATTAGAAATCATCATCTACACTGAAATCAATGCATCTACTGTAGGAAACCTTCTTCTCTATCTCCCCCATATATATATATATATATATATATATATATTCATCCATCTCTCCTTATTTTTCTCTTTATCTCACCCCACCATACACACACTCTCTCTCACTCCATATCTATCAATTTCCTTGTCCCTCCCTCCTTCTCTCCATCTCTCTTTTTTTCTCTTCACCTTACATATATATCTATATCTCACTCTATCTCTCTATATCAACTCCAAAACATAAACTCTCTTTCTCCAATCTATCTATCTATCTATCACTCCCTCGTCCTCCTCCTCCTCTCTCTCTCTCTCGCTTTTATCTCTCTTCCTTCCTGCTACCCTTTCTCCCTCTCCCTCCATCTTATTTATCACTCCCTCTCTCTCTCTCTCTCAACCTTTCACCCTCTATTTCTTTATTCTTACCTCCCCCTCTCTCCCTTTCCATCTTCATATCTCTTTCCCTAACTCTCTTCACTCTCTCTCTTCATTTCTCTCCCCCCATCTCTCTCTATATCTTCACCTTCCAACTTTGTTACCATATGCCTCTCTCTTTCCTTATCTCCCCCCTTCTCTCCATATCTCCTTATTTTTCTCTTTATCTCACACCAAAACATACATAGTCCCTCTTCATCTCTCCCTTGTCACTCCCCCTCTCTCTCCACTACTCACTCTCTATGTATTTATTCTTGCCTCCCTCTCTCCTCATCCAGCTCCATTTCTCAATCCCTCCCCTTATCCCCCTCCAAATACATATTTCTATCCCTCCCTCTCTCCTCCCCTCTATCCTCCTCTCTTCCAAATCCCCTCTCCTTTCCTTCCTCTCTCTCCCTTTCTCTCCTACCTCCCTTTCTCTTCCCCCATCTCTCAATCCCTCCCTCTCTCCCCCTCCAAATCCATATTTCTATCCCTCACTCTCTCCTCCTCTCTTTCAAGTCCCCTTCCTTTTCCTTCCTCTCTCTCCCTTTATCTCCTACCTCCCTTTATCTTCCCCCATCTCTCTCTCTCTCTCTCTCTCTCTCTCCATCCTACAATCCTCTCTTCCCCCATCACTCTCTTCCTCTCTCTCATCATTCCTCTCTCACCTCCTTCTATTTGAACCCCCAGCTCTCTTTCTTTCTCTCTCTCTCTGTCCTCCAATCCTCTCTCTTCCCCCATCACTCTATCTCACTCTCCAAATATCTTACTATTTCTATCCCTTTATCCTTCTCTCCCCCCTTGTCTCCATCACTCCTCCTTTCTCCTTCTCTCCCCCTTGTCTCCATCATTCCTATGTATCTTTATCCCACCCATAATCATACACACTCTTTCTCCATCTCTCTCTTGTCACTCCCTCTCTATGTATTTCTTCTTCCTTTCCTCGATCCGCCTCCAGCTCCATCTCTCTATCCCTCATTCTCTCCTCCACCTCTCATCCTTTCTCTCTCTCCCTTTCTCTCCTACCTCCCTCTCCCTTCCCCCCTTCTTTCTCTCTCTCTCACTCTCTACCCTCCAATCCTCTCTCCTTATCCCTCCCTCTCTCCTTATTTCTCTCCCACCTCCATCTTTATGTCTCCCTCTCCCTCTCCCTCTCTTACCCTTCTCTAACTCTCTCTCTCTCTTCTCACTCTCTCTCTCTTCATTCCTCTTCTCCCTTCTCCTTCATTTTATCTCCATATCTCCCTTGTCACTCCCCCTATTTCTCCACCTCTATCATATATCATGATATATTAATATATATTACAATATAATAAATTTAATATTCTATTAATCTAAACATATTAAATTTAATAATATTAATATTTTAATATTAATGTTAGGATTAATAATGTTTTTTTTGCATGGTATGAATAATAATTTGGTCCATGGTATTTGACCCTTATACTTCATATATAATTAGATCTTGATTTCTAATCGTATTTGATATATTTTTATTTATTTACCTTACCTCTTTATACCTATTTTATATTTACTTATTTGCCATACCTATTTTATAAATATATTATTTGGCCCATGGTATTATTAATAATTTGTCGCATGGTATTTGGCCCATGGTATTAATAATAAATTTTCCCATAGGCTTCATCTAAATAAAACCTATTTTTTAGTTTTTATAAATATAAAGTGGTTTATTGAGTAAATATAAAAATTAGTTTTATTTATTTACCATACCTCTAGTTTGTTTATATTTTTATTTATTTACCATACCTCTAGTATGAGAGGGGAGCCAGACTCTCTCTGAAAGGTAACAATACCAATATTGTTTGTGTTATACCTCCCATCATCTCCAAACTCTATGTTTTACTTGAGGTATTTCTCCTCAAAGTTACTGAAGAGATCTCCATTCCCCATCATATGGAACAAGGCAACATTGTTTAGATACCACATGCATACCATTAAAGTGCTTCCATGCATGAAATGAGAGTGAAATCAAGTTCAAACTGTGAAGCTAGAGCTTTTCCTACTACTACTACTAAAGGTTCCTTCTTTCTTTCCTTCTTATGTGGACATTTTGTGGCATAGTGCCCGAACTTGTGACACTCAAAACACTTGATGTTTGACAAGTATTTCCTCTTTCCCTCTTCACCTTGGGACTTCTTTCTCTTATATTTCCTTCCTTTTTTAACTAATGAAAAATATTATTCTGTGTCTTTGCAAGAGGTCCCATCTTTGGCATTCCGCCTTATCTCTTCTTGTACCAAGTCGGACCACAATCTCTCCCACTCTGGTAACTTCTCCCTCCCATTTACCAAATGTTGGTGGCTCTGCCAGCCCTTGAGAAGTCCTAGAAGTGCTAGGCTCACCATATCATCCATGGGAATGGTAACACCAACACTTCCAAGCTCATCTCAACATTGAGTGAACTTCGTAGTGTATTTTTCTATTCTATTGCCCTCCTCCATCTTGATTTTTCTGAGCTTTTCTTTCAGCACCAACTTCTTGTGGTCACTATTGTTTTAAAAAATATATGTTAAGGCCTTCCACATATCATATGGAGTTTCCCTTCCATGTAGGTTTGAGAGAATATTATCTCGAACTCCTTCTAACATAATCCTTCTTGCCTTCGCTACATTCTTCTTCCATGCACAAATATTTTGAACATGTTTTGTTGCAGGAATATGAATATCACTATCTATGAAATCGTTCATCCCATTGTCCTCGAACAATGATTCCATCATATCCTTCTAAGATATGCAATAAAAACTACCCTCAATGGAATATTGGAGTCTCAATCCACAAAAAGACATCTTGATTATACTGTTGGTTATGAAGAGTAGATCTGCAAATTCAATTCACCTGTTCAAAACAAACTCATATTATTATTCTTTATAATGACGTCTGCTCTGATACCATGTATAAAATCCACATAGATTTAACTCTTGTAACATGCTAAAACAAAATACGTGAATCTACTATACAAATTGTGGAAACCAATTACGATTATGTAATCATATGAATGGGAAAGAGAAATAATTTCAGTCACACAACAGAAATATTTATCTCAGGAAAGCCTCAGCTAAAAACCATGCTATATGTATATTGTATTAAGTCAAGAATATTAAAAAATACAATTATTCTCTTAGACTTGAGAGCTCTTGGCACTATCTCTAACTCTCTCACTCTAATCCTAGAAATTTTTCTCCAATACTTGATCAATTTCTTGCCTCTAGATGCTCAACCTTGTTTATGCAATCCTTAGGGAAATTAAGCCCCTTTTAATTATTATATTCCCAATAATTGATTACAAAATACATCAAGGAATTTTTTTGACCTCATGCATGACCTATACAATTTTCTAATTATACAACTCATAATATACTTCCCTTTAACTCCAATATCAAGTGGGTCTTCCTCATAACTAACACGAAACAACTATTTATAGGGAATTCTTAATTATCTCATTGATCACTCCATGTGAATTAAATCATATTTAATTCAATGGATGTCCCATTATATCCCCCATTAATTAGAACTAGTTAAATTGATTTTAAATCAAATAATTAAGTTAAATAATTACAACTCAAAATAAACTGCAACTAGACCTTCTAGAACTTAGAGAGAACTCTGCATGCCTCCAATTTTACCCCTAACTCGAATTGACTGAGCTAAATAAGTCTTCCTCACTTGGTTAACATGTACAAGTTATCATGTAATTTGGAATTACAATTTCCTTCTAAATTAATTATGGAAAATTAAATAGAAGCCATTTTGATGCCATTTTCAACATATTTGATTAACTTAGTTTATAATTAGTGGTGTTAATCCCATGCTTTAGAAGAATTACAATTGAATATATATTATAAGTTCTAGTACTTTCTTCACTAGGTCATTTAGTGAATTCGGGTCATTTTAGTGTGGATAATAGATAGGTGAAAGAGTGAAAGTGAAGAAAAGAGGAATAAGAGTTGTACTCTTCGTCCTATCAAATACTACTTAATCAATCTATTAATACACAAAAATATCATTTTAATATTTCTTAAAATAATATTAAACAAGGAATCATAACCTTTCTAATTCTAACCAAAGATTTTAATGGATATGTATTGTAATTTTTTCATATTTTTATATCAACATTTACAAACCAATATGTAAAGTCAAATTAATGCATTAAAAATTGAATAGAAATTGGTATTAAATGAAAAATAGAAATAGAAATTAAAATATATATTCAAAGTATTCTTTTCAATTTAATGTATATTGGCATTCATTTTCATATACTTGTATTGATTTTCTATGTAATATTAAAAAGTTGTATTCTATTCATAATTCATATTCATTACGTAAAACTAAATATCAGTAAATAAAAAATAAAACTTAGTTTCATTCATTAATATAAATTTACATGACATAAATTAACTATTAAAATATTTGTATTTTCGAAAATATAATTTAAATTTTACAACAATAATATACTAAATCAATTTTTAGTAAATAAATTTAAAATTTATTGAGACATTTTTTGATGTAAAATTAGTGGCTCAATTCCCACTTTAATCAAAATGATATGTTGAACCCAATGAAAATATACGTTAACTTACAATTTTACAAACTATTTCAACTTGAGGATTAATTAATCATCAATCTTCACCTCTTTCTTGAGATTTAGGTTCTTGATAAAGCTAGGATGCCATTTTACAAATAATCAAAAATAAAAACTGTAAGCAAGGTTGAGGTGATCCCCTTTGTACCAAGGCCAAAAAAACAGCTTTCAACACAGCTCTGAATTAAGCCTTATCGTAGCGACCTTTTGAGATTCGGTTGTTCAACAATGCTTTTACGAGGTGGTGCTTTTACGAGGTGGTTGTGGAAAGCCTATTAAACGGGAAATTAAGGTTATGCGGAGCCTATTAAACGGGAAATTAATGTCATTGCAATGCCCTAAACGTTACTCTCAATTTTAACAATCTCGATATGCTAACATAAAATGTATAGAAATAAACTGAGCTTTTTTGGCACTATACCATTTCCATGACTGTAAGGGACATAAACCTAACAAATGATTACAAAATATGTATATTGGTGAATTTTTCACTGACAGATTATGGAACAACTTTAATGAACAACAGTCGTCGTGTATAAATTTAAAAATATTTCCATTAATTTTCATGAATATCTTGGTTGAATGGTGAGTTTTTTGCTGTCATATCATGTAAAAACTAGCACATGGCTAGTGTTTTCTAGCCTTTTTTCTGTAATAGAGATTTCAGAGTATGCACTAACAGCACTTTGTGACTATTTCATTGTCACAAGGTTTTTTTTTCTAATTTGTTTTGTAAATTTTAGTTTTTAGTTTACAAAGTTCTTTTAGGTAATTTGCTTTGTGATAGTAGTTTTTTAGATTTAATGCTGTTTATTTTTTTATGCTTTACTAAAACAAGACTAAAATAAGTGGGTTTTTGAGTTTATTAGTGGTAAATGGGTGGTTTTTTCAACCTCATTGTGAATGGTTATGGATAGATATAATTATTTTTTTGGATTTGGATTTGGGTATTATTGTCTTTCTCAAAAAAAATATTATTTCCTTTAAGGAAATCACGTTGATTGGTAACTTTACTAGAAATTTCCTATGTTATAGCTCTATTTTGGAATGGATTGAGAAGATGAACCCATTAGTACTTTAAATTGTGAAAACAGTTATTATTTTCAACCCCATTGTGAATGGTTATAGATGGATATAATTCTTTCTTTGGATTTGGGTTTTACTGCTTCCATAAGAAAAACATTAATTCCTTTAAAGGAAGACGATTGATTGGTAAGTTGAGGTTTGCTCAGTTAGATCTATTTTAGAAAGGATCTCTATAGATTGACCATATTATAATATCATTGGTATTTTATATTGTGGAAACAATTATTTTTTCTTTTATTTTGAAAGAAAATGTGACAAGGATTTGAACCAAGAATATGGATCCTATTTGATGGGAGCTAGTGGAATGTCTCGCCCTCATTTAGGATTTTGATCATTTAATATGGGTCCCTATTCCACTGGCTCTAGTTGAATTTTTTTCACTCATTTAACTATGTATTTCTATCCTTCCATGGAAATATATTTTGTGCTTTTCTGAATTAAATTGTAGTATATTCCTCTTTTTGCTACAAGGATGATAATTTCAAAGTCATAGGTGGCAAATTTTATTGCTACATATCTTGTGCCATAATTTGTGTTGAAATGGATTTTGCAAAAAAAACATATTGAGAGAACTTGGAGAATTAATCTCATCTTCAAGCTATAGGGACTTTGCAAAAAACTATCCAAAAGCTATAAGATCATATTAGTCTCATATTCCTGCATCTTCCCAAAGTAATGATGAGCAAGAAGAATTCATACGAGTTTGAAAGAAGCACAAGAATCATCTATTTAAAACTCCTCGTACCAACAAGTATAAATTCACCATCCTCAGTGAAGTAATAGATATGAATATTTGATATGTTTTGAGGTAGACTTCATAGCTGAAGAAGCTTTGTGAGATCTAGATCACAAGTACCTTTAAAAAACATTAGTTTACCCAATAATAAAACTAGGAAAAGTCTACTACTAAAGATATTAGGAAAGACCCTCCATATAAAAAGGAAAAAGATGAGTTCAATTTCTCTTTTTTTCTACTCTCTCTTCAAAAGTCTTAAGAAGAAGAAATATCAATGATCTTTCCCGCTATTAAGAAGAAGTATAAAAAATGAAGCGAAAAATTTCTAAAATATGGTGTCTCTCATTCTTTAACCAACCGTAAAAGCTAGTTGTAGTGAAAGGTGGATTTTTATTAAATCTTAAAAAAATGTAATACAAATTTTTTATTAATAGAAATTTTCTTTGTTATAATGGAAAAGAAAAAAAAAAAATCTCAATAAAAATATTGAACGACACTTACTTTAGAAAATAGATAGATGAGATTGGTTTGTTGAATAGATTAGACAGTTTAGATATTTTCTGAACTGCAACCCCATTTTTGAAACAATTAAATCTCAGTAACACAATACTATTATATAATTGAGTAATTCAATGTAACAGAATCATTTTTTTTGTGGCTGC
The DNA here is from genome assembly GCA_034641835.2 of Pinus albicaulis. Classification (NCBI taxonomy): domain Eukaryota; kingdom Viridiplantae; phylum Streptophyta; class Pinopsida; order Pinales; family Pinaceae; genus Pinus; species Pinus albicaulis. The sequence goes on from CM076570.1 coordinate 1,328,073,272, forward strand.
ACATATCTCTCTGTTTTTCTTATTGGTATTAGAGTAGGTAGCTCCGGGTTAACTGACCCAGGAAAATGTGAGAGGAATTGATTGTTTGTTGCAGCATCTCATCAGATTTTCTTTTGTGTTTTTTTTCTATCTAGAGAATCGTTAATGATAGGGTCGTTTGTGCTCTGTGGGACGAGGCCATCATTACAGGCACTGTGTGGAAGTTCTTTTGCGTCCCTCCAATCTCTTTTCAACACTGAGACTGTTTGTTTCCCTTACGACATTCGTTCCCCACTGATGTGTTGGTCGTGAAATTGACTTCAGAACGAAAGTCTCGTGTAAGACGCCTTCGCTCAGTGTAATTGTGGCCTGCTCAGCGTCGTTGTGCAGGACGTCACAATAATGGTTTGAAACCTTGGTTTGGTATCAAAACCTTTGTTGGTGACAACAAAAGCCACAGGACGGGGATCTTGGTGCCAGTTTCTCTCATTGTTCTGTTGAAAGGTTGAAGCGTACTGGGTGTTCCAGGTTGATTTACTTCTTCTGTTTTCTATGGTAAGCCAGCAGTCAGTGCCTTCCGTCGGGAGCCATTTGTTGGGGACGTCCGAAGGACCAGCGCTCACAAAAGGTTCATTGCAAACACATCCAACTCGTGTAGTATGGTATTCATATGAAGGGGAACTAACGCTCATTACCTTTTGCTTATCTAGTTGATAGGGTCGACTTGAATGTATTGTTGCTGAGAAGAAATTATTCCACCCATAAGTTATGTCAGTGCCCAAGTCAGCCTATACAGTTCTGCGTATTGCTGCATCTTAAGGATCGTAAGCAAGTGCACACGGAAATAAATTGCTTTTAATAGTAACTGTATATTTTAAATATGGGGCAAATAAATATTCAATTGGTAAAATAGTGGAAAATAATTAATATTATTTTGTATTAATGTAGAAATAGTTCCAATGGTTACATTGTTGTAATATATTTTTTAGGATTAGTTTCTAAGTTATAGGAGTTTGTGTACAATCTTCTATTTTTATGTATGTATTTATTGTTGTATTATTGAATCATGTAATGTAGAGTGTACTCTCCATTTGTGTGGAGTCTCTAGGTGCAATAATCACCTCAAACTTGTATTTTTATTCAATTCAGTTTTTCTTATCATGGTATCAGAGCTCAGACCGGGTGATCCTGATTTGTGTTTAGAGATTTAGTGGCTACAGAGCCTTCACATCCCTACATAGCTACGGTGCATACAAGAGCCTCAGTGCTCACATAGGAGTAGGTGGACTGTAGTAAACACCTCACTCATAGGAGGAACACAGCGCCTCGAGTCTGAGAATTTCTTTTCTAAGCACAAGGTGGGTCGGTGAGATTTTTTGTGTGACAGACGCGTCGATCGACACAAGCCTTTGAGAAATCAGTGCTTCTTCCATTGTCAATGTCGGGTTCCTTAGCAAACTCTTTCGCAGTGTGGGATTTTTTCTCATAAGGGCACTGCCCACTTATTTTGGTTCTGCACACGGGATTTATCGTTTGTGGTGGATCTGAGTGGCAGACAAAACAACTCTTTAGATCGATGATGGATCTGAGTTGCAGACACACAGATCATGTCGAATTAGTGGCAGATCTGTGATTAGGATATGGTATGTATTGAGTTTTTTGTAGCGTAGCTTGTAATTATTCAATTGGTCAGAATCATCGGAGGGTCTAGAATCCGATCAGTCCAGTATGAATAAATTTATAGAAACATATCTCAACGAATCTAGAAAAATAGATGGGTCCAATTATACCAATTGGAAATTCAAGCTACAAACACTGCTTGTGGGATCGAATGCGTGGTTGATTGTCAACAGTGATGAGTAGAAACCGAACACTATAACATGAACATCCACACTAGTACAAGACTGGGATAAAAGGGAGAACAAGGCAAAAGTCTTACTGAAGATTTCTATTAAAGACAATATTATCACACACATCAGAGATGGCAAATCGTTCATTGAAACCTAGACGACGCTCAAGAACTTATACGAGACACAAAACACAAATTGTATCTTGTCACTCAAAGGGAGGTTGTTTTCATTGAGGATGGAGGAGAATGAATCCGTTGTTGGATTCATTGCAAGGGTTAAAGACCCAAAGGATAGATTGGGTGACATCATGGAGAAGGTGTCTGATTCCGATCTAGTCACAATCATGTTAAACGGAATGGCAGAGGAATATGAGATTTTTATCAAAGGCTTTGCTACAAGGGATAAAGCCCTTGCATTTGAAGAACTGACAAGAATTTTTCTACAAGAAGAAGAGCAACGAAAGAATTTGAGACCTCATAGTGTCGATCTTGCTCTCATGGAAAAGAATAAACCGTACAAAGGGAAACAACCACAGCAACAACAGAAAGGCGAAAGCACTTTTCAACAGAGATCATTTAGAGGTATGTCTGCAAATAATTTTCCTAGCATTAAATTCTTTTACCGTGGGAAAAATCGCTATCAAGCTAAGTTTTGTTTTAAGAGGAAAAAATATGACGCTGGGAATAAGTATTGAAAGAACACGGGATATTTTGCCGATGAAGGCCATAGTCATGAACTTCGACTGTTTGTAGCTGATTCTACTCTTTCAACTTTTGAGAAGGATGAGGATGACATATGGTATGCTGATTCTAGTGCATCCTCACATATGACAGGAAAGAGAAATTGGTTTGAGTTTTTTGAAGAAACTTCTTGCAGATCTAAAATTTTTCGAGAAGATGAAAAAGGTTATGAGATCTAAGGGTACGGTGATATTCTGGTAATGTTATGTACTGGTGACATCATACATATTAAGAATGTGATCTATGCCACTTCAAAGAAAAGGTATGGTCGATGGACTCCGTGCTTTTCATAGTGTTTAGTTAGATTGTGATGGATATGAATTAGCGAAAATTCATAGAGAAGAATTTCATTTGCATGCTGATAGGAAGGACAAAGATATCCTAGAACTGGTGCATACATACATATGCAGACCTACATAGACTAGGTTGCTAGGTGGTACATATTATTTTCAACTATTTACTAATAATTGCACTAGATTCTCTTGGATATATGTTTTAATAAAAAAGAGTTAGACTTTTCAATGTCTTAAAGAATGTAAGACTATGGTGGAGAAGTAGACAGGGAAATTCATAAAATTTCTCTGCTTCGATCAAGGGGGAGAATACAAGTTGGGTGAGCTCATGAATCTTTGTATATATCATGGGATTGCTCAACAGTTTATAGTTCCTCGCACTCTGCAACAAAATGGAGTTGCAGAACGAAAGAACATAATGCTAGTGGAGTGCGCACGAAGTATGCTTTAAGGTAAGGGTCTATGAAATGTTTTTTGGGATAAATCTATCAACAATGGTTTTTATTTAAAGAATAGGATTCCTACTAAATGTCTTAATTTTAAGACTATGTTTGAAGCACTTTGTGGATATAAACCAGCAGTGAGTCATTTAAGAGTTTTTGGGTTAAAATCATTTTCCCATATACCCAAGGAGGATAGAAAGTAGTTAGATCCTATGGCCATGAAATGCATCTTTGTAGGATATTTCACTGAGTTTAAAGCCTACAAGTTGTTTAATCATGTGAATCATAAAATATTTGCAAGTTGAGATGCCATATTTCATGAGCAAGTTTAGGAAGGAAAGGAAGACAATCATGGAGAATGGCACATTCCATTATTGATGGAAGAAATCAGTGAGGCTAATCAGTAGTAGGAGTAGAAAGAAGAAGAAAAAGGTGATGTAGTTAAGAAGGAAAGCTCGCATAGGTATGAAGCAGACAGATTTGAGGCGAGTCTTCTACCAAGAAGATCGAGTAGGTAGAATCAGTTACCAGCCAGATTGAGAGACTATGCTTTAATGCCAAATGTTTTAAATGTTATAGAGACCACAAACAATAAATAATAAATTCAATCTAATGAATGGAGGGCTGCAATTAATGAAGAAGTTGAATCAATTATTAGAAACCATACTTGGGATCTAGTTGAATTGTCTGAAGGAAAAACACCGATAGGTTGTAAGTGGCTTTATAAACCTAAATTTAATGCAGATGGGAATATAGATAATTTTAAAGCTAAACTGTTAGCAAAGTGTTATTCAAAACAAGAGGGAATAGAATTTGAAGAAACCTTTTCCCCTATAGCCAAACTTAATACCGTTAGAATGTTAATTTCTTTTGCTACAAAATATCAGTGGAAGATACACCAGTTAGATGTTAAGTCTACATTTCTGAATGGTGATTTAAAGGAAGAGATTCATTTAGTCTAGCCACAAGGGTTTTTTAAAGAAGGGCAAAAACATCTAGTGTGTAGGTTGAAAAAGACACTATATGGTTTAAAACAAGCACCCAGGTCTTGGTACGAGAAGATTGATTCATTCCTCTTACAACATGGTTTTCATAGGAGCATGAATGATCCAAATTTGTATACCATGTATAATAAACAGAGGTAGATTATTTTGATTTATTTGTATGTGGATGATATGATTATAACAGGTAATGTAGATGCTTTGATCAAAGAAATCAAATCACAGATGTCGCAAGTTCTTGAAATGAAAGATCTTAGAAGTCTACATTATTGTTTGGGTCTGGAAGTATGGAGAGACTTTGGACAAAATTTCTTACTCAAGGGAAGTATGTCTAAGGTATGCTCAAAAGGTTCAGGATGGAGCAGTGTAAGACAACATCAACACCTTTACAGCAGAACTTGAAGTTATGTAGGTAAAATGGATCTAAGGAGGTGGATGCCACTTTGTATAGAAAACTTGTTTGTAGTTTGATATATCTAACTACTAGAGCCAATTTATGTCTAAACTTCTTAAAAGTCATTGGGTCGCAACAAAAAATGTGTTGAGGTATCTTCGTGGTACTAGTGATTATGGTATTTTATACACTATGACATCTAATGTTATTTTAGTAGTTTTTTCACACTAGGATTGGGTAGGTAACCTGGATGATCAAAGGTCCATCACAGGTTATGCATTAAGTTTTGGATCTAGGGTCATAGCTTGGAGCAACAAAAAGCAGAGTACTGTGGCTTTATATTGAGCTGAAGCTGAGTACCAAGCATTGTGTGCAACTACATGTGAAGCTATCTGGTTGAAAAGGCTTCTCCATGATGCAGGAGAAGAGCAGAAAGAAGCAACCATCATCAAATGTGACAACCAAAGTTCCATTAATCTAGCAAACAATCCAGTATTTCACAAGAAGACGAAACACATCGATACTCAGTTTCACTTTGTTCAAGAGAAAGTCCAGTCAAAACAAATATTTGTTGAATATTGCAAAACTTGTTACAATATGGCAGACATTTTTACTAAGCCTCTTGGGAAAGTAAAGTTTGAATTGTTTAGAGAGATGTTAGGAATTCAGGACAATATTTTCTCCATTAAGGGGGAGAGTTGAAAAGAATAAATATTATGTTGTTTTAATGGATAAATGGTTACAATGGTTACACTGTTGTAAAGTAGCTCCTTAAGTTAGGATTCATTCCTAGGTTATATGATTTTGTTTACAACCTCATATTCCTTTGCATGTATTTATTGTTGTATCATTCGATCATATAATGTAGATTCTACTCTCCATTTTTGTGCTGTCTCTAGGTGTAGTACTCACCTAAGAGCCGCCTTTTTATTCAATTCAGTTTTTTATCAGAAACATCTATAGCTGAAGGTGAAAGTCAAAATAAATTTTATGCATAAAAATATATGGAGTTCATTAAAAGGATTAGAAGCAATACTTCAGGATCTAAAACAATTTTCTGAATGGAAGAAAAGGGAAGAGAGAGTTAAGTCTATTATAGGATTATCTTTATCATATTCACAACTTCATCCTATAAACTTAGGAAATTCCTCTTAACATATATGGGAACGCTCAAGCAATATCTAGGGGAAAAGGTGTTAAATGCATAATTATCTTTGAAATTGTAGTTATTCAAATTCAAAATGCATAATGAGGTATCATTTGCTACAAATTTAAATGATCTAAAATAAGGAAGCTCGAGGACATTGAGGTAAAAATAGAAGAAGATTCTAATATTATTTTGTTAAATAGCTTACCTTCAAATTATGATAATGTTATCTTTGTAGAAATTATTTCACTACACATGCATATCTCCAAGATTCTCCTGATCACACACTATTTTAACTTCATGCACAATAAAAAATATATTCCACCATTGATCATCACATGCGGAAATTAAATCAATTGCAATGCACACATGAAATCATAAAAATTCACATACATTAACACAGTTGTTTTAATGGGAAAGCCTGGAGCTGAAAACCCCAACCATATGTATATAATATATCTCATAGAGATCATGTAACAATCATCATACAAAGCTGATCATATCAAGCTCTTAGTATAATACAATCTCTGCACACTAATGAGGCCCGATCTTGCAAATCCATGCACCGATCTTTGCCAGCCTTTAGCTTGCCTCTATTGCGCAATCCCTGCTAAAGAATGGCTCTGGATTAACTCGAATTTCTCCAGCCTTGCTCATGCAATCCTTAAAGGCATCTCTATTAAGTGTTGGATGCAAACCATGCATCACTATAGTCACAATTGATAGTCACACTTGTTCTTTCACCTATCTCTCCACTGGTCTCCATTAAAACTATCCATGCACTATAGTTAACTGATGTATTCTTCAGTTGATTATTGAGTTATTATTTAATCAATTAATTATTAATTAATTCACACCACTCTCACTATTGTATCAATCAGTTAGACTAGATACAACTAGCTCAACTGTGTCTAACTGAGTTAAACTGAACACAACTCCACCAACTACTTCTACAACTCCACCAAACTCTGTCACATGAGTTCTAACTGAAGTCCTCCATGCAATAGCTCCACTAAACCCTTAGGAATAGCATAATTCCTTCTATCAGCTCCTGTGCCACATATTTTCACTTAACTGAAGTGCTCCAAGAGAATAAGATAATGTTTAGAGTCCAAATATTATTAAGAGCTAATAATATTCGACATATCTATTTTTAGACTGGCAATCTAAAAATAGATTCTGCCCAATATGTCTAAAAATAGAAGTCCATCCATTTTTCCAACTTGAAAAACCATCCAAAAATAGCATCCTGCAACTCATAGAATATGATCGACATGTCTAAAAATAGACTTAGTCTAAAAATAGACTTTGCGACAAAAATCACCTGTGTGGGCCCCACCTAGTTTAGGTGATTATTTTCCAACTAGGATTAGGAATGATGTTTCGGGATGCCTCCTTCACTGTTTCTTGTTGCAATCTTCAACACTCCCTCTCAACAAGAAAGGACTGTCTTTGCATGCAACATGCAACTCCATGCATTCACCCTGCAACCTTTGCAAGTTCCATGCAACTCCATGCATATGCTCTGCAACTCTTCCGAAACTGAAAAGGCTCCAAAGAACTCAATCAATAAGATGCATCTATCATGAAAGTCTTCGACTTCTGCTAGTACCAATTGCACATGTCTTCAGGAACCACTGCGGTGTTGAACTCTTCACCCATGCACTCTGCACTTGCTGTCAACTCTAAACCGCGCTCTAGTATCCGACACTGTCACTTTGATCTGCCGCATCAATCCAACTGATCATGCTACTGCTGCTCTGTGGGCGCCTCGTAGCCCGGTTCAATTCATGAGATCCACACCATCTCCATGAATCCTGCCCAGAAATCTCCTCTTGGGATTACTCATGTATGTCGCCCCACCTCTCACCTGGTGGTATAGCAGCATGCACTCCCTCTGCCCATCTGGCATGAAATTTCTCTGCATGAGTGGTTTCTCCCACTCCATGATCCTCATCTTGTGGCTACTCCACATCCCGGGGTTTTGAATTCTTAGTTAAACTGAGAGGGGGGGGTGAATCAGTTTAACACATACATGAGCTTTTTAAATTTTTTATCAGCTTATTTACAGCTTACTTTTATAACCAACCTTAGTACATGAACAATCTTAATATGTTGCAGCAAGTATTAAATTAATGTGACATCAAACTTATTATGAGAGCAGCAAACATTAAGCAGATTTGGTAAATCATCTCAGCACATAGGCAACATAGATAAAGACAACAGATATAAGTGGAAACCTGTAAAGGGAGAAAACCACATCTTATTATTGTTGTGATACAAAGGCAAGCTCCAACTCCCTCTCACCAGTTTTTTTCCGTAGGCACCAACCTACAGGAGGCTCCAACCTCAGTTCTGCAAGCTACAACTTCAAAGGAAGCTCCAAATCCCTTCAATTTTTTGCAGGCACCAACCTACAGGAGGCTCCAACCTCAGTCAGCTACAATTGATAGCTATCAAGCTTCAACTTGGTAGGGAAGCTCCAACTTCCTCAATTTATCAAAAGAAATGTTTGCTGATTTACCTCAGATATCAGCTCTATTCTGTAGCATCTCTTTCTGCACCTCTCTTCCTTATCTTCTCTGCCTCAATCTTCTATATTTTGCATTCTCTATCCTTACTCTCTCTATCCTCTCTATTCATATCAAGTTGATATTATATATAGAGTTCATCACATGACTGTTTATATTCCACAAGAAATTTGGAGTGAACAGCTATGACTCTTTGGCTTTTGTCTTCTCATTCCTTTGTCCAAATCATTTTAGAGTTATAACAATATGTACAAATTTCCATGTTATAGTGGGATTTTTATTTTCCTTAGGATACTCGCCTTTGCATCACAAACAATATAAAAAAATTAAAACATTTACATTTTTAGTTACAATATATAAACTTCACTTAGCCCTTGGCTTGCTGGTTTTGTCCTTTCTGTTGCTATCATGCAACTATCCTATAAACCTATGTTTACTGCAACTCTATGCACCTGTGCGTGTATACCTATCAAATCGACATTTTAATTCATGTGCATATGCACTTGTTCACTACAATTGTGTACCTGCGGTATATATATATATATATATATATAAATAACTGATTTACAAATTCGTGGCCCAAATAACTTCACAATATGGCAGTCTTTACATGTGGAAGCTTTTCTCATTGCATGGTTCAAACCATAGTCAGTTTCATTTCTCCAACTCTTAATCAAAGGCTAACTTCACTTTCTGAATTTTCGAATCCATTATTCGAATCCTGCACGAACTTGGGCTCTCACACATGATTATATGAATACATATATATATTCGGTCACAACACTATCAACTCACATTAAATTTACTTTGTGCATTTAAAATGCATCCCAAAGATTGCCTCCAATACAAATCCACAATCTGGCAACCTACCATGTTTAATTCCTGAGATGGTAATTTAAATACTATGCAAAAATTACTTCTTCAAAGGGTTATACAAACCCCAATGTATATAATGTGCCCCTTTGTCAAACCATCATTTATGAGTGCGCTTTATTATCTTTGACTTTGATAAAACTTACCAAAGTATCAACATACACTATGGTTGGCCAGACATTCACACTGCCATCGTAACTTTAACATTCTATACCTTGATCAAAACCTGACATATCACACCATACCTTATTTCATGATCTTCGGTCAATATTCAATAGCCATTAGTCCCAATGATCTGCGGACTTCACCATCACTCTGAATGTATTATATAACTTTACATAAAGCTGAATTGTGACTCTATGGTCCGGTGACATATATTATAACAGATATCAATCTTCGCAGCTATATATTATATATATTATATATTCGCAGCAGTAAATATTCGCTTTATCAAATAATATATATACTAACATATCTATAATCCTTGAATCGAATGGCATAAACATTAATATGAAACCTCTTCAATCAACGGCTACAAACTTTATCGCATACCATTTGATGATCTGACGATCATCGCCCAACCAAAGTGCACGTCGTTTAATTCTCTGAGTTCACTCAATGGAGTGGGTCCCAACGCTTAACTCCCCTTCTCATCCTACGGTTGTAGGCTTATCGCGCACTCATCTACTGATTCGACGGATATAATCCATATCACATGTGATTCACGGGTCCCACACATACAATAGTGAATTGTAATCGCCCATGCCTTGAGTTATCTTCCATGGTGATTAACGTGTGACCACTGTTCGATTGGCCCACCTCAGATCAGACAGCGTACATCGATATCGCGCGGAGTCCACAGTCGATAGTTCACATGTGATGGCATGAGATGAGGGCAGTATCTCCAAACTGCTTAGGGCCATGTTTCAGCCGATGGCATTAATCGCATTCGATTTGGAAATATAGCTTACCATACAAAGGCGGTGCGATATGGATGGGGTTGGTTTCGCAAACCTGATGTCACTGTTCGTCACGGTTCCAATTCCTCTTACTCATGGTTCCGCCTCTGTATTTTATTTCAACGCAAATATGTTACCATCGACCTTTCTCGTTGACTCATTCAAGGAATGAAATATTGTTACCTCAATTAGAGACTCGCTCTCCGTTTGCGGGGTTCGTAAAATTATTCATTCCAACATTGTGTTGACTTGGTATTAATTAGCGCGCTGTGCCACTTCACTTTCAAAAGATTCCAATTGTGTAATCGCATTCTGACCTGATATGGATATCACCATTGTATAACCGAAGGTCCTTTCCTTCGTTTCTGTTCAATAAGTTTTCCTCTACGACTTCGTGGGCCACACACTTTCTTGTCTCCTTAATTAAAACTCAAATATTCTGGATTCGGTTGACATGAAATTTTATGCAGCATTAATATAAACAAAGTTTCCTATTGTTGTATAAACAGAGTTTACTTTCTATCCTCATTACTCTGTCTCTCCAGGTCTACTATCAAATGGCCCTCTTCTACTGTCCTCACTTGACTGATGCTACTCCTTACTCAGTAAATATACTCTCCCTCTATTCTTCTCTGTTGTCTTCTCCTTTGTTTCTGTTTCCTGTCCTTTGCCTGTCTCTGCCTCTGCTGCCTCCTTTACCATCAATGACAACATTTCCAATAGTCTCCCCCTTTGGAATTGATGGAAATACACTTTCTTTGTTTGCCTTTTAGGACCCTTTCTCCTATTGCTTGTTCTTCCTCCCCCTTTGACATCAATGGCAAGGGATTGCTCATTTTTTAGTGTGATTTCAACTCTCACCTATGACCTGTCTCATGCTTCCCTTGCTAGCTGATCTCCCCCTGAAATGATATTTTCGTTTCTGTTCTCCTGCTGAATTTGTGCTTTCTCTTCATATCAGAGAGTAGCATCTACAGATACTACCCCTAGTCTATCTCTCAAATATTCAAATGGTTCTCTAGCAAGAGGTTTGGTAAATATATCTTCTGTCTGTTCTTTTGTTGGTACATATTCTAGCTTTACTACCTTCTAAGCCACTTGTTCTCAGACAAAGCGATACTTGATTGGGATATGTTTATTTTTTAAATGAAGCACAAGATTTTTTGATATACTTATAGCACTTGTATTGTCACATTTGATTGATATAGGTTCATCAATGCTTACCTTCATGTCTTGGAGGGTTTTCTTCATCCACATGACTTGTGTACAACATGCTGTTGCTGCTATACATTCTGCTTCTGTTGTAGATAGAGAGATAGATGTTTGTTTCTTGCTTAACCATGCCAGTAGACTTTCTCCTAGATAGAATGCACCTCCACTTGTGCTTTTCCTGTCATCCACATAGCTGGCCCAATCTGCATCTGTGTATGCTATCAAAGTGAAGTTTTTACCTTTAGGATACCAAAGTCCATACTGTGCTATTCCTTGAAGATATCTGAATATTCTTTTGACTGCAAGAAGGTGATTTTGTTTAGGTGCTTCTTGATATCTAGGCACTAGTCCTACTGCTAGCATGATGTCTGGTCTTGATGTTGTCAAATACAACAGACTTTCTATCATGGATTTGTAGAGTTTTTGATCTATATCAGCAGATCCATCATCAGCACATAGCTTGCATCCTGTGATCATGGGAGTTGACACAGGTTTGCAGTCCTCCATTTTGAACTTTTTCAACATTTCTTTTAAGTATTTTTCCTGTGATATGAATGTACCTGTGTTCTTTTGTTGAATTTGAAGTCCTAAATAGAAACTGAGCTCTCCAATCATAGACATCTCAAACTCTGATTTCATCTCCTCAACAAACCCTTTTTCTAGCTCATCTCTGTTGCTTCCAAACATAATGTCATCAACCTATACTACAACAATCAGGAGTTCATTTTCATGGGCTTTTATGTATAGATTGTTGTCTGCTCCTCCTCTCTTAAAGCCTTGGTTTTGCAAGTATTTCTCCAGCCTTGAGTACCAAGCACGAGGAGCTTGTTCTAGTCCATATAGAGCCTTCTTTAGTCTGCATACATAGTCTTTTTTGGTTGTTAATGAGAAGCCTTCTGGTTGTTCCACATAGACTTATTCTTCTAGATCTCCATTCAAAAATGCAGATTTCACATCCATTTGATATACCTTGAAGTCTTGGTAGCATGTAAAGGCCAGAAACATTCTGATGGCTTCCATTCTGGCTAGAGGGGAAAATGTTTCATCATAATCAAGTCCTTTTATTTGTGAATATTCTTTGTAGACAAGTCTGGCTTTATTCCTGATTACCTGTCCTTCATCATTTATTTTATTTTTGAATACCCATTTTGAGCCGATGACATTTTTCTCAGTGGGTCTAGGAACTTGTTCCCAGGTATTGTTCTTCTCAATTTGGTCCAATTCTTCATTCATAGAATTCACCCAAGACTTGTCCTTGCTAGCTTCTTCAAATTTCTTTGGCTCTATTCGGGATAACATGGCTATGTATACCTCTTCTGTCTATTTAGTTAGCTACCTTATTGTCTGGACCACTACTCTCTTGTCTCCAATGATCTGATCTTCTGGATGGTTCTTCTAAGTGTATCTTGATGGGGCTTTCGATCTCAGTTCAGCATCTTCTGTTTTCTTACTTGTTTCATCATCATCTTGGTTTTCTTCTTCATGGTTGTCTGATGGACTGCTGCAGTCTGTATCTCTTGTATTGTTTGGAATTTCCTCATCAAATCTCACGTCAATGATTTCTACTATTTTCGAAGAGTCTTGTTGTAGCACTTGTATCCTTTACTTTTGGAAGCATATCCTAGAAATATCCCTTCATCTGCTCTTGCATCAAATTTCCCAAGATTTTCATTATTATTCTTTATGTAACACTTGCTTCCAAAGATTCTAAAATGTTTGATTGAAGTTGGTTTCCCATGCCATAGTTCATAGGGAGTCTTGTCACTACTTGGCCTTAAGTGAGATTTGTTAAGGATATGCATGGTTGTGTGTACTGCTTCTCCCTAGAAGGTTTGAGGAATATTACTCTGTTGCATCATGGCTCTGGCAATTTGTTGTACAGATCTGTTTTTTCTCTCTGCTACTCCATTCTGCTGAGGTGTCCCTGTAATAGTAAATTGTTGCTTTATTCCATATTCATTGCATAGGTCTGCAAAGTCATAATCACTGAATTCACCTCCTCTGTCCGATCTGATGAATTTTAGCTTGCATCCTGTCTGATTTTTTGTTAAAGCTTTGAATATTTTGAATTTTTCCTGAGCTTCCGATTTATTCTTGAGAAATGCAACCCGTGTGATTATGGAGAAATCATGTTTATCATCATGAAGTAGAATTCTCCACTTAGTGTTTTAGTTCTTGTAGGTCCACACAGGTCCATATGCACAAGCTATAGTGCTCTTATTGTTGATAACTCATCTTTGGCCTTAAAGGATGTGTGGGTTTGTTTTCCCAATTGACATGATTTGCATATGGTATTAGAAGGCCTTTTTATTTTTGGCATGTCTCTAACAGATTTCTTCTGGCTCAGTCTGATGATATGATCGAAGCTAAGATGTCCCAACCTTTTATGCCATAACCATGACTCCTCAAGTTTGCTAAGATGACATGCTTCATCTTCCTCTTTCACAATGTACACATTACTCTCTGTTCGAACTCCTTTGAGTAGAGTCTTACCTATGGTGCTTGATCTGACTTCACAATCTTGTGATCTAAAAAGAAATTCACAGCCTTTATCACACATTTGATTGACACTCAGCAAATTTTCTTTCAGCCCATCTACAAATACTACATCTTGGCCCTTTCCTCTGCCATTATCTAGGCTGAGTATTCCTTTTCCTTTTATTTTTCCTGATTTATCATTGCCAAAATTAACAATGCCAGATTTCTTTTCATCAAAAGTTATAAACTTGCTTCTGTCTCCAGTCATGTGTTTTGAGCAGCCACTGTCCAAATACCACTGGCTTTTCAGGTCTTGAGTAGTTAGGGCCAAGTCACATTTATTCACCTTCTTTATCCACTGGAAGCACCCTTTTGTTTGGATTCTTTTGTGAGATGATGAACGACATTTTCTGAGAGGACATTTGGAAGGCATATGTCCAATTTTGTTGCATACACAACATTTGATTATGATTTTTGTAGAATTTTGAGTACGAGTAAAATTTCCTTGATTCATAAACCTCCTTGAGGTGTTGAGCATCAATATTTGTCCATATTTTCTGCATTTAATGATTTTATGGCCAAATTATTTACAATAAAAACAGTAACCATAGAAACAATCTGCATACCTGATGTGAGGTTGTCTTCTCCATTTGTTTTCTTTAGGCAGTCTCTTCACTGTTTGTATCTTTTGCTGGTTTGAATTACTCCACCTTGTATGACAGTATGCAGCAATGTGTCCCAGCTTGTGGCAGACATAATAGGTAGTTTTTTTTCATAGGAGGGAAGAATCTCCTTTGACAGCTTCCAAATTTGACATACTCAGGGGTATATGAATCTTTTTCTATTTTATGAGTATTTCTTTCATTCTTTGCTATTAGAGGATTCTTCTAGGTTCTGTCTCCCTCCTTACATGTTTCTTCTTTTTTAGGAATTATTTGAGGTGCTTCATCATCCTTCTTTGCTTTTACAAAAATAATCTCTTTTTTTTCCTTTTCTTTGCTTTTACTTGATTCTCCTTCATAGCCTATTCAAGTTTTTATCAAAGGAGATCTTTGAGCATTTAGAATTTAGTTCACCTCACTAGAGCTTGTTGTTTGAGATCAAATTATAGCCACTTTCCTTTGAGCATTTGCTAATTTCTTCCTAAGACATACTACTTCTTCTTCCAACTTTTCTTGTTCCTGAGTGTTCTCCTTGATTTTCTTATGTAGCTTGTCTTCTATCTTCTTGGCCTTTTTAGGCTCTATCTTTAGCTGCATGAGGACTTCTGAATTCTGTTATTCTCATACATACTTGAGGAGAATGTCATTTTGTTTTCTGCACTTTAGTTTGAGTCTATCAATCTCCTCTAGAGCACTTCTTAGCTCCCCCTCAAGGTCGACTTCACCTTCTTCTTCTTCATCTTCTAGTAGGAGTCCTTCAAGTTCTTCTATGGCCATCAATAAAAATTCAGAGGTTCCTTCTTCACTTGAGGGTTCATATGAGTCTTCATATGTACTGCTATCTTGTTGAGCATAGAAGGATTTTCTGCTAAACTTCTTTCCTTTCTGCCAGGTGTTTGATGTATTTTTCTTTGATTCTTGAGCCTGATTCCTTACTTTCTTGTGAGGACACTTAACAGCATAGTTTCCAACTCTTCCATAGTTAAAGAATTTGAAAGGAAGTTTACCTTTTTATTTACCTGAGCCTCTATCCAGTTTCTTGACAAATTTAGCCTCTTCTTCATCCGAGAAAGAGGCTCATATGTCTTCCTCTTCTTCTTTCTTTTTTTCTGTTTTAAAGGTTGCATCCCTCGTACTTGGCTTCTTCTATGGGAGCCCCATCTCATATGCTATTAGATTTCCCAATTAGTTGTTTCTTCTATTGCAGACACCTTAGGATTGAACCTGGATGGAAGAGATCTTAGAATCTTCTGCACAATTATAGTTTCTGGTATGGTTTCTCCAAGAGCTTTCATATTGTTAACTATTTCTGCAACTCTTAAGAAGAAGCTGCCAACATCTTCATCATCATTCATTTTTAAATTTTCAAACTGGGCTCTATATACTTGAAGTTTCGCAGTCTTTACCTTCTTATTTCCCTCATGGATATTCTCTAGAGTGTCCCACATATCTTTAGCAGTCTTACTATGCATTCTTTTGATAAATTCAACCTCACAAAGTCCACTTAAGATCACATTCATGGCCTTTGCATTTGATACAAATTCTTGTTTAGCTTCTCTTTCTGGGTCAGTTGCCTTTAGGGCATATCCAAATTCTACAGCAACCCATACCTCTATTCCTAGAGACATTATGTATGCTCTCATTCTGATTATCTAGATGGAATAATTAGCACCAGTGAAGAAAGGTGATTTATTGGTTGAGCTTCCTTCTTGACTAGCCATCTTGGAGGCCTAGGATCTCCTTTCAGTGGTTAAACTAGTATAAAAGGAACTTGCTCTGATACCAATTGTTGAATTCTTAGTTAAACTGAGAGGGGGGGTGAATCAGTTTAACACATACATGAGATTTTAAAATTTTTTATCAGCTTATTTACAACTTACTTTTATAACCAACCTTAGTACATGAACAGTCTTAATATGTTGCAGCAAGTATTAAATTAATGTGATATCAAACTTATTATGAGAGCAGCAAACATTAAGCAGATTTGGTAAATCATCTCAGCACATAGGCAACACAGATGGAGATAGCAGATATAAGTGGAAAACCATAAAGGGAGAATACCACATCTTATTATTGTTGTGATGCAAAGGCAAGCTCGAACTCCCTCTCACCACTGTTTTTCTGTAGGCACCAACCTACAGGAGGCTCCAACCTCAATTCTGCAAGCTACAACTTGCAAGGAAACTCCAAATCCCTTCAATTTTCTGCAGGCACCAACCTATAGGAAGCTCCAACCTCAGTCAACTACCACTGACAGCTATCAAGCTTCAACTTGATAGGGAAGCTCCAACTTCCTCGATTTATCAAAAGAAATGTTTGCTGATTTACCTCAGATATCAGCTCTGTTCTGTAGCATCTGTTTCTGCTCCTCTCTTCCTCATCTTCTCTGCCTCAATCTTCTATATTTTGCATTCTCTATCCTTACTATATCTAACCTCCCTACGCATATCAAGTTGATATTATATATAGAGTTCATCACATGACTGTTTGTATTCCACAAGGAATTTGGAGTGAACAGCTATGACTCTTTGGCTTCTGTCTTCTCATTCCTTTTTCCAACTCATTTTAGAATTATAACAATATGTACAAATTTCCATGTTATAGTGGGATTTTTCTTTTCCTTAGGATACTTGCCTTTGCATCAAATAAAATATAAAACAATTAAAACATTTACATTTTCAGTTACAGTATATAAACTTCAGTCAGCCCTTGGCTTGCTGGTTTTTTCCTTTCTGTTGCTGTCATGCAACTGTCTTGTATACCTCTGTTTACTACAACTCTATGCACCTATGGGTGTACACCTATCAAACCCACATTTTCATTCCTGTGCATATGCACACACATTCCCGCTAGGTTATTATTACTGCACATTATATATATATATATATATATATATATATATATATATATATATATATATATATATATATATATATATATATATATATATATAGCGGTTACAAATTCATTGCTCAAATAACTTCACAATATGGAAGTCTTTACATGTGGAAGCTTTTCTTATTTCATGGTTCAAATCATAGTTAGTTTCATTTCTCCAACTCTTAATCGAAGGCTACCTTCACTTTCTGAATTTTCAAATCCATTATTCGAATCCTACACGAACTTGGGCTCTCACACATGATTATCTGAATACATAGATATATTTAGTCATAGAACTATCAACTCACATTAAATTTTCTCTGTGCATTTAAAATGCATCCCAAAGATTGCCTCCAATACAAATCCACAAACTGGAAACCTACGATGTTTAATTCCTGAGCTGGCAATTTAAATAATGTGCAGAAATTACTTCTTCAAAGGGTTATAAAAACCCCAATGTATATAATGTGCCCCTTTGTCGAACCATCATTTATGAGTGCGCTTTATTATCGTTGAGTTTGATAAAACTTATCAAAGTATCAACATACACTATGGTTGGCCAGACGTTCATACTGCCATCGTAAATTTAACATTCTATACGTGCAGACTTCACCATCACTCTGAGTGTATAATATAACTTTACATAAAGCCGAATTGTGACTCTATGGTCCGGTGACATATATTATATTAGATATCAGTCTTTGCAGCTATATATTATATATATTATATATTCGCAGCAGTAAAGATTCACTTTATCAAATAATATATATACCAACATATGTATACTCCCCAAATCGAATGTCATAAACATTAATATGAAACCTCTTCAATCGATGGCTGCAAACTTTACCGCATACCATTCGATAATCTGACAATGAGTGCACAACCAAAGTGCACGTCGTTTAATTCTCCGAGTTCACACAATGGGGTGGGTGCCAATGCTTAACTCCCCTTTTCATCCTACGGTTGCAGGCTTATCGCGCACTCATCCACTGATCCGACGGATATAATGCATATTGTGTGTGATTCACAGGTCCCACACCTACAATAGCAAATTGTAATCACTCGTACCTTGAGTTATCTTCCGTGCCGATTAACGTGCGACCACCGTTCGATGGACCCACCTCAGATCGGACGTGTACGTCGATATCACGCGGAGTCCATAGTCCATAGTTAACGCGCGATGGCACGCGATGAGGGTGGTATCTCCAAACTGCTTATAGCCACTTGTCAGCCGATGGCATCGATCACGTTCGATTTGGAAATACAGCTTACCGTACAAAGGCGATGCGATATGGGTGGGGTTGGTTTCGCAAACCTGCGGTCACTGTTCCTCATGGTTCCAATTCCTCTTACTCACGGTTTCGCCTTTGTCTTTTATTTCAACGCAAATTTGTTACCTTCGACCTTTCTAATGGACTCATTCAAGGAATGAAATATTGTTACCTCAATTACAGACTCGCTCTCCATTTGTGGGGTTCGTAAAATTCTTCTTTCCAACATTATGTTGACTTGGTCTTAATTAGTGCACCGTGCCACTTCACTTTCAATAGATTCCAATTGTGTAAATGCATTCTGACCTGATATGGAAATCACCATTGTATAACTGAAGGTCCTTTCCTCTGTTTCTCTTCAATAAGGCTTCCTCCACGACTTCGTGGGCCACACACTTTCTCGACTATTTAATTGAAACTCAAATATTCTGGATTCGGTTGACATGAAATTTTATGCAACATTGATATAAACAAAGTTTCCTATTGTTGTATACATAGATTTTACTTTCTATCCTCATTACTCTGTCTCTCCAGGTCTGCTATCAAATGGCACTCTTCTACTGTCCTCACTTGACTGATGCTGCTCCTTACTCTGTAAATATACTCTCCCTCTATTCTTCTCTGTTGTCTTCTCCTTTGTTTTTGTTTCCTGTCCTTTGCCTTTCTCTGCCTCTGCTGCCTCCTTTGCCATCAATGACAACATTTCCAAAAGTCTCCCCCTTTGGCATTGATGGCAATACACTTTCTTTGTTTTCCTTTTAGGACCCTTTCTCATGTTGCTTGCTCCTCCTCCCCTTTTGACATCAATGGAAAGGGGTTGCTCATTTTTTAGTGTGCTTTCAACTCTCGCCTATGACCTGTCTCATGCTTCCCTTGCTAGCTAATCTCCCCCTGGAATGATATTTTTGTTTATGTTCCCCCCCTGATACTATGCTTTCTCTTCATATCAGAGAGTAGCATCTACAGATACTACCACTAGTCTATCTCTCAAATATTCAAATGGTTCTCTAGCAAGAGGTTTGGTAAATATATCTGTTGTCTATTCTTTTCTTGGAACATATTCCAACTTTACTACCTTCTGAGCCAGTTGTTCTCAGAGAAAGTCATACATGATTGGGATATGTTTAGTTTTTGAATGAAGCACAGGATTTTTTGATATACTTATAGCACTTGTATTGTCATATTTGATTGAGATAGGTTCATCAATGCTTACCTTCATGTCTTGGAGGGTTTTCTTCATCCACATGACTTGTGTACAACATGTTGTTGCTGCTGTATATTTTTCTTCTGATGTAGATAGAGAGATAGATGTTTGTTTCTTTCTTAACCATGCCAGTAGAATTTCTCCTAGATAGAATGCACCTCCCCTTGTGATTTTCCTGTCATCCACACAACTGGCCCAATCTGCATCTGTGTATGTTGTCAAAGTGAAGTTTTTTCCTTTAGGATACCAAAGTCCATACTGTGCTATTCCTTGTAGATATCTGAATATTCTTTTGACTGCAAGAAGGTGATTTTGTTTAGGTGCTGCTTGATATCTAGCCACTAGTCCTACTGCTAGCATGATGTCTGGTCTTGATGATGTCAGATATAGTAGACTTCCTATCATGGATCTGTAGAGTTTTTGATCTATATCAGCAGATCCATCATCAACACACAACTTGCATCCCGTGATCATGGGAGTTGACATAGGTTTGCAGTCCTCCATTTTGAACTTTTTCAACATTTCTTTTAAGTATTTTTCCCTGTGAGATGAATGTACCTGTGTTCTTCTGCTAAATTTGAAGTCCTAAATAGAAACTGAGCTCTCCAATCATAGATATCTCAAACTTTGATTTCATCTCCTTAGAAAACCCTTTTGCTAGCTCATCTCTGTTGCTTCCAAACATAATTTCATCAACATATACTACAACAATCAGGAGTTCATTTTCATGGGCTTTTATGTATAGATTGTTGTTTTCTCCTCCTCTCTTAAAGCCTTGGTTTTGCAAGTATTTATCCATCCTTGAGTACCAAGCACGAGGAGCTTGTTTTAGTCCATATAGAGCCATATTTAGTCTGCATACATAGTCTTCTTTGTCTATTAATGAGAAGCCTTCTGGTTGTTCCGTGTACACTTCTTCTTCTAGATCTCCATTCAAAAATGCAAATTTCACATCCATTTGATATACCTTGAAGTCTTGGTAGCATGCAAAGGCCAGAAACATTCTGATGGCTTCCATTTTTTCTACAGGGGAAAATGTTTCATCGTAATCAAGTCATTCTATTTGTGAATATCCTTTTCATACAAGTCTGGCTTTATTCCTGATTACATGTCCTTCCTTAGTCATTTTATTTTTGAATACCCATTTTGAGCCGTTGACATTTTTCTCAGTGGGTCTAGGAACTAGTTCCCAGGTATTGTTCTTCTCAATTTGGTCCAATTCTTCATTCATAGCATTCACCCAAGACTTGTCCTTGCTGACTTCTTCAAATTTCTTTAGCTCTATTTGAGATAACATGGCTATGTATACCTCTTCTGTCTGTTCAGTTAGCTGCCTTTTTGTCTGGACCCCTACTCTCTTGTCTCCAATGATCTGATCTTCTGGATGTTTCTTCTGAGTGTATCTTGATGGGGCTTTCGATCTCAGTTCAACATCTTCTATTTTCTTGCATGTTTCATCATCATCTTGGTTTTCTTCTTCATGGTTGTCTGATGGACTGCTGCAGTCTGTATCTCTTGTATCGTTTGGAATTTTTTCATCAAATCTCACGTTAATGCTTTCTACTATTTTCCAAAGAGTATTGTTGTAGCACCTGTACCCTTTACTTTTGGAAGCATATCCTATAAATATCCCTTCATCTTCTCTTGTGTCAAATTTCCCAAGATTTTCATCATTATTCTTTATGTAACACTTGCTTCCAAAGATTCTAAAATGTTTGATTGAAGTTGGTTTCCCATGCCATAGTTCATAGGGAGTCTTGTCACTGCTTGGCCTTAATTGAGCTTAGTTAAGGATATGCATGGCTATGTGTACTGCTTCTGCCCGGAAGGTTTGAGGAATATTACTCTCTTGCATCATGGCTCTGGCAATTTGTTGTATAGATCTGTTTTGTCTCTCTTCTACTCCATTCTGCTGAGGTGTCCCTGCAATAGTGAATTGTTTCTTTGTGCCATGTTAATTTCATAGGTCTGCAAACTCATAATCAGTGAATTCACCTCCTCTGTCCAATCTGATGCATTTTAGCTTGCATCTTGTCTGATTTTCTGCTAAATCTTTGAATATTTTGAATTTTTCTAGAGCTTCCAATTTATTCTTGAGAAATGCAACCCATGTCATTCTGGAGAAATCATCTATTATCAACATGAAGTAGAATTCTCCACTTGGTGTTTTAGTTCTTGCAGGTCCACACAGGTCCATGTGGACAGGCTGTAGTGCTCTTCTTGTTGATAACTCATCTTTGGCTTTAAAGGATGTGTGGGTCTACTTTCCCAATTGACATGATTTGCATATGGTATTAGAAGGCCTCTTTATTTCTGGCATGTCTCTGACAGCTTTCTTCTTGCTCAGTTTGATGATATGATCAAAGCTGAGATGTCCCAACCTTTTATGCCATAACCATGACTCCTCAAGTTTGCTAAGATGACATGCTTCATCTTCCTCTTTCACAATGTACACATTACTCTTTGTTCGAACTCCTTTGAGCAGATTCTCACCTGTGGTGCTTGATCTGACTTCACAATCTTGTGATCTAAAAAGAACTTCACAGCCTTTATCACACATTTTGCTGACACTCAACAAATTTTCTTTCAGCCCATCTACAAATAGTACATCTTGGACCTTGCCTCTGCCATTACCTAGGCTGAATGTTCCTTTTCCTTATATTTTTCCTAATTTATCATTGCTAAAAGTAGCAATGCCAGATTTCTTTTCATCAAAATTTATAAACTTGCCTCTGTCTCCAGTCATATGATTTGAGTAGCCATTGTCCAAATACTACTGGATTTTCAGGTCTTGAGCATTTAGGGCCAATTCACATTTATTCACCTTCTTTATCCATTGGAAGCACCCTTTTGTTTGGTATCTTTTGTGAGATGATGAACTACATCTTCTGAGAGGACATTTGGAAGGCATATGTCCAATTTTGTTGCATACACAACATTTGATTATGATTTTTCCATAACTGTGAGTACGAGTAAAATTTCCTTGATTCATAAACCTCCTTGAGGTGTTGAGCATCAATATTTTTCCATATTTTCTACATTCAATGATTTTATGGCCAAATTATTTACAATAAAAACAGTAACCATAGAAGCAATCTGCATACCTGATGTGAGGTTGTCTTCTCCATTTGTTTTTTTTAGGTAGTCTCTTCACTGTTTGTATCTTTTGCTCGTTTGAATTACTCCACCTTGTATGACAGTATGCAACAATGTGTCCTAGCTTGTGGCAGACATAACAAGTAGCTTTTTTCATAGGAGGGAACAATCTCCTTTGATGGCTTCCAAATTTGACATACTCAAGGGTATATGAATATTTTTCTGTTGTCTGAGTATTTCTTTCATTCTTTGTTATTAGAGGATTCTTCTGGGTTTTGACTCCCTCCTTACATGTTTCTTATTTTGTAGGAATTATTTGAGGTGCTTCATCATGCTTCTTTTCTTTTACAAAAATAATCTCTCTGTTTTCCTTTTCTTTGCTTTTAATTGATTATCCTTCATAGCCTATTCCAATTTTTATCAAAGGAGATCTTCGAGCATTCAGAATTTCATTCAACTTACCAGAGCTTGTTTTTTGAGATGAATTTATAGCCACTTTCCTTTGAGAATTTGCTAATTTCTTGCTCAGACATACTACTTCTTCTTCCAACTTCTCTTCTTCCTGATTTTTCTCCTTGATTTGCTTATTTACCTCGTCTTCTATCTTCTTGGCTTCTTCAAGCTCTACCTTTAGCTGCATGAGGACTTCTGAATTCTATTCTTCTCGTACATACTTGAGGAGAATGTCCCTTTGTTTTCTGCACTTTAGTTTGAGTCTATCAATTTCCTCTAGAGCACTTCTTAGCTCCCCGTCAAGGTCGACTTCACCTTCTTCTTCTTCATCTTCTAGCAGGAGTCCTTCAAGTTCTTCTATGGCCATCAATAAAATTTCAGAGGTTCCTTCTTCACTTGAGGGTTCATCTAAGTCTTCAAATGTACTGCTGTCTTGTTGAGCATAGAAGGATTTTCTGCTGAACTTCTTTCCTTTCTACCAGTTATTTGATGTATTTTTCCTTGATTCTTGAGCTTGATTCCTTAATTTCTTGTGAGGGAACTTAGTAGCATAGTTTCCAACTCTTCCAAAGTTAAAGAATTTGAAAGGAAGTTTAACTTTGTATTTACCTGAGCCTCTATCTAGTTTCTTGACAAATTTAGCCTCTTCTTCATCCAAGCAAGAGAATATGTCTTCCTCTTCTTCTTTCTTCCTTTCTGTTTTAAAGGCTACCTCCCTCGTACTTGGCTTCTTCTGTGGGAGCCTCATCTCATATGCTGTTGGATTTCCAAGTAGCTAGTTCATGGTCAAGGTCTCCCAATCAGTTGTTTCTTCTATTGCAGACAACTTGGGATTAAACCTGGATGGACGAGATCTTAGAATGTTTTGCACAATTACACTTTTTGGTATGGTTTCTCCAAGATTTTTCATATTGTTAACTATTTCTGCAACTCTTAAGAAGAAGCTGCCAACATCTTCATCATCATTAATTTTTAAATTTTCAAACTGGGCTCTATATACTTGAAGTTTGGCACTCGTTACCTTCTTATTTCCCTCATGGATATTCTCTAGAGTGTCCCACATATATTTAGCAGTCTTACTGTGCATTATTTTGATAAATTCAGCCTCACAAAGTCCACTTAAGATTGCATTCATGGCCTTTGAATTTGCTACAAATTCTTGTTTAGCTTCTCTTTCTGGGTCAGTTGCCTTTGGGGCATATCCAAATTCTACAGCAGCCCATACCTCTATTCCTAGACACATTATGTATGCTCCCATTCTGATTTTTCAGAAGGCATAATTAACACAAGTGAGGAAAGGGGCTTTATTGGCTGAGCTTCCTTCTTGACTAGCCATCTTGGAGGCTTAGGATCTCCTTTCAGTGGTTAAACTCGTATAAAAGGAACTTGCTCTGATACCAATTGTTGAATTCTTAGTTAAACTGAGAAGGGGGGGGGGGGGTGAATCAGTTTAACATATACATGAGCTTTTTAAATATTTTATCAGCTTATTTAGAGCTTACTTTTATAACCAACCTTAGTACGTGAATAGTATTAATATGTTGCAGCAAGTATTAAATTAATGTGACATCAAACTTATTATGAGAGCAGCAAACATTAAGCAGATTTGGTAAATCATCTCAGCACATAGGAAACATAGATAGAGACAATAGATATAAGTGGAAACCCATAAAGGGAGAATACCACAGCTTATTATTGTTTTGATGCAAAGGCAAGCTCCAACTCCCTCTCACCACTGTTTTTCTGTAGGCACCAACCTACAGGAGGCTCCAACCTCAATTCTGCAAGCTACAACTTGCAAGGAAGCTCTAACTCCCTTCAATTTTCTACAGGCATCAACCTACAGGAGGCTCCAACCTCAGTCAGCTACAACTGACAACTATCAAGCTTCAACTTGATAGGGAAGCTCCAACTTCCTCAATTTATCAAAAGAAATGTTTGCTGATTTACCTCAGATATCAGCTCTGTTCTATAGCATCTCTTTCTGCTCCTCTCTTCCTTATCTTCTCTGCCTCAATCTTCTATATTTTTCATTCTCTACCCTTACTCTCTCTAACCTCTCTATGCATATCAAGTTGATATTATATATAGAGTTCATCACATGACTGTTTGTATTCCACAAGGAATTTTGAGTGAACAGCTATGACTCTTTGGCTTCTGTCTTCTCATTCCTTTGTCCAACTCATTTTAGAATTATAAAAATATGTACAAATTTCCATGTTATAGTGGGATTTTTTTTTTCCTTAGGAGACTTGCCTTTCCATCACAAACAATATAAAACAATTAAAAAATTTACATTTTCAGTTACAGTAAATAAACTTCACTCAGACCTTGGTTTGCTGGTTTTATCCTTTCTGTTGCTGTCATGCAACTGTCCTATATACCTCTGTTTACTTTAACTCTATGCACCTATGCATGTACACCTGTCAAACCCACATTTTCATTCCTGTGCATATGCACCTGTTCACTGCAATTGTGTACCTGCAGAATATATATATATATATATATAGATATATAACTGATTTACAAATTCATGGCCCAAATAACTTCACAATACGGCAGTCTTTACATGTGGAATCCTTTCTTATTTCATGGTTCAAACCATAGGCAGTTTCATTTCTCCAACTCTTAATCGAAGGCTAAATTCACTTTCTGAATTTTCGAATCCATTATTCAAATCTTGCACGAACTTGGGCTCTCACACATGATTATCTGAATACATAGATATATTCGGTCACAACATTATCAACTCACATTAAATTTTCTCTGTTTATTTAAAATGCACCCCAATGATTGCCTCCAATACAAATCCACAATCTAGCAACCTACCATGTTTAATTCTTGAGCTGGAAATTTAAATACTGTGCATAAATTAATTCTTCAAAGTGTTATAAAAACCCCAATGTATATAATGTGCCCCTTTGTCAAACCATCATTTATGAGTGCGCTTTATTATCTTTGACTTTGATAAAACTTACCAAAGTATCAACATACACTATGGTTGGCTAGACGTTCATACTGCCATCGTAAATTTAACATTCTATACCTTGATCAAAACTTGACATATCACACCATACCGTATTTCATGATCATCAGTCAATATTCAATAGCCATTAGTCCCAACGGTCTGCGGACTTCACCATCACTCTGAATGTATTATATAACTTTACATAAAGCTGAATTGTGACTCTATGGTCCAGTGATATATATTATATCAGATATCAGTCTTCGCAGCTATATATTATATATATTATATATTCGCAGTAGTAAAGGTTCGCTCTATCAAATAATATATATACCAACATATGTATACTCCCTAAATCGAATGTCATAAACATTAATATGAAACCTCTTCAATCGACGGCTGCAAACTTTACCGCATACCATTCGATAATATGATGATCATCGTGCAACCAAAGTGCACGTAATTTAATTCTCCTAGTTCACGCAATGGAGCGGGCCCAACGCTTAACTCCCCTTTTCATCCTACGGTTGTAGGCTTATCGCGCACTCATCCACTGATTTGACGGATATAATGCATATCACGTGTGATTCACGAGTCCCACACCTACAATAGCGAATTGTAATCGCCCGTACCTTGAGTTATCTTCCATGCTAATTGATGTGCGACCACCGTTCGATGGACTTGCCTCAGAGCGGAGTCCACAGTCCACAATTAATGCATGATGGCATGCGATGAGGGCGGTATCTCCAAACTAATTATGGCCATGTGTCAGCCGATGGCGTTGATCGTGTTCGATTTGGAAATACATCTTACCGTACAAAGGCGGTACGATATGGGTGGAGTTGGTTTCGCACACCCGCTATCATTGTTCGTCACGGTTCCAATTCCTCTTACTCACAGTTCTGCCTCTATCTTTTATTTCAATGAAAATTTGTTACCTTCGACCTTTCTCGTGGACTCATTCAAGGAATGAAATACTGTTACCTCAATTAGAGACTCGCTCTCCTTTTGCGGGGTTCGTAAAATTCTTCTTTCCAACATTATGTTGACTTGCTCTTAATTAGTGCGTCGTGCCACTTCACTTTCAACAGATTCCAATTGTGTAATCACATTCTAACCTGATATGGAAATCACCATTGTATAACCAAAGGTCCTTTCCTTCATTTCTCTTCAATAAGGCTCCCTCCACGACTTCGTGGGCCACACACTTTCTCGGCTCTTTAATTAAAAATCAAATATTCTAGATTCGGTTGACATGAAATTTTATGCAACATTAATATAAACAAAGTTTCCTATTGTTGTATAAACAGATTTTACTTTCTATCCTCATTACTCTGTCTCTCCAGGTCTGCTATCAAATGGCCCTCTTCTACTATCCTCACTTGACTGATGCTTCTCTTTACTCTTTAAATATAATCTCCC
Organism: Pinus albicaulis; assembly: GCA_034641835.2. Classification (NCBI taxonomy): domain Eukaryota; kingdom Viridiplantae; phylum Streptophyta; class Pinopsida; order Pinales; family Pinaceae; genus Pinus; species Pinus albicaulis. Next base: position 1,328,101,128 of record CM076570.1, read on the forward strand.
TCTATTCTTCTCTGTTGTCTTCTTCTTTGTTTCTGTTTCTTGTCCTTTGCCTGTCTCTACCTCCGCTGCCTCCTTTGCCATCAATGACAACATTTCAAATAGTCTTCCCCTTTGGCATTGATGGCAATACACTTTCTCTGTTTTCGTTTTAGGACCCTTTCTCCTGTTTCTTACTCTTCCTCCTCTTTTGACATCAATGGCAAGGGGTTGCTCATTTTTTAGTGTGCTTTCAACTCTAGCCTATGACCTGTATCATGCTTCCCTTGCTAGTTGATCTCCCCCTAGAATGATATTTTCGTTTCTATTCTCCCCCTCAATCTGTGCTTTCTCTTCATATCATAGAGTAGCATCTACAGATACTACCCCTAGTCTATCTCTCAAATATTAAAAGGGTTCTCTAGCAAGAGGCTTGGTAAATATATCTGATGTCTGTTCTTTTGTTGGTACATATTCCAGCTTTACTACCTTCTGAGCCACTTGTGCTCGGAGAAAGTGATACATGATTTGGATATGTTTAGTTCTTGAATGAAGCACGGGATTTTTTTATATACTTATAGCACTTGTATTGTCACATTTGATTGAGATAGGTTCATCAATTCTTACCTTCATGTCTTGGAGGGTTTTCTTCATCCACATGACTTGTGTACAACATGCTTTCGCTGCTATATATTCTGCTTCTGTTGTAGATAGAGAGATAGATGTTTGTTTCTTGCTTAACCATGCCACCAAACTTTCTCCTAGATAGAATGCACCTCCCCTTGTGATTTTCCTATTATCCACACAGCTGGCCCAATCTGCATCTGTGTATGCTGTAAAAGTGATTTTTTTTCCTTTAGGATACCAAAGTCCATACTGTGCTATTCCTTGTAGATATGTAATATTCTTTTGACTGCAAGAAGGTGATTTTGTTTAGGTGATGCTTGATATCTAGCCACTAGTCCTACCGCTAGCATGATGTCTGGTCTTAATGCTGTCAGATACAACAGACTTCCTATCATAGATATGTAGAGTTTTTGATCTATATCAGCAGATCAATCATCAACACACAGCTTGCATCCCGTGATCATGGGAGTTGACACAAGTTTTCAGTCGTCCATTTTGAACTTTTTCAACATTTCTCTTAAGTATTTTTCCTCTGAGATGAATTTACCTGTGTTCTTTTGCTGAATTTAAAGTCCTAAATAGAAACTGAGCTCTCCAATCATAGACATCTCAAACTCTGATTTCATCTCCTCCGCAAACCCTTTTGCTAGCTCAACTCTGTTGCTTCCAAACATAATTTCATCAACATATACTACAACAATTAGGAGTTCATTTTCATGGGCTTTTATGTATAGATTGTTGTTTGCTCCTCCTCTCTTAAAGCCTTGGTTTTGCAAGTATTTATCCATCCTTGAGTACCAAGCACGAGGAGATTGTTTTAGTCCATATAGAGCCATCTTTAGTCTGCATACATAGTCTTCTTTGTCTATTAATGAGAACCCTTCTGGTTGTTCCATGTACACTTCTTCTTCTAGATCTCCATTCAAAAATGCAGATTTCACATCCATTTGATATACCTTGAAGTCTTGGTAGCATGCAAAGGCTAGAAACATTCTGATGGCTTCCATTTTGGCTACAGGGGAAAATGTTTCATCATAATCAAGTCCTTCTATTTGTGAATATCCTTTGCAGACAAGTCTGCCTTTATTCCTGATTACCTGTCCTTCCTCAATAATTTTATTTTTGAATACCCATTTTGAGCCGATGACATTTTTCTTAGTGGGTCTAGGAACTAGTTCCCAGGTATTGTTCTTCTCAATTTGGTCCAATTCGTCATTCATAGCATTCACCCAAGACTTGTCCTTGCTAGCTTCTTCAAATTTCTTTGGCTCTATTTGAGATAACATGGCTATGTATACTTCTTATGTTTGTTCAATTAGCTGCCTTTTTTTCTGGACCCCTACTCTCTTGTCTCCAATGATCTGATCTTTTGGATGGTTCTTCTGAGTGTATCTTGATGGGGCTTTCGATTTCAGTTCAGCATCTTCTGTTGTCTTGCTTGTTTCATCATTATCTTGGTTTTCTTCTTCATGGTTGTCTGATGGACTGCTGCAGTATGTATATCTTGTATCGTTTGGAAGTTCTTCATCAAATCTCATGTTAATGCTTTCTAATATTTTCCAAAGAGTCTTGTTGTAGCACCTGTACCCTTTAATTTTGGAAGCATATCTTAGAAATATCCCTTCATCTGCTCTTGCATCAAATTTCCCAAGATTTTCATCATTATTATTTATGTAACACTTGCTTCCAAAGATTCTAAAATGTTTGATTGAAGCTGGTTTCCAATGCCATAGTTCATAGGGAGTCTTGTCACTGCTTGGCCTTAAGTGAGCTTTGTTAAGGATATGCACGGCTGTGTGTACTGCTTCTGCCCAGAAGGTTTGAGGAATACTACTCTCTTGCATCATGGCTCTGGAAATTTGTTGTATAGATCTGTTTTGTCTCTCTGCTACTCCGTTCTGCTGAGGTGTCCCTGCAATAGTAAATTGTTGCTTTATGCCATGTTCATTGCATAGGTCTGCAAAGTCATAATTAGTGAATTCACCTCCTCTATCCGATCTGATGCATTTTAGCTTACATCCTGTCTGATTTTCTGCTAAAGTTTTGAATATTTTGAATTTTTCCTGAGCTTCCGATTTATTCTTGAGAAATGCAACCCATGTCATTCTGGAGAAATCATCTATTATTAGCATGAAGTAGAATTCTTCACTTGGTGTTTTAGTTCTTGCAGGTCCACACACGTCCATGTGCACAAGCTGTAGTGCTCTTCTTGTTGATAACTCATCTTTGGCCTTAAAGGATGTGCGGGTCTGTTTTCCCAATTGACATGATTTGCATATGGTATTAGAAGGCCTTTTTATTTCTAGCATGTCTCTGACAGCTTTCTTCTTGCTCAGTCTGATGATATGATCGAGGATGAGACGTTCCAACCTTTTATTCCACAATGATGACTCCCCAAGTTTGCTGAGATGACATGCTTCATCTTCCTCTTTCACAATGTACACATTACTCTTTGTTAGAACTCCTTTGAGCAGAGTCTTACCTGTGGTGCTTTATTTGACTTCACAATCTTGTGATCTAAAAAGAACTTCATAGCCTTTATCACACATTTGACTGACACTCAACAAATTTTCTTTCATCCCATCTACAAGTAGTATATCTTGGGCCTTTCCTCTGCCATTATCTAGGCTGACTATTCATTTTCCTTTTATTTTTCGTGATTTATCATTGCTAAAAGTAGCATTTCCAGATTTCTTTTCATCAAAAGTTATAAACTTGCCTTTGTCTCCAGTCATGTGTTTTGAGTAGCCATTGTCCAAATACCACTGGCTTTTCAGGTCTTGACTAGTTACAGCCAAGTCACATTTATTCACCTTCTTTATCCACTGGAAGAACCCTTTTGTTTGGTATCTTTTGTGAGATGATGAACTACATCTTCTGAGAGGACATTTGGAAGGCATATGTCCAATTTTGTTGCATACACAACATTTTATTATGATTTTTGCATATTTGTGCGTACGAGTAAAATTTCCTTGATTCATAAACCTCCTTGAGGTGTTGAGAATCAATATTTGTCCATATTTTCTCCATTCAATGATTTTGTGGAAAAATTCTTTACAATAAAAACAGTAACCATAGAAACAATTTGCATACCTGATGTGAGGTTGTCTTCCCCATTTGTTTTCTTTAGGTAGTGTCTTCACTGTTTGTATCTTTTGCTGGTTTGAATTACTCCACCTTCTATGACAGTATGCAGCAATGTGTCCCAGCTTGTGGCAGACATAAAAGTTAACTTTTTTCATAGGAGGGAATAATCTCCTTTGATGGCATCCAAATTTGACATACTCAGGGGTATATGAATATTTTTATGTTGTCTGAGTATTTCTTTCATTCTTTGTTATTAGAGGATTCTTCTGGGTTCTGTCTCCCTCCTTACATGTTTCTTCTTTTGTAGGAATTATTTGAGGTGCTTCATCATCCTTCTTTGCTTTTACAAAAATAATCTCTATGTTTTCCTTTTCTTTGCTTTTACTTGATTATCCATCATAGCCTACTCCAGTTTTTATCAAAGGAGATATTTGAGCATTCAGAATTTCATTCAACTTACCAAAGCTTGTTGTTTGAGATGAATTTATAGCCACTTTCCTTTGAGCATTTGCTAATTTTTTCCTGAGACATACTACTTCTTCTTCCAACTTCTCTTCTTCCTGATTTTTCTCCTTGATTTGCTTATGTAGCTTGTCTTCTATCTTCTTGGCTTGTTCAAGCTCTATCTTTAGCTGCATGAGGACTTCTAAATTCTATTCTTCTCGTACATACTGGAGGAGAATGTCCTTTTGTTTTATGCACTTTAGTTTGAGTCTATCAATCTCCTCTAGAGCACTTCTCAGCTCCCCCTCAAGGTCGACTTCACCTTCTTATTCTTCATCTTCTAGCAAGAGTCCTTCAAGTTCTTCTATGGCCATCAATAAAAATTTAAAGGTTCCTTCTTCACTTGAGGGTTCATCTGAGTCTTCAAATGTATTGTTGTCTTGTTGAGCATAGAAGGATTTTTTGCTGAACTTCTTTCCTTTCTGCTAGTTCTTTGATGTTTTTTTCTTTGATTCTTGAGCTTGATTCCTTACTTTCTTGTGAGGACACTTAGTAGCATAGTTTCCAACTCTTCCATAGTTAAAGCATTTGAAAGGAAGTTTACCTTTGTATTTACCTGAGCCTCTATCTAGTTTCTTGACAAATTTAGCCTCTTCTTCATCCGAGCAAGAGCATATGTCTTCCTCTTCTTCTTTCTTCTTTTCTATTTTAAAGGCTGCCTCCCTCGTACTTGGCTTCTTCTACAGGAGCCTCATCTCATATGCTGTTAGATTTCCAAGTAGCTGGTTCATGGTCAAGGTCTCCCAATCAGATGTTTCTTCTATTGCAGACACCTTGGGATTAAACCTGGATGGAAGAGACCTTAGAATCTTTTTCACAATTATACTTTTTGGTATGGTTTCTCCAAGAGCTTTCATATTGTTAACTATTTCTGGAACTCTTAAGAAGAAGCTGCCAACATCTTCATCATCATTCATTTTTAGATTTTCAAACTAGGCTCTATATACTTGAAGTTTGGCAGTCTTTACCTTTTTATTTCCCTCATGGATATTCTCTAGAGTGTCCCACATATCTTTAGCTGTCTTACTGTGCATTATTTTGATAAATTCAGCCTCACAAATTCCACTTAAGATTGCATTCATGGCCTTTGCATTTGCTACAAATTCTTGTTTAACTTCTCTTTCTGGGTCAGTTTCCTTTGGGGTATATCCAAATTCTACAGCAGCACATACCTCTATTCCTAGAGACATTATGTATTCTCTCATTCTGATTTTCCAAAAGGCATAATTAGCACTACTGAAGAAAGGGGCTTTATTGGTTGAGCTTCCTTCTTGACTAGCCATCTTGGAGGCCTAGGATCTCCTTTCAGTGGTTAAACTAGTATAAAAGGAACTTGCTCTGATACCAATTGTTGAGTTCTTAGTTAAACTGAGAGGGGAGGGGGGGGTGAATCAGTTTAACACATACATGAGATTTTTAAATTTTTTATCAGCTTATTTATAGCTTACTTTTATAACCAACCTTAGTACATGAATAGTCTTAATATGTTGCAGCAAGTATTAAATTAATGTGACATAAAAATTATTATGAGAGCAGCAAACATTAAGCATATTTGATAAATCATCTCAGCACATAGGCAACATAGATAGAGATAGCAGATATAAGTGGAAACCCATAAAGGGAGAAAACCACAGCTTATTATTGTTGTGATGCAAAGGCAAGCTCCAACTCCCTCTCACCATTGTTTTTCTGCAGGCACCAACCTATAGGACTCTCCAACCTCAATTCTGCAAGCTACAACTTGCAAGGAAGCTCCAACTCCCTTCAATTTTCTGCAGGCACCAACCTACAGGAGGCTCCAACCTCAGTCAGCTACAACTGACAGCTATCAAGCTTCAACTTGATAGGGAAGCTCCAACTTCCTCAATTTATCAAAATAAATGTTTACTGATTTACCTCAGATATCAGCTCTGTTCTGTAGCATCTCTTTCTGCTCCTCTCTTCCTTATCTTCTCTGCCTCAATCTTCTATATTTTGCATTCTCTATCCTTACTCTCTCTAACCTCTCTATGCATATCTAGTTGATATTATATATAGATTTCATCACATGACTGTTTGTATTCCACAAGGAATTTGGAGTGAATAGCTTTGAGTCTTTGGCTTCTGTCTTCTCATTCCTTTGTCAAACTCATTTTATAATTATAACAATATGTACAAATTTCCATCTTATAGTGGGATTTTTATTTTCCTTAGGATACTTGCCTTTGCATCACAAATAATATAAAACAATTAAAACATTTACATTTTCAGTTACAGTATATAAACTTCACTCAACCCTTGGCTTGCTGGTTTTTTCCTTTCTTTTGCTGTCATGCAACTATCTTGTATACCTCTATTTACTGCAACTCTATGCACCTGTGCATGTACACCTTTCAAACCCACATTTTCATTCCTGTGCATATGCACCTGTTCACTGCAATTGTGTACCTACAGTATATATATATATATAACTTATTTACAAATTCATGGCCCAAATAACTTTAGAATATGACGGTCTTTATATGTGGAAGCTTTTCTTATTTCATGGTTCAAACCATAGTCGGTTTAATTTCTCCAACTCTTAATCAAAGGCTAACTTCACTTTCTGAATTTTGTGAATCCATTATTCGAATCCTGCACGAACTTGGGCTCTCACACATGAATATCTGAATACATAGATATATTCGGTCACAGCACTATCAACTCACATTAAATTTTCTCTGTGCATTTAAAATGCATCCCAAATATTGCCTCCAATACAAATCCACAATCTGGCAACCTACCATGTTTAATTCCTGAGCTGGAAATTTAAATACTGTGCGAAACTTACTTCTTCAAAGGGTTATAAAAACCCCAATGTATATAATGTGCCCCTTTGTCAAGCCATCATTTATGAGTGCGCTTTATTATCTTTTACTTTGATAAAACTTACCAAAGTATCAACATACACTATTGTTAGTCAGACATTCATTCTACCATCGTAACTTTAACATTCTATAACTTGATCAAAACCTAACATATCACACCATACCTTATTTCATGATCTTCGGTCAATATTTAATAGCCATTAGTCTCAACGGTCTGCGGAATTCACCATCACTCTGAATGTATTACATAACTTTACATAAAGCTGAATTGTGACTCTATGGTCCGGTGACATATATTATATCAGATATCAGTCTTCACAGCTATATATTATATAGATTATATATTCGCAGCAGTAAATATTTTCTTTATAAAATAATATATATACCAACATATGTATACTCCCTGAATCGAATTTCATAAACATTAATATGAAACCTCTTCAATCGATGGCTGCAAACTTTACCGCATACCATTTGATAATCCAACGATCATAACCAAAGTGCACGTTGTTTAATTCTCCGAGTTCACACAATGGAGCGAGTCCCAACGCTTAACTCCCCTTCTCATCCTATGGTTGTAGGCTTATCGTGCACTCATCCACTGATCCGACGGATATAATGTATATCGCGTGCGATTCACGGGTCCCACACCTACAATAGTGAATTGTAATCGCCTGTACCTTGAGTTATCTTCCGTTTTGATTGATGTGCGACCACCGTTTGATGGACCCACCTCAGATCAGACGACGTACGTCAATATCGCACGGACTCCACAGTCCACAGTTAATGCGCGATGGTACGCGATGAGGTTAGTATCTCCAAACCGCTTATGGCCACATGTCAGCCAATGGCGTTGATCGCGTTCGATTTGGAAATATAGCTTACTATACAAAGTTGATGCGATATGGGTGGGGTTGGTTTCGGAAACCCGTTGTCACTATTCCTCACGGTTCCAATTCCTCTTACTCACGGTTCCGCCTCGGTCTTTTATTTCAATGCAAATTTGTTACCTTCGACCTTTCTCGTGGACTCATTCAAAGAATGAAATACTGTTACCTCAATTAGAGACTCACTCTCCATTTGCGGGGTTCGTAAAATTTTTCTTTCCAACATTCTGTTGAATTGTTCTTAATTAGCGCGCTGTGCCACTTCACTTTCAACAGATTCCAATTGTGTAATCACATTTCTGCCCTGATATGAAAATCACCATTGTATAACTGAAGGTCCTTTCCTTCGTTTCTCTTCAATAAGGCTTCCTCCATGACTTCGTGGGCCACACACTTTCTTGGCTCTTTAATTAAAACTCAAATATTTTAGATTCGGTTGACATGAAATTTTATGCAGCATTAATATAAATAGAGTTTCCTACTGTTGTATAAACAGAGTTTACTTTCTATCCTCATTACTCTGTCGCTCTAGGTTTGCTATCAAATAGCCCTCTTCTACTGTCCTCACTTGATTGATGTTGCTCCTTACTCTGTAAATATACTCTCCCTCTATTCTTCTCTACTGTCTTCTCCTTTTTTTCTGTTTCCTGTCCTTTGCGTGTCTCTACCTCTGCTGCCTCCTTTTCCATCAATGACAACATTTCCAACACGAGGTTCACTCTTACCTACATGCAAAACTTGCTCCCTCTCAAGCTTCAATTTCATGTCTTTCTTGCACTTCCCAACAGTAGGAAGCTCCGTACAAATCCCATCTACTTCAAGTCTGTAGAGATTTTTCGCTCGAATCCCAACCTTCTTGACTTGTCCTGTTGCTTTGTACCAAAGGAAAAATTTTCCTTCACTAAAGACAACATCATACCCTTTATCCTCTAACATTGCGACTGAGATTAAATTCTTCTTTAAACCCGAAATATGCACTACATCTTGTAAAAGAATGAGTTTACTTGACTCCCTCTGAAAGATAATGGTAGCAATTCCAGTCGCATTGTATCGTCCATTGTCGCCCAACTCAACATGCAACTGGAGATCTTTCTCCACCAAGTCACTGAAAGGATTCACATCTCCTGTCATGTGAAAGGAAGCGCCACTATCAAAATACCACCCCGATCCCAATGCACTAGACGCCATGCATACTATCAATGAGAAGTCCAGCTCAAATTGTGAGGCAAGAGACTCACTAGCTGCAGCTTCAGCAGCCTACTTGTTCTTCTTCTTTTGCGGACAATGTGTGGCGAAATGCCCATGCTCGTGACAGTGAAAACACTTCACTTTGGACATGTCATTTTTTTTTCCATCCGCACCAGATTGAGAAGGATTTTTCCTCCCCTTCCCTTTCCTTGCTTTGGAAGCCAAAGCGAAATCCTCTTCATCATCATTCTTTGATGAACAGCTATCCTTGGTACTTCACCTTATCTCCTCCTGCACAAGATTTGAACAAAGTTGCTCCCATCCTGGCAGTTTCTACAAACCATTGACAGAGTCCTCCTAGCTATGCCAACTCTTCGGAAGCCCAAGGAGAGCCAAGCTCACCAAGTCTTCTTCATCCACACTAACTCCTACACTGCCATACTCATCCCTACAGTGGACAAACTTTGTCAAGTATATCGGAATAGTGTCATTCTTCTCCATTTTTATTTTCCTGAGCTTGTCTTTAAGCGCCAACTTCCTTTGGTCACTTCTGCTTTGGAAAAATTATATCAAAGCCTTCCACATCAAGAATGGAGTGGCTTTACCATGAAGGCTGGATACAATGTGATCGTTCACACCTTCCAACAGAATCCTTCGACACCTTGCTACCTTCTTTTTCCATGCGTCAAGTGCGGCTGCATCGCTAGAACCTGGTTTAGGAATTTCAGCATCTATGAATTCCTTCAACCCATTATCCTCCAACACCACCTCCATCATGTCCTTCCATGCAATATAATTCGAGCTGCCTCAAGGGCATACTCCAATTGCAATCCAATGAAAGACATTTCAATGAATGCTCAATTTCGACACCAAGAAAACACTGCAGCAATTTTGAATTCCACCAACACAAAACTCAACTATTTCAATAATTGCAATCTGCTCCAATGATCAATATCCTTTTGAAATCATGTAGAAATTATATGCACTACACATTCATATGTCCAAGATTCTCCTGATCACACACTATTTTAACTTCATGCACAATATAGAATCTATTCCACCATTGATCATCACATGCGAAAATTAAATCAATTGCAATGCACACATGAAACCATAAAAATTCACACACATTAACACAGTTGTTTTAATGGGAAAGCCTAAAGCTGAAAACCCCAACTATATGTATATAATATATGTCATAGAGATCATGTAACAATCCTCATACAAAGCTGATCATATCAAGCTCTCAGTACAATACAATCGCTACACACTAATCAGGCCCGATCTTGCAAATCCATGCACCGATCTTTGCCAGCCATTAGCCTGCCTCTACTGCGCAATCCCTACTAAAGAATGGCTCTGGATGAACTCAAATTCCTCCAGCCTTTCTCACACAATCCTTAAAAGAATCTCTACTGAGTGTTGGATGCAAACCATGCATCACTATAGTCACAACTAATAGTCACACTTGCTCTTTCACCTATCTCTCCACTGGTCTCCACTGAAACTATCCATGCATTTTAGTTAACTGATGTATTCTTCAATTGATTAATGAGTTATTATTTAGTGAATTAATTATTAATTAATTCACACCACTCTCACTAGTGTATCAATCAATTAGACTAGATACAACTAGCTCAACTATTTCTAACTGAGTTAAACTGAACACAACTCCACCAACTACTTCTACAACTCCACCAAACTCTATCACATGAGTTCTAACTAAAGTCCTCCATGAAATAGCTCCACTAAACCCTTAGGAATAGCGTAATTCCTTCTGTTAGCTCATGTGCCACATCTGTGCACTTAACTGAAGTGCTCTAAGAGAATAAGATAATGTTTAGAGTCCAAATATTATTAAGAGCTAATAATATTCGACATATCTATTTTTAGACTGGAAATCTAAAAATAGATTCCGCTCAATATGTCTAAAAATAAAATTCCATATATTTTTCTAGCTTGACCAACCATCCACAAATAGCATCCTATAACTCATAGAATATGATCGATATGTCTAAAAATAAATATAGTCTAAAAGTAGACTTTGCGACAAAAATCACCTGTGTGGGCCCCACCTAGTTTAGGTGATTATTTTCCAACTAGGATCAAGAATGATGTTTCAAGATGCCTCCTTCACTGTTTCTTGTTGCAATCTTCAACAATTTTTAGCTTAAGTCAATTTTCCTCTAGATAATTAGATGAAATGATTGTTCGTAGAAGAGAAAAAGATGAAATCTGGTAATACACTCACACAATGAGCTCACACTATTCTCAAATGAAATATTTAATAAAAATAGGACCTCAGTATAATGTTTTTATCACCGAAAACATGGACATGCAAAGTTCAACTAAAATTCTGGTGCAAGAGAGCTTTTAAATAGAAAATGAAATAAATTGTGCAACATAGCTACTATAGAAGATTTGCAAGAGACCAATCTTAAGACTTTTGAGACTATGAAAATGATAAACTTTTGAGACTATGACAATGATAATGAACTTAATAGAAAGTCTCATGACTTTCTAAACAACTAGCATTTATGGCATGCATATGCGTGTGTGATGAAAGCTGAGTTGAGCTAAACTATGTATTTAGAGAGGTTTACCTATATAACTTGAAGTGTGTATTTTGGTGCATATTATCATCATGGAAACTTGTCCATATAAATATTCAATATCTCAGCTATTCTTCCGAGTAGTTAAGAAATGTCAATTATACAAAGCTTCACAAAGATGGTGAGAGGTTCGTATGCTTCAAATGGAAACCAAGTGGTAGCTCATGTGGTGGTGAGAAGAGAGCAGTGTCTCAGACATCACAGAGTGAACATAATTTCTCATGAAGACCATCTTTGACTTATATGATTTATATGTAATTTGTGACTTATATAATAATGTTAAAAGAGAACTTGGAATAAATGTGGTGGTGAGAAAAGAGCATTGTCTCTACATCCCAGAGTGAACATAATTGCTCATGAGGACCATTTTAGACTCATATAATTTATATGTAATTTGTGACTTATGTAATAATGTTAAAAGGGAGTGGGAATTTAAAATAACTCTTACTTTAAAAAATAAGTAAGATTGGTTTGTTGAGTGGACTAAACACTTCAGATATTTTCTTAATAACAACTCCTCATTTTAAAAATAGTTAGATATCAATAACACAATGAATACACCATGTAATTGAATGAAATAATTGACTCATTCAATGCAATAAAAATCATTTTGTTTGTAGATATAAAGATCTCTGTATGTGATAAAAATCATTTTGTTTGTAATTACACACATCTTTGTTTTTCTAGAATATATGTTACACGTGAAAGTCCGAATATACTGGATCATGTAATTTGTGAATTATATAACAATGTTAAAAAGGAATGGGAACTTGAAATAACTCTTACTTTAAAAAATAAGTAAGATTGGTTTGTTAAGTGGACTAAACACTTCATGTTTTCTTAACAACAACTCCCCATTTTAAAAATAGTTAGAATAACACAATGAATACACATGTAATTGAATGAAATAATTGAGTCATTCAATTTAATAAAAATCATTTTGTTTGTAGGTGCACACTTATGTTTCACGTGAAAGTCCGAAAATACTGGATCATTTATATTACAGGTCGTCATGTTTGACCATAACCCCTCATATCATTATATCAGGCATGTTTGGTTGATCTGATCAACTTAGTTGATAATTAGCGGTTACAGTAGTAGATATATTATAAGTTCTAGTACTTCTCCATTACGTCATTATACTCAAGCTCAAGCCATGGTTGATAAGTTCTCAGCTCTTATCACGACATCGAGGATGATTCTTCTTCGGAGTGAAATTTCCAGATAGCAGCCATTATACTGTTTGTAGTCATTCCGCTTTTAGGGCACTTAGGACCCTTCGGTTTGCTATTATTCGATAGCTGCCAATAACCACACAAGTCGGAGGATATAATGAAAAACTTCAAAGAAATTATAGAGGCGAAAGCATAGAATAATAACATATGTTATACTTGTTTTGCTGCAGCCTTTGAAGAACGAGATTTTGCAGAAGTTAGGTGATTTTGTATGCATTCCCTTAGCTCTGCTTCTTCCATGTTCTCAAAAACAGTGACCTGCGTATAGTCCTATAAATTTTTCAAACGTAGACAGCATGATAATTTTACATATTTTTATTTATGAGAATGTAGTAAAAAATGACGAGCGCTGAAACATTCAATGGTACAATTTTAGTAACGTATAAAATAAAATAAATTATCTTAATCTCTAATAGTTTTATCGTCATCTCAATCTAATAATTTTATGGTTTAGCTAGATTAAGGTCATAAAGAGCTTAAATTTAAAAGTATGAGAAATAATGTGTTATATGTTTTTTTTATTTTTATTTGTTTTTAAAGTTGTTTTTGTATAGTAGTAAAAGAGATTTATATTTGTTTGTTAAAACTTTTGTTTCCAATTTTGGAATAAAGACGAGACAAATATTTGGAAATTTGGAAGAGAGTCCATGAAATACATGGGTCAAAATTAGTTGTTGTTCTATAGGGATAGAGAGGTATTTAAGTTGATTAGAGAAGTATTCAAGTTGATTGATTGTTTATCAATTTTGTTTCGTGGAGCAAACAAAGAGTTGGGTGGAAAAGCTATTTCTAATTGAGTTAGGCAATATTTCTTAAAAGCACATTTTGAAACCCCCAAATCTCTAGGACCTCCATTGTTTTGTATACAACAAGATCTCTTGCATGTCATGGCCATTCGAGACATCAAAAGATCATATGGACTCTTAAAAAGGCTCGTTCATTCGAGACATCAAAAGGTCACATATAATCTTAAAGAGTCCACTTAGGAAGAGTCCACTCAGGAACTACATGTGGTGCCCATTGAAAAGAGAAATCATTACAAATTTCTAATCAGGTTGGATCTTCCAAAGGAGTTAGAGACCATGCCTTTCCTTTCTAAAAAAACCTTACAACATTGGAGAAAATCATCCACAAAGATAGAAGACTATCCTAAACAACCACAACAAATTCTAATTCTAAATAATTCTAGATGCATGATGGTTAGAGATATGAGCCTGAGACCAAATTCGCCTGAAACCAAATTATAGATGCATGGTTGTTAGGGACAAGAGCACAAGAAAATGATAAAGGAGATGTGAAAATAAAACTACCAACTTGACCAAGTGCATTTTGGAGAGTGTCATAGAGATCCAACAACTATGTTATAACCTTACCAAGAGGCATTGACCTACGACCTTGGGAACTTATATAAGCCTTCATAAAGATACAAGTGCCAGAGTAGGAGTGTGAGAGCATGGGTCGCACTCCCATTAAGTTCAATGCCTTCCACTTCAATGGAGAAGTGTTATATGTACTAATTAGAATAAAAGTTTACATTTTAATTTCAAAAGTTTATAAAAGTTGATATTTTTATTAGAATAATCAATTTGTGTAATATTATATAATATTATATAGTTTTTTTAATATTATAATTTTTATAAATAATTATTATCTATTAATTCTTTTATTGATTTTTTTTTTTTTTTTTTTTTCAATCTTATACTCAAATATTTATGTTTTTCTTTCTTAATCTTTTTACACTATTTTCTTTTGCTTCTTGAACTAGCTCTTTTCTTTTTCTTTTCAATTAAATTTCCACCTATCAATCCTTGCTAGAGCTCCTTTCAATTCAATTCATTAATAATTTTTCAATTCTGATCTTTAATCCTTATATATAGAGACATTATTATTTAATTCAGTTCATTAATATATGTGAAATTATGAGACATATTATTATGTAATTTTTTTTAAGTTCTTTTATATGAAATTCTTAATCTCTTTTCTTTTCATTTAAATTTCCACCTATCAATCCTTACTAGAGCTCCTTTCAATTCAATTCATTAATATTTTTTCAATTATGATCTTTAATCCTTATATATAGAGACATTATTATCTAATTCAATTCATTAATATTTGTGAAATTATGATATTTAATCCTTATATAGAGACATATTATTATGCAATTTTTTTTTTAAAGTTCTCTAATATGAAATTCTTAATCTTTGAGTTCCTATATATAGCTATAAAAATTTATAATATATAATTTTTTATTTAGATTTTTGACTTTGTTTACAAAAAAAAAAAAAAAATTATTTTAACAATTACTTTGTGGCCATTGTTATTGAAGGATTCCTAACCACTTATTTAGACATCATTAAGCTTTTTTATCCTTAATGATGGTGGACTATCCACTTGAAATGTTGGACATGATTATAAACAATTAAGACCTAAAATTTAAATAAGATTATTAGAAACCATTATAATAAAAAATTTTAAATAAACAACCAACCACACAAACAATTTAAAGAAATTATAATTAAAAAAAAAACATCCTGCATAAATAGCATAATTATCAACAATTATGATATAAAATTTCAAAACAACAACTAAGAATAAAAAAATTTATCAATTGTACTTTTAAACACCTATATGTAAATGAAAATGTTATAATAATATTATATGCATTAATAAACTTTCAAATTGGTAACTTTTCATCAAACTAATAATTTTACTTTGAATGGGTGGTTAATGTTCATTAGTGCACTATCATGTATAATTAGACCCAAATCCATAAGTATCAATTCTAGAGGTATCATTAAAAATCTTGTTAGTGACACCATGTTTTCATAGTGTGTCACTACACCTAAACTCATACGTTAGGGGGTTAATACTACCATGTTCCGAGACATGTAACAGGGTGTGTCATTACACCAAAATCCATAAATGTTAGTAAACTTCCAAACTCATAACATTACTTTGAGTGAGAGGTTACTTGTACCATATTCCCATGTTAGTTGTTAGTACAACAATGATAGACCATAAAATTAGGAGGTAAGTGGTGGTTAGTCCAAAAGTGATGGGATTATTTGTGAGCCTAATGACCCCTGAAAAGGGAGTGTGATCCATTAATATACTGGGAAGGTACTATAGGAGAGGGGGAGTATTTGTGAGCCTAATGGCTAGAAGCCATTAATATAGTGGGAAGGTAGTGTGGGAGAATAAAATCAATGTGATGGGAGTATTTGTCAACCAAATGGCCTGTGAATAGCGAGTGGAAACCATTAATATAGTGTGAAGGAAGGGTGGGAAGCCATTAATATAGTGGACAGGAAGTGTCGAAAGCCATTAATATAGATAAAATGTTCTTCAACTAAGTAAAAGTGTGAGAATGATCTCATTACACAAACAAAGGTTGCACCAGAGGATGTCAAAAGAGTGTTCTATATCTACTATCTTCTAAACATAAGATTAAAAGATAAAATGACATCAAAGTGTATCTTAGGTTAAAATATAAAACTTTATAGGAAAATTGTAAACATTTGTGGAAATTTTATGTTTAAACCATGAAAAAGACAATATTTTACTTGTAAAAATATGAAAAAAAATATATATTCAAAGAGAGATTAGTAAGAACATTTAAATTAAAATGAATGTATTTTCATTAGACTAATCCAATAATACATTATAGTGATATTCCTATATTTTTTATGGATTAGATTAAATACTTGAACTGTTATTATTGAAGTAAAAACTTTACAAAGTTTGATTTTCAACATTAACTTGCCATCCCTGTATCAAATTAAAAGCTATTGTCATGTAAATGAATTAATATTGTTCTGAAAAAAACTTCAAGCAAGAAATATTTATCAATTTATTTGGAACCAAAGCAAGACACAAAATTGAAGTAACTTACATCATTTTCAAAAAAAATGAAAAGTTATTTTAATTTATTTGAAGAAAAATGATTTACACATTAATATCATTATAGATAATCAATTTTTATTTTCGATAACATACTTATAACACAAACAAAAATAAAAAATCAATGAATAAGAAAATGCTAGAAAGGAAAGGACGGACAAACATATAATATAGAGTACTAGCTGAGTCTTGGCATACTTGTGATTATGACAATACCCATGATACGAGATCGTTTACTTCTTTTTGTAAAAAAGGCTCTTCCAAATCTGCTACAGATTTCTTTTGACTCCATGGCAATTTATGATCTGCACCTTTCTTCTTTTTATCACCACGATTCATATCGTTTTCTTTTTGAATTATATCTTTTAATCCCAACAAAAAAAGCTATATGACAAAAGCAGTGAATAGATTCTATGTTGAAAACTAAACTTGAACACAAGAACTTAATCAGATTTGGAAGGAACATGGATATTGTTAAGAATGATGGAAATCACTATGAGGAGGTGGAGCAGGAGAACTATATCTATCTCCATTGAAGGGATGGAATAAATGCGAATTTGTGTGGTTAAATGGGAAGGCATAGAGTGTCAATAACCATTGAGGTAATTGAAGAAATGGGTAAATGGACACTTATAGCTCTATTACATGGAGGAATAAATGAGAAGGGGTGTGGGTAAATGAGAAGGCAGAGAGTGCCATAACCCGTTAGGTAATTGAAGAAATGTATAAATGGTCACTTATAGCTACATTAAATAACTAGTTATAACAGTTATATGTTATAAAATATAAATTGATTTTTTAACTTATAAAATAATTATTTTAATTAAATATTATAAATTGAGTTTTTAATTTATAAAATAATTATTTTAATGGCATATTATTTATCAATTTTTTTTAAATAAAAAAAATATCTTTTTGAAAATGAAAACACTCCTTTCTCATTATTTTATCCGGTTTTTACTTAATTAGCTTTCCTCTCCAACAGCCAATTTCCATCCAATTTATTAGAAGCAAAAAAGACTGTTATGTCTAGTGAGCCCCAATGTAACAGCACCAATCTCATGGCTGACTTCTGAAAATTCCACATAAGGAAGAGAGAAATCCCATTATTCCTTCCATAACTTAGTGGATTATGGATACTCTACGTATGGGATGCTAGGTAATTTTGAACAAATAACAAAGCAGCTACATCTTGAAACTTCTCACCAATTCTACTTCGTAAGAATTGATAGCTAAAATATTTACTTTAATGCAAGACTCGACTAGCAGACTCACTTGGTGGAACACACACAACAACTCAAGGAGATATCCAAAGAATTATTGGATGATTATCTGGAGGCAAGCTGTTCTTCAGACATCGTGTCAGTGAAAGTCAATTCCATGAAGAATTATTCGCCCAGTAGCCTAGTTGAAGATTATGATCCCCTTGTTTCCTTCATACTAGCTCAGAAGTTCAATAAAATTTCACACCGCTTCCATATCTGTAATTTCTGTTACATACTCACGCATAAATTCTGCCATAAACTCTGTAACGCCAGTGGTATTCACGGGCAAGGTATCCGGGTATATGCGAAGGAGAGTAAATTGCAGTTATCTTGACTGCATCTAATGCGACCGCGTCCAGTGATCACCCCACCGCCATGCCTGAAGGGTTCCTCACAATACACAGATGCGATGATATCTGAGTGAATCAATGTTCTTCCAATAAAATTTCTACGCGTAAACCCTAAGCTTTTATTTTTAACGTTAAAGCTTTGCAGGGTCACCTTCATTTCGTATCTGTCACGTTGTCTTCCTTTCGTATTTTCGTATTGTCACATGACGTAACTTGGGCAAAAGTTGTATATATTTTGTCTTGAGAATTAATCATATTGGATGGTTTCAAATTTGTGCACGTTTGAAATTTTTATTGATTTTTATTAAAATTTATAAAATAGTTTGTGTTGTTGTGCAACTATGAATATTCTATCCAAATGAAATCCAGATTGTTCATTTTTGATTTTTCAAAATTCAACAAGGCCACATCCAAAACTTGAAATAGGTAGAGCGATCGACATCAAAATTACCTCAAATCTCAAAGGTACATGATTAATAATCCATTAGATTATGGAAAGAATAATGGGTTTTCCTCTCCCTCATGAAGGAATAACAGGTTTCCCTAAACGTCATGGTGGAATTTCCATACCTCCAATAATTTGGATAGTCGGAGCAGAAACCTAATTAAGCAAGTACTTCGATAAAATGATGTCAAAATAAGGATGGTTTGCAATTCTAAAATATATATTTATTGTTTACTCTAACAATTAAGATCAAAACTATAGCAGAATTTTTTACTTTTCATTGGGATCAAAACTACATAAAAATTATAAAATAATATTTTTAACCAGAAAATTAATAATAATAAATAATATTTTCTAATGTAATTAAAATTATCGTTTTGTAAATTAAAGCGTAATAACATTTTGTATTAACATTCAAAGTGTTATAACTAGCCAAGTTTAATAACCAACCATGCACAATAATGTAGCTACAAGTTACACGTTATCCACTTCTTCAATTACCTTGGCCTTTCCATTTAGCCACACCACTTCCTATTTAATCCATCCCTTCAAGGGAGTTTGATTTAGTTTTCCTACTCCATATCTTTGTTATCAGTCATAGGTTTCCCTTCGCTATAACGTAAAAACCTCTAAGGTAATCTTTTCAAACCAACTTTAGGGTCGAATGCTAGCCCCTTCAACTCAAAGAGTGATCTCTCTTTTACAACTGAACTACCTAGTGTCACCTCAACAATTGGTTGTATTTATAGTAAAATGGCTGGGAAGTGAGAGGGTTTTGAAAACTATGGTAAGGCAGAGAAATCAAATCCTTTGGCATGGAGTTAGACAGATTGAAAATTAATCA
The DNA here is from genome assembly GCA_034641835.2 of Pinus albicaulis. Taxonomy (NCBI): domain Eukaryota; kingdom Viridiplantae; phylum Streptophyta; class Pinopsida; order Pinales; family Pinaceae; genus Pinus; species Pinus albicaulis. The sequence continues at coordinate 1,328,120,894 of CM076570.1, forward strand.
ATGGTGACAAATATATTGGTTGTAGTCATAGAAGCTAGGAGCACGATACTTAACATTCCCTTGGACAAGCTTTCTATTGAGAGTGGTAGCAGAAATGGAAAAAAAAGCTTATTTTTAAATATAACATCTCACAAATATGAATTCTTTTCAGTTTAGATGGAAGAGTGATGCTTGAATGAAGAAAATTGAGCATGAAAGTAAATTATGAATTCTACTGCTTATACGTTAATCCAGAAGAAAGACATTTGATGTACATACTAAGTAAAGACACATTCACCAAGAAGCAAATTGGGACACATCAACGCATGCATTCTTAGCTTCAAAATACTACATTCTTCTGATAATTAGTCACGTGTGGTTTACCAACATAAACATAGCACGTACGCAGAACATAACGATTAATTCCAGTATTTGGGGTTTTCCAGATAAACATATTTGTTTATGTTTATGATTTTTTTGATGGATTTTTTATGATTGTTCATCTCCGTAAATACATATTATTTCTGCAGTAAATTATAACAACTCGTATGAGAGCCATTTTGTCTTCAGATGGAGAGATCGACAGATCTGACTATAGATCATCTCATTTTTTCTCGTTTGATGATATATGAATTGGTTGTTGAAGGTATTATTTACCACCAATCAAGGATTTGATATAGCAAGCTTGTTTTCTACGTGAATAGGCAGATCGAGCAAACATATATTAAGAGGAGGAGTTGTGGTGTCTCGACCACTGAGATGATCATGATCGTCGGCCATATTAAAGTATGTAAGAGAAGCAAGGCTGAAGATATTTGCAAGGAAACAAGCTATGGAAATTGTTATTTTTATGGTATCTCCGAAGTGGAAAAGGCATATGTACATTTACATTGAAAATCTGGAACATAGACGTGCATATGCTAGTGTTTTCAGTTTTATGGGCATTGCATTTAGAGGTTTTTGTATGTTCTGGTGAGATCAGCATGAGATGGAGGAGGATCTACGTGATATTTGAATATGTGAAGAAGATGTGAGAAGTGATATGTAATGACGCAAAGCAGAGTTGCATTGGAAATGAATGAGAGCGAAATGGATGAGGACGACTGCAGATGGTGAGCAGCGGTTGCATCATTCATCCAAGCAGTGGATTGGACGAGCGAATATGGGTTCTCTCGCTCTTAGAAGGTGGAAATAGAAGTCTTCAGTCACATGGAAGCTAGGCGAATTGGTATGGAAGTTTTGTGTTTAGCAGTGTTTCCCTCGTCGCATAAGGTATGGAAGGACACTGCTTACCTCACTGAATTGAAGTGCATCCAGCTAAAATACCCATAGTCAGTAGCGCGGGCAGGAGTAAAATGAACCACTCGTCCCGCGAGGTCCATGCTGAGGAGGAAGACTATGGTCGGTGGTGGAGAAGGGAAGATCCACCAGGAAGATATCTAGATTGGTTCCAGAGAAATTGATGCTAGATAGAGAGGCATTGATATTTCTAGGTTGTTGGGCCAGTGATTGATATCTCCAGGAAGGATGAAATATGAAGGCCCTGAGATAGTAAGATCGTGGGTTAGTTCAATCGATAAACGCTAAGATAAATCATGTTTCGATCATCCATGTTAGAGTCATGCATTTATCTGGAACATGTGACAGAGAGAGAAATAAATACTTTCTTTGGTTTTTGCACCTCCTACACTAAAAAATTATTGTGGACACCTCCCCAATGGTAGAGGAGTAGAAATTTGAAATCTTGTTGGATGGCAATGAGCAACAGCTTGGCACTCAATGCATCATAAAGAGCTATTAGGGGCCACAGCTAGCAATCCTATCTCAAATACAATGGTTATGTTATATATGGAAAACGCCCATTTATTAGGCTGGGTTCAAGCCCCAGGAAAAAAAAATTCATGGCTTGCTGAATTGATGGATCCGTTGAGAATTCCACTAATGGTGCTTCACAGTCAATGAGCAGCATATGAGACCATGAGACATACGTTGGTTATGAAACTTTGTTTTGGTATAAAAATGAAGATGAGAGAATGGTCATATAAAGAATATCAACAATGAAACAATTTTTTTTAATAATTATTATAATGGAGTTAATTTTTGCATGTAAATAGACATATTGCTATAGGACTGGTATGGCTCTAGTAAAGTCTAGGATAGATCTAGGTAATAGGAGGGATTTCAAGTTAACAAATACCTTGCGTAAAAGATTTGAGGGGGAAAGGGATAGAGTGAGTGGGGTTCTTTCACTTAGCAATTTTGGCTACATTTAGTCAAGAAACCCCAAGTAAAGTTTAAGGTGGGAATTGTTAGGTAAACTTGACTTGGGATAGAGTCAATGTTGACTAGCGTAAATAGTAGTGGTTTTGGGGTGCATGGTATTTTTCACCCATGGTTTTCTGCCCATTGTATATGTAATGGAGACTATAAAATGCTTGGACGACTTCATTGTAAGGTAGTCATAGAGATGAAGGGTGAAGGCTCACTTGGTTGGATTGGCCAAGATTTTAAAGTACAAGAAGGTTCCCCATGGTGTGGTTAATGTTTTCTTGTCTTGGTCCTTCCACTTCAACATTGTTTTTTTATATTTGAAAAAATTGTCAAGCATAGAAATCCTCTAAGCCCCAACTACTTTTTGCAATATATTTTCAATCTTGGGAAGAAAATAGTTGTCTTTCAAAGAAATCTTATTAAAATTTTTGAAATCTACATGAATTTTGATTTATCTACTCCTTTTTATAGAAAAAACTAGATTGGAAATCCAATTATAAAATATTAATTACAAAATAATATTAGTATCAAGTAATATCTTAACTTCCTTTTCTGTTAAAGGAAACAAATTGGGATTAATCCTTGTGAGTTTATGTTTAAAATACTTCTCATTTCCTCTAAGTGGAATAGTGGGCTAAATGATGGCTTTGTCATAAACCTTCAAATCCTCATACCTCGATGCAAAGACATCCAAAAACTCCCTTAATAACTCAACATATTCAGATTTCTATTTCTCATCCAAAAAATTGGAGAGCTAAAAATTTTTGGGCTCTTCTTTAGTTCCTATATCATAATCCTATAATTAGTTGCTATTATGTTTAATCTTTGGCTTTACTAAGAGATCATTTCTATTAAACAACCTATCCAAAGGTACCAAACCAATGGGGATGAAATTATTATTAAGTTCAATTATGGGCTAATCGCTAATAGCATTTAAAAACTCATCTGAACCTCGATGTGAATCTGGTTCCATATCTTCATCAATATTGGTGTTGTAAAAATCATTGTTCATCTCTAAGAATATCTTGATCTACTTGGTGTCGAAAAATTTCCAAATCTTGATGTTGTTTGGGATGGAGGGCCTATGCCTTACATTAATCTCATATTTTCTATTCGGATAAATGAGAATCTTAAAAGAACTAGCAACAATAGCTAGGGAGTTTGCTATACCATTTTCTTCTCTAGAAACAACAAAAAATTTATGTTATGAAAATAAATTCCGAAACATATCGCATACCTCACTTGGATAGCCCTCATCCTCATATGTCTAGATTGATATGTACCCTTTACTTGCTTCACAACCAACTAAGAGTCTCCAAAGACATCAATCCTTTTCACTTTATGTTCTCTCATTAGATTTAATCCAATGATCAAAGCCTATATTATAAAATTTTGTTGGTGCATTCAAAATATAGTTTGAAGGAGTGTACCTGACTACTAATATTTGGTAGAATAATATATATACCTACCACTAAACCACATTTGCAAGCGGAACTGTCAAAATGCATGTTCCATATCCCATTATCTTCAACTACGTGTACCATTTACTCCTAAAATTCATCTTCTATTTGTTGTTGTTTCTCTTATTCAAAGCACAAATCATTACAAAACATTTGAGAACCAAGATCAGTTTCAACTGCATAAACAAGATGACTCTTCGGTTCAACTTTTCTTCTTACCATGTAGGCCATCTCAAATTCCATGTAAATTATCCTTAGTTCTCCAAATGCTGGTATGGATGCATATAACATATGAGGTGCCTCAAAACTTATTTTACCAAGACCGTGAAAGGAACATTCCAAACTTGGGTGCGATATTTGCTACTACCATGTCCATAACAATAGCTTTTGGAGGAACTTGGGTCATATTCACCATAATATATTTAATTAATCCCAAGCACTTAACCTTTCTTGAATCAAAGGAGAACAAATCTTTGTAATTCCCAGTAATATGAAGCCTTAAATTTTCTATGAATGATTTTGGCATCAAATTATGTGGCACATCAATGAATCATGAGCATTAATGTTTATCTATTAGTGCTTTGAACCATTCACTGTTGTAATGATTTGTTTGATATACTGCTCATTCTTTAATAGTTCAGGAAAAGGAATAGGAATTTTTATCTTATCAATTTCATTCTCTAAATTGAATTATACGTGGGTCTTTTCCATCGCATTCACATCCTTCTTCGCATCATCAACCTTATTCAGATCATATTTGTTGGGTCATCAAATTTCTTAATTATGTCTCTCTTTGGATATACCTCTTATTATTTTTCTATAGGTTTTAGTGGTGGAGGTTTAATTCTTCCACTACAAGGAAAAGACCCTCTAGTAGATGTTTAGGAATCCCTTATAGAAATACCCCAGACATCCCTTTGTAGCAGAGGTTACTAGAGGAGGTTGACAGCTGGAGGTTTATGCAAATGTTTTTCTTCTGGTGTGCTTATCATCCTAAACCACACCAGTGCATTCAACTAGAGAAAGCATTAGTGTGCACAAAACATTGGCACACCTAGACACCATTTGCTCCATAAAAATCCTCCCACTGCGTCTTATTACTGTAACACACTGATTCTTTACAAAGGTTCCACACTGGTGCATCCTAAAACCCTATGCTAAAATTGAAACATCTCGATGAGGTATTAAGAGACCATACTGGTGCGCCTATAAAACCCCTATACTGGAACAGGGTTAAATAGCAAAAAAAAAAAAAAAAAAACTATATAAAAAAAAAAATTTACCTTCCTTTAAAAAAAATAAAAATTTCCCGCCCGATGCACTCGAGCCATTTGGCTCGCACCGGATTGCAGTGCTACCTATAAATTTATAGGCCACACCACAACTAGTGCTAATGGTATCCACATCGGTTCCAGGGTAGTACCGAAAGGTGCACCATGATTTTTAAAATTTTTTAAAAAGGGTCGTGCGATCGATTACCTAGCCACACCGTTGACCCTATCGAATAGCGGGATGCAATGCATTGACAGAAATATCCACCTTAGGGTAGGTAGTTTTGTTAGCACACCACATTCTGGAAATTCAACATGGTCAATGGTGCGGCCTGGTAAAATACTGCACCATTGAATATGTAGTGATTCCAAGAGGGTAGTGCAGTGACCAAACTATACGCACCGGGCATAGAACTTGGTCATCGCACTGCCCTCTCGACACTGGTCCATAGCCAATGGTGTGGTATGTTATACCACCACACCATTGATTTTGGAACAATGCCAGGAGGGTGGTGCACTGAAAATTTGCAGGTGCACCGCCTCCAGTGCACTGCAAATTTTATGGTGCAACCCCTCCGGTGCGCGACAAAAAAAAGATGCACCATTACTGGTGCATGTGTGTTTGTTGTGGCGCATCAACTATTTTTTTTTCAAAAAAAATTATATATGTATATTCATAAATACATGTCTCATTTAATTAAAAAATTGTATTTAATATGTCAATAATTCAACGATGTGAAAGGAGGGAAGAGAGGGAACATCAACAACAATAGGCAAACCTGTATAACATGGTTCGCCTGTGGGAGGCACGAGAGAGGGAGAGAGATGAATACCCTCGCCCTGTTACAACAACTACCTAGGGGCTCCTAAGGCAGGTAGGCCTCCTCAAGTTCTATGAGGAGGCTACATCCCTAAAGGGCCATGGTGTGTTTTTGCGAATTCTTATTTGCAACTGGAATGCCCACCAACAGGTTTTCTGGGCTGGTCCTAACTAGTGGTACACACCCACTGAGGAGGAAATCTATTTCATTACTGGCCTATTGAGGAGAGGGGTTTATTTTCCCTCATTCCCAGAGGTTCCAGTTGGCTAAGCAACAGGGAGTCAGTTGGTGTAGTCCGAGAGATACATTAGCACAAATATACTATCTCCTTCAGATTTTTAGGATTCCAGAGGCCAATTACGTATTGTTTCATTTGGTAGTGAGGAGGTCAGGTGCCTCTCACCTCTGATTTTGACAATTTCACACAACACCAGCGATGGGGAACACATTAGTTGCCCGCTTCTATATTATGTTGATTCTTTAGTACAAGAGCCACGACTTGTCAGGTGGTCTGCCAATTTTTTGGGGAAGTTATGTACATCTTTAGATAGATGTCATGGTCATGCACAAGGGAGGGTTAACTTCCCTTTTGCTTCAGAGCTATTTTTTTTATTTTTTCAGAGGTTTCTAGAGACGAGGCCTACTTTCGTTTGAAAGCCTCGTAGGTCGATGTTGCATGTATGAATGCACATGTGGGGACAAATGATGCCCAAGAGGGGTGAGACTGATTTTTCCAAAAGGATATCACATGATGCACTGGAGTTTCTAGCCAATTTTGATGAGCATTCCTTCATTATGGTCCCCTGTCCTTATGTTGGTTTGGATTGGTGAGGGTGTGCCAACATCCTCTTCAGAAATGATGATTCGTCGAATGATAGAGGTGATATTAGTGTTCTATTTAAATTTATTCTAACATGTTCTTTAACTTATTTTTATTAAACTATTTAATGGAATGGTCTAATTATTTTTATGTACTTATATATACTTTACACACATTAGGTCTTTTGATTGCCACGAGATTCCAACGCCACCAAATGATCCAGGTGTGGATTCTGATGATGATTAGGACAAGGCAGATGTTGTGGATCACGAGGCCGGTGCAAATAGACCTACTCCTGCGTGTGCGCTGGTACCACATTTTGTTGGGCATAGTCTTGACAGTAGATTGAGGATGGAGTTGGGCAACCAACATTTTACATTATTTGTTGAGGTGGGAGTCAAGCTCGCCACTATGAGAGATATACAGGCCGATGCTAGGCTGGTAAATATGTGGAGAGGCATGTCGCATGACATGTTCAACTTGATGTAGCATGTCATAGGAGCTACAGGCTAGTTACGCGGTTGAGGAGGGCCCTTCGATGTTATAGGCATGGTCAAGACACATCACGTCGATAGACTAGGAGCAGTGACGTATCATTTGATGATCATGATCAGGGGAGTTATCATCGAACACCTCACACCGCACAAGATGAGCATATTGCATCATCAACTAGAAGTCATGATGAAGAGCATGTTGGACCATCATCCACATAAAGTTAGTAGTTGGCTGCATCCAGCAATACTTATGATCATGAGCAGGTTGGGCCATCAACCATGTCAATTCATCACGATGAGCAGCCAACATTTGATCCTGATTAGCATGAGGCACCAATACCAGATCAACATTCACGTGATGATCAACATGTATCTGAGCTTGTCGACGTTGCACCATTGACTGAGCACACCTCGACTAGTACTGTTGTTGTTGATGATGATCGTGATTTTTATTAATTAATTTAATATTAAATGATCATGATATTTATTAAATATTATGTCGTGATTGTAATTGAAATTTTAATTTTAATTTTATGTAAAATTGTATTTGGATTTGTAATTCTAACTTTAATTTTAATTGTAGGTAAAATATTTGGAAAAATTTGATTGTAACTGTAATATTTAATTTATTGTGAAATGATTGTAATTGTAATTCTATATATGAAAAATGGTAAAATTGTAATTCTAATTCTAATTGTATGTGAAATTCTAAAATTGTAATTGTATTTGTTTAATTGTAATTTTAATTGTAACTGTATGTAAAATATTTGTAAAATTTTAATTGTAATTGTAATATTTAATATATTGTGAAATGATTGTAATTGTAATTTTAACTGTAATTGTATATATGTACAATTGTAAAATTGTAATTATATTTGTAATTTTAATTTTAATTGTAATTGTAATATTTATTTTATTGTGAAATGATTGTTTCTCCTCAAAATTGGACTCCCTATTCACATTATCTGATGGATCATGGCCTGTATCACATCGGTAACATATGCTGTTATTATTAATGGTGCTCCGACCAGATTCTTCAGAGCTCAGAGGGGAATCCGACAAGGCTGCGCGCTATCTCCTTTGATCTTCATTACTATCATGGATGGTTTCAGCAAAATTATGTAGATGGCAGTGGCCTCCCGCTTCATATCGGGTTTCTCATTCTCCGACGAGGTATGCATCACCCACTCCTTTTTTGTGGATGAAATACCTATTTTCTGTCAAATAAATAGGAATAATTTTGTCTACCTTCATTATATGCTGATTTGTTTTGGAAGGGTTTCCGGATTGTGTATCAATAAAAGAAAATCTCTACTCATCTACGAACATGGAGATGAACAAGAGATATTTTTTATTGCAAATTTCATGGGCATACAAGCTAATCACATGTCCAGGGGTTTAAATTATCTGGGTTTTCATATCAAGACGTGTGGATATGGAGTAAAGGACTGGATGTGGTTAGTAGAGAAATTTAAAGATAAAATACACAAATGGTCGCACCGTTGGCTCTCTTTGGGAGGGAGACTGGCTCTCATACAAGTTGTACTATCACAATAGATTGTCTACTAGGGACACATATATTATCTCCCTGAAAGAATTGTAGTGCTCATCAACCAGATTATGAAAAAATTCTTATGGGGTGGCGCGGATTAAAAAACCAGGATACATTTGATCAAATTTTAGAAGTTATGCATGCCCAAGTAGATGTGGCGGTGGGGTATCCTAAATATACACTTTTTAAATAGGGCTCTGATGTTTAAATCCCTTTGGTGAGTTTTCAATGGAAATAGAATATGGAACGACATTGTATATGACAAACATTTGAAAAATGAATCTCCGCTTCAGCTAATGCGAAGAGAGTTGCACTTGCCTCGATGTCTATTAGGCATATGGATGGGATATAAGAAGATTTTACATCTATTTGTAGACAGGCTCATATGCCTATTTGGTGATGGAAGGAGTATATTTTTTGGGAGTGATAAGATATGCAGAATGGGAAAATATTTCCTCCCTAATCCGGTTTTAATCCATAGGCTCACACAATGGGGTTTTATGTTTTTCAATCAACTTATACAATACTGGCTACAGGAGGCTCCCGTTCTAAAATGTGCATCAAATCTAGGCTTAAGAGGAACTGATGAGGGATGCTGGGAAGAATATGTAATGAAAGTCAAGGCTGCCGGTTTAACTTACAGCAGAGATGGGGATACGATTATATGGGATAGAGTTTTGAAAAAGGGTAACATTGTGGTGCGGGAGGCATACATATCCCTTATATCACAAGGGGAATGCACTGACAGAAATGATGTTTTCTAGCCATATTGGATACGATCCATACCCACTAATATTATACTATTTGGGTGGCTAGTGTGGAGAAAACGAATCCTCACATGGGATGTGCTAAAACACAGGGGATTCATGGGACAGAGTAGATGCATACTATGCAAACAAAGTGAGGAAAGTGTGACACATCTTTTCTACGAATGCCCATTGGCATTGTAGATATGGAAATTGTTTTCCCCCCGTATTATTGAGCCCTCATGGAATCCTACAGACTTCATTAATATAGTGAAGAGGTGGGATATGATAAAAGGGAAATACAAATCCATGCCTTTCTACATCATATGGGAAATCTGGTTGACCCGTAATAGAATTATCTTTGAAGAAGGTTGTTTCTCAATTCAACGGATACACAGAGCCATCATAAATTGGTTCAAGCATGGAGAGGGGGTGGCCACCCCACCAGCAAGCCATTCTATAAGGATCAGACCACATGAGATTTCTACACCGACGATCTTTTTTGATGGTGCCTGTCAGAAGGGAAAAATGGCAAGTGGTGTTTGGATAAAGATATCAGATTCTAAGTGCATCCATATATCTTGGAATGCTACACCGAGCACAAACACTATGGCAGAACTTATAGTACTCTGGAGTGGGCTATATGTTGGATACAATTTGAGGATTAAAAACACACACATATATGGTGATTCCAAGGTGGTAGTTGAAATATTCAATGGAGGATCATCTCTTAATGCCCCTATGGCACACGGTTGGATGCAGAGGACTAAGAGGCTATGGGAATTACTGGAACAGCCTCGATTAGTCACATATATAGGGAATTAAATACAAGAGCGGACAGACTTTCCAAAAAAAATTTGGATATGGTTTTTGGAATTATGAGGGTTGAACAATATCTACATGGAGACCAAGTTTGGACATCTGACATTCCCATCCCCTAATGGGTGGTTAACATGGTTTAGCTGACCCCTTTTTGCTATTGTTTTCTTTTTTCCTATTTTTTTTCAACAGCGGAAAGCGAGCGTGGGATACTACCAAGTTGCAGACAAGAGAGCGAGTAAAGAGCAGAACCAGAACCATCCCAATCAGGAAAACCTTCTTGAAAAAAATTGGAAAATAAACTACTGGAACAACTGAACATCATACAATGGATTTGGCAAGCGAATCGAATGGGATACTTAAATTTTTTTTATTAATTATTGCACAGTGAACATGAATCATAATTCTATCTACTACAAGAACTCGGGAACACGGTTCAGGATCATATTTGGCAAGAGAGCGAGAAAGCGGACAGAGTACCCTGGTAATCATTGAGGAGAGGGTCCTTTCTGGGTGCTTTGTATTATGCAAGCTGATTTTAAGATCAATTCCTAAAAAATCTTAGATCGAATTGATGTTTGTATTTTTGATAAACAGGATTATATTATCAAATAAGTAATTATGCTTGTCATTTTGAAAAAGGCAGGGGAAAATGGGTTGCCAAATCAAAAAGTTGTTTATAAAAAATCCTGAAGATGTGTTATAATTCATAGATATATGCTGGGTTAATAGCTAGCCCTATGATAGAATATGGTATGGGTATGAGATGATATCCACTTGGGATTCCTCATTAAACATTCGATATATCAATGCTTCTACAAAATGTACTGCTTATTTTTTCAATAACAGTGTTTTTTTCCTCTGAAATTTTTTTTGTAATATTGTAATTGTAATTCTAAATGTAGGTAAAATTATAAAATTGTAATTGTATGTAAATTATAAAATTGTATTTGTAATTTTAATTGTAACTGTACATGAAATTGTAAAATTTTAATTGTAATTGTAATTGTATGTAAAAATCTTTAAAATTGTAACTATAATTTTAATTGTAATTGTAGGTGAAATCGTAAAATTGTAATTGCAATTCTAATTCTAATTCTGATTGTATTTAAAATATTTGTAAAATTTTAATTGTATTAATGTGAAAATTTTAGTTGTATTATGTGAAATGACTTTATTAAAAAAAATTAATTTGTAAATTTGTAAAATTTTGAATAATTGGAAAATAATAAATCTACAATAATATGAGTTTTTGTAACATAATAAAGCTTAGATAATAATGTAAATAAATTCATGTACTTTATAATTATCGCTATTTTATTATGATCTTACATACAAAAAAAAAGAACTTTATACAGTATGCCATTGTTTTCGAGATAAACATAATTGCAAATTATCAAGTGAAATATTGATTTTAATATTAACACACTTCGAATTACCAATTAAATCAAAATACATATTATAATGTTTCAAAAAAAAAGAGTGAGCTTATAAGTTATAAGGTAGTTAAGTCCTCTTCTTTATAAAAACCCATCTTAAAAAGTATAAATATTGATGAAATAACACATGTACGATATGACTCTCAGTTCTCATGATCACCCTCATTATCTTCCAGCTCGCATGGCATGATAACACTATTGTTCACAAAAATATGTTTTGATCTAGGCTCATGTCTCAATATGAACCACCAATCCCTATCCAACACATCTGGGTGAAAAAACACCTGGTTGTAGTGTTTTGGGAAAACATAGGGCTCCTTAGCTTCATCCCACATCTTTCTAGAGTTGATACATATCAACCTACTATCACGATATTCCTTTACATGATTCCGATCAAAGGTGTCCCACCACTTGCACCTAAAAATAACACATTGCAAAGAAGAGAAATCCACTTCAATGATCTCTTATATCTTTTCGATGTAACCTAACATCCCTCGTACTAGGTTTTGATCACAGTGTCTAGATCAACTAGATTTATCCAACTTAACTTCCACTCCATAGTCTTGTGCGATGTGTCCATTATCGGCATTTTCTGTGTGAAATGGTATCCATATGCCCACATAGATGGGAAAAAATGAAACTATGAAAAATTTAAAAACCTTAGTGTCATGTGTCTTATAGTAACCCAACAATTAAAATATGAAATATAGATGAAATTACATTTTAAAGGTGCATTATTAAGTTTCAAATGTACATATAAATTAAATAGATTATTACAGAGATGCAACACCTAATCCCTATGTTTACTACATCCTCTCCAGCACGTGGGTAATGACTGGTTGCACCGTATTTCTTTTTGACTTGGTTAGCAACCCAACTATTGGGGCATATTTTTACCATATTTTATTTTAAATGATCGGGAAAGGGCGCACTTCTACCATTCAACCGTCTAAATTATTTCTTGTCATTATTCCATTTCATCCTTTTTTGTTCGTGCAATGCAACCCACGGTTGTGTCGCTTCGAAATTGTAAAGAACTAATTTATTGATTGCTTCAATTTCTGCATTTGCTGATGAAATCAAAATGACATTATATAGTACATAGAGATCAAAATAGACACTATATCAAAGTTCAACATGAATGTTTAATTTGTGTAAATTTGAAAAATTGTAATTTGCTTAATATTTATCAAGCACTTTTTTCAATTCGTTTCGAGCAACTCCCCTTCTCTTCTGTATTCATCCCTTTCACTATCCCAAATCACCAGACCTAGCCTATTTTCGATCTTCTTGATGTACTCAGGGACATGATAGAAAGATTCATACGATATGTACCCCTCTTCCATATACCCCTCGAGTTTTTCCCTTTGTCGAACAAAACCTTTCAATTTATTCATCTACCTCTTTAAGAATAACATCCAATGACAAAAAACCACTCCAACTAATTCAACCTCATCCACTAGGTGGATTTCAAGATGAACCTACAAGTCTATGAAACTCGTGAGCAGTTCCTTCTCAAACCTACCAACAATCTCAACTATATCTTGATGCCACCATGTAATTCTAGCCACATGAATATCCTTTGACGTGATCCAACATACAAATGCAAATAATTTTGATATGGCACATCCTAGGTCTTGAGGGAATTCATGTTTCACACTCCCACACATGAGCAAAGGACAATGACACTGCAAAGTCATAAACATGTGCAATATTATACAAAATTATTTATGTTTTATGATCCCTACATAGGATAAAATTTATTAATATAACAAATAATAAAATCATGCTTTTGACATTATATGTACTCTTAGAAGATTCAAATGGTCATGTGATTTCAACCCCGAAAAATGGTCATCCATAGTGAAGCAATGCCATAGTGAAGACCCATATGAAGATGGCACCCTCATACCCATTATAACTTCCTTTTCCAAAGAAATATCATAGTTTTTTTTTTAAATCCATGGGGCATCACCTTCTTTGAAATACCATGAATTAGAGGGACCAACGCCTGCCTCTAATCTTATACTTTCTAATCGTCTTGCCCAATGTTTCTTTTTAGTTTTGAATTAATAAGACCTTTCCTAACAACCAATGTGTCACTTTGTTTATTGATATATTATTTTTACTTTCCATAAAAGTTATGAAACATATATATATATATATATATATATATATATATATATATATATATATATATATATATATATATATATATATATATATATATATAATGCATGGACTATAATAAGTGGGTAATCTTAATATGATCCCAATATGGGAGGTTATAAAAGATAGATTTCCTTTTCATCCCAATGGGCACTTTCTCTACATAGGTGTTGAAGAATTCTGGATCATCAAACATAGGCTTCCCATTTGAATCGAAAAATTCTATGAACTCATTCTCCTTCTCTCTCTCATATGATCTAAGCCATTTAGCTCCTGTCATTATTGGAGGCTTTTGGGTTCTCTCTCAATTACCATTGAAAGCAGATGCTCTTCTTCTGTAAGCTTGTTCTTCTGGGAGGAATACCCTGGAGCAATCATACACTGGCTTTCGTAGGTCCTTGTACCATTTAGCTTTCATAGAAGGTCCACAACATTTACATCCAAAATACCCTTTTGTTACAAGACCTGTGAGATTATTGTATACAATTTATATGCATTTCACATTAAATAATATCATGAAGATCAGAACAATTACAACAAATTAAATAACTAATATATGAAATAATATTGTTACGTATATAAACAGATCAATAAAATTGTAATTTACCAGAGAAAACGCCTAAGCTTGGATAATCATGTGCCATCTAGGCACATATTCCATACAATGTAAAACTCCTCTCTTTTGCGAAGAGTCTTGATACATCATATACATGTATCCCATCCCATGATTCCTTCAATTCATCTACAAGTGGTTATAAGTAGACATCCATATTATTTACCTATCTTCTACCAGGGACTATGCGAGAAAACATAAGATATTCATTCTTCACGGACAACCATGGGGGTATATTATTATTGATCATTACTACAGGCCAAAAAAAATAGTTGGTGTTCTAGAGGGAATATGGGTTGATGCCATCCATGGCTATGCTGAGTCGTAGACTTCGTACTTCATCGTTGAAATTTTTGGGCCATGTATCATCTATATGCTTCATGTCTATTGAATCAGTTGGGATTTACATAACTCCCAACTCACTTCTGTGTGAGGCATGCCATCCCTGCAACATAGCTAATTATTTCCAATGAAAGAGCCTTTGAATCCTTGGGATTATACGCATGTGCCTCAATATATTAAAAGGAGGACCACATGATTTACCCTTCTTTTTTTATTTATCATACCTGTGATGCCCACATTTTGAACATATCTCTTGGTCTGCATATTCTACTCTATATAGAATACAATCATTTGGACATGCACGATCTGATATTTACTCAACACCCAACATTTTCAACATTTTCTTTGCCTCTTCGCAGCTACCGGGTAAGACATTATCACTCAAAAGAACATTATCTGTGAATAACCTATAGTTTGTAATTGTTATGGAAAATATTAAATGTACATTAACGCCGATACAATTATTAACATTCATAAAATTGACCATTTTTAATGTTCATTGTGTGATTATATTTCTCAAATTTATATACGGGAGGAATTTATTGTAACTTACCTCAAAATTTCTGAGAATCATGCATTTGAAAATCCAAAATTTTCTTTCAATTTGTACAGTAACATCATTTTCTCAAACTGGGTAGATTTTAATTGACCTTTAGGTCCAAAGAGAGTGGTGGTGGAAGAAAATTTAAGGCTTTCAAAAAATGTGTCAGCAATATGAGCATCATCCCCTAGCTGATCATCTTTTTGGAATGCATCTAACAACAATGTCTCCATGGGAGTCGTATCCCTTAAGTAATCATCCATACCAACCTCTATTTGATTGCATCCATTGCTAGCTTATGAAGAACTACTATTGTTGTACTCATTCCTAATTGGTGAATCTAGACGTAGCGGGAATTGAATCGGTGGTTGATTCAACCATTCTTGATATTGTTCCTCTCCAATTTTTTCTCTTAATTCAGCCTTCTCGCGATTTGACATTATTGTCGAGTGCAACAAAAGAGGCTAGGTATGTCGCTCATCATCACTATAATCCTAATCATTTCAAAAACTGAATCTGAATATGCTTAGTACAAAATCTATGATATCAATTAGTAAGAACATTGAGAATGCATGACTAATTTGTTTGACGTTGAAATTAATAATTACATTAATATACCAAACAATTATTATTACCATCATTATCACGCGATTGTGGCTAGAGGATGCAATATTGTCACAATTGGTAGGGTGAAGCGGCTACCCATTTTCATCTACCAAATGTGCCTTGCGGTATGCTGCTCCTCATAAGAGCTTCCGACATTTTGGAGCTGTTTGATTATTTTTTGCATCTCAACTGGATTCTGAATCTGCATGAACCTATAAATTTTTATACATTATAAATGTTATTAAGATGATTAACATGGATAAAAAACATAAATTCAATTAGATAATGAAAATATAAAGAAAATATGAAGTAAATATTACGTCTTGAGATGGATAGGGAGAACTTCATGATGGAATTTAAGAAATATTATGGAACGAGCTGCATCTTGAATAATTTTCCATTCAATATAATTATGATATTTTCTCCCAGCATTTGAGAAACATCAACAAATTTTTTTAGCGCACACAACTAAAAGTAATTTCGGTGCCTTAAAAATGGACTTATTGTTATCGGTGCTTACATACAAATAACCACACCAGCGGTGTTTTAGTTACTACACATCGGTGTCATGTTATTAATTGACGCACTGGTGTGGTGTTAATAATTGACGGACTGGTGACGAAAAGCCACAAATAAAAAAACACAACTTTATTTTTTTAAAGTGAAAAAAAAATGGTAAATTGAAAAATGGGCGGCGAAATATTTTTGAAAATCGAATTTCATAAAACAATTCTTTAAATGCTAAACACATTTCATTATTTCACTATTTTTACAAATAAATCCAACCGAAGATTTTTAGGAGACATACGTGGAGTAAGAGAGCACGAGAGCACTATGGAGTAGTGAAATAATTTCGAACAGAAGTCTTCAAACAATCAAAATTTTAAACCTCTGGTGATTTAAACCCTGTAGCATAGAATTTAAAACAATATCGTGATTAAATTTTATTGTTTTTTTTTTACATTTTCTGTAGTATTTTTTACGCAGTAAGTAAAATTTTTTGATTTGTTTCTCATTTTCAGAAACAAAAAAAAATCCATTTTTACCTTCAACTCTTCATCCTTTTTGTTTATGCCCTTGCTTCTTCCTGTTTCTGTGATTTCAGAATTATGGATTTTCTTTTTAGATTTATAGGGTTTGTATATATATATATATAGGCCTATGAAATCCAACCCACAGGATGACTTGCATAGTCAGATCCCAATCCATGTCGGCCCTCACTTGAATTAAAAAAAAAACAATATTTTTTTAATCGGTGTGTGCTACATAACCTAGCACATCGGTGCACTGGCTTATCCTAGTGCACTACGCACATACTGTTTGGTAAAAAAATTAATTTTTTTTTTAAAAATCTGTGTGCCATATGTAAAATAGTGCATCAGTGCGCTATTTCATTATATAGCGCACTAGTCACATAATTTTTGGCAAATTTTTTTATTTTTATTTTGTGTTAATCAATGCACCATGTAACGTAAAATGCATTGGGTCTCCAGGTTGAAAGAGAGCATTGTATGGTGATCCCTTATTTTCACGGGACCTTTATAAGAATAGGTCACACTGCCCCCTCCACGACACTATATGCTACAAAAACTAACACTAGACGATTTTTATTAATTTGTCTATCTTAATCAGTGTGGTGGTTAACATGTAACACACTGGCGCTCCTTGTTGACATAGAGCACCGTACGATGTTTTATACTATTTGGGCGGTGCATTTATAAGACCACCACGCACCAACGCTAGTGCATACACCATGAAAAGCACACTATTTTCTTGATATTCTTTTTACCCGAAAATTTGACAATTTATTTATAAAATATATTAATGAATGATATGGTACAATTTTCATATTGATAAAAAAATCGGTGACAAGAGATCAAGTAACAAACGCACTGATAATGCATCAACAAAAGCAAAAATTATTTACAAAAATATTATTTTTTAACTATATGTAAGTTTAACTAATCTGTATTAGTTACCATGTATCATGCAGAGCCACAAAACGACAAAGCTCAATGAGATTATTTCTGATCTAGGACCAGAAGAGTGTAAAATCTTGATGGAAAAATTGCAAAAGGATGAATCATGTGAATGAAAAAATAATATTGAGCCAATATGAGTTTCTTTTTTTAATTTTCATTAATAATATACTTAAAATTATTAGATAACATGTTTCAAAAAATCTATTTATTCACATATGTTTAACATTCTATAGGGACCAACAACCCAGAAAAGGAATGTTGTTCTAAGAAAAGAAAAAAAAATAGAACATGCAAATGAAGATGAATTGCTCCTTAGCTCATCTTGAGTGGTACTAGAGGTTAACGAAAGGGGGAAATTTTTTTACAAAAGTTTGAGGGATCTACTGGAATGAATGTATAGACTTTCTTTCCACTTACAATACAAAAATCAATCCAATAATTCCAGGAACCAAATTTTATCTAAACTACAGGAAGAGTTTCCAGAGAATCGGTCAATGAGACATTTCGGACTTTTAATAGAAAAAAAATACAAAAAAAAAACAAGGAATGAAAACTTAATATTCCTTTAAATGTTTTTCTAGAATTATTTATAAATATCATTTATGAATATCACTTTTGTTATATTTACTTTTCATATATCAATATAAAAATTAAATAGTTTATTGTCATGTTACATTTTCAACAAGATTATGAAAATATCAAAAGATGAACAAGTTGATATCAGAAATATGCCAATAGGAATGTCCAAAAAGGTGTACAAGGAGATGGTCAAAGAAATGTAAAAAAATGCATCATAGGAGGAGCCATCTCAACAACAACATGCTTGAAATGTAATATGTAATCATTGAATTTTTTGATCATTAGGTACGATAAATAAACAATTTAGCATTAAATATTAATTTTCAAGTATTTTCTTGCAGAAAAGAAAAGAAAATGGAACCCATTCAACACGTAAAACAAGACGACAAGGAAGAAAAGGGTTGATATCTAAGGTTGTGAGTAATTGTTACTTAGTTATAACAACTTGACTAGATTTCATTTTTGTATATTTTCAGTTGTTTTACAAAAATCATCATTGAATGTCTTCAAACAGGTTCTAACATACAAAGAAGAACCATTAGACGAATTGATTGACATTGCGTTAAATATGGGTTGTGAGTATATGTTGGCATATCAGAAATTAATTATGGAATTTCTAAGCATATATCAATCTTATTTTATTTAGCTCCATATATAATTAATAGAACAAAAAAATAATTTTATATTAAATATATGATTCATTATGGGGTATAAAACTTGGAGGAAAAAAAGTATGGAACTATGCCAATAGATGAAATCTTGAAAGATGGCATACTACGTGGTTTTGAAAGAATGTGTATAGTTCATGAGTCAATTGTTTCTATGGTACGTCATTTATTTTTTATTTGTACATTGATGTATGATATTTAATATTGCAATTTTCATTATTATCACCAATATATATACACTGATTATAGTTTATTTTTATGTTTGTAGATGGAAGGTGAAGAAGAAGAAAACAATCAACACCATGAACAAAATATTGTTGAAAATAACTCGTCATGGAAGTAGCTCGAGCGGTGACAAAAGTTCAAGTGAAGAATGATGATCATTATGTTTGGATATCAAAGCAAGGCATTGTAGTTTTTCAAATATTTGTCTGTGAAATCAGACATTTTGTTTAATGTAATGGACATAGTGTCCCAATTGAAAGACAAAGGGATACCAATAACTGTCCCATTTTTATTGTAATAAAAGAAATTTGTTTTATTCATATATATATATATATATATATATATATATATATATATATATATATATATATATATATATATATATATATATAAAAGATGTTTTAATTTATTCTATTGTGTTCTCCATTCTCCTTGTGAAACGTAACACCACTGATTGAATTTATGGATGATTAAATATTATAATGAAGAGATGTGAAATATGATGATATGATATAACAAATTAATCCAAAAATAACATTCAAATGAACTATTAAAAATTTAGTTGATATGAATACTGTTATAAGATATGTGTCGTCTTTTGATGAATAATGAATTTTAAAAAATCACAATAATTATGATATGATATAATAAATTAATCCAAAAATCACATTTAAATGCATTAATAAAAATTTAATTAATATGAACACTGTTATAATATGTGTCAACTTTTGATTAATAATGAATTTTAAAAAATTACAATAATTGCACTATCATAGGTTGATGTTTTTAAAAAATACAAAATGAACATTGGTGTGTGTCAGTTACTGTACACCGGTGAGTTTGTATGATACATTGCACCAGTGAGTTTCTAAAATATATGGGCACCACAAAATAACTAATATGAATTATAAATCTCGGTGCATTTATGCGATACTGCGCATTGGTGCATTTATATGACACTACATACCCGTCCATTTGTACGTCCTATGGGAACCACACAAATACCAATAGAAATTAGAAAAATCGGTGCAGTTGTCTGATATTGCACACTGGTGTGCTTCAATAAGACTACGTATCAGTGCATTGATACGACATATGGGCATCACACAAATCCCAATACAAATTAGAACAATCGGTGCATTTGTATGATACTGCACACCAGTGCGCTTCTATAAGACTACGTACCAGTGCATTGATATGACATATGCGCTCTGCACAAATCCCAGTACCAATTAGAATGACCCCATGTGTTGCATTAGCTATAGTGTGCTTGATGCAGTTTTATACCTTTACGGCCCGGTCCATGCACCTTCGACCTCCCTGCACTGACTGTCTATATGACATGCACCGGTGCATTGACACCTTAGTAGCGCAGCGATGAAAAAAAATCCGTAATAACCTCTAGTCACCCATGTTTTTTAGTTGTGTTGAAATTCCATTAAAAGCTCCACCAAAACCTCCGTTACCAAAAACTGATGTGGTAGCAAATTTTTTTTCGACATTTTTTTCCAATATTATAACACTAAAAACCTCATTTATAACCTCCACTAAAGAGTTTTTTCCTTGTAGTGTTCCCCTGATATTGTATTGTTGCTACAAATAAATTATTGCATTATTGTAACGTTAATGATATATTTGTAGACCACCATCAATTGAGTGCTATCTTTTTATTCTACAAACAATTTTGACTTATCATGTTCCTCCTGGGTAAAAAAACACTTATGCTTCTTCATTATATAGACAACTAATTTGTTGATACGTGGTTGGCTCTTCATCAAGAAAATTCTCAAGGAAAGGAGATCTTAAAACCTGTTGATCTTTAGGGCCTTTCTGATCTCTCTGAGAAATTTCAGAGCCTCGAGGTCTTCTAAAATTAGGATTTTTGACTTGGGGTTGGGGCTCACCCCCAGGAGGAGTTAACTTATCAACCGATTTTTCCATTGGTTTTAGCATGCCATTAAACTTGACACTTCATGAAGAATAGGGTTCATGTTTAATCATTTTCCTTGCAGTCCTCATTTTCTCTTTTTTGGCCAAAAAATTAGTTTCTACTCCTATGAAACTACTATGCATGTCTTCTAGTGTATTCTAATGTCTTTCTATTAATTAAAAAGGAAACTCAACATCAAATGCATCAGCATAGTGAAAAAATTCCAATCTACGAGGAGGTTTAGTATCGATAGAAATAGAATTATATACCTTATTGAACCTAGCAGGAAAATCCTGCAATGTTTCAACTTGGTTTCTTTTCAAATTATTATATTCAACTAAAATATTTAAAGGATTTTTCTTCTCATACCATATTGTAAGGAAAAGGTACTCAAACTATTGAAAGTTTGCAATAACTCCTAGTTGAAGTCCTCTGAACCATTTTTTTACTTCTCCTGAGAAGATTTGTGCCAACAACCTCATACTGACATCATCATCATTCACTTATTATATATCTATAAAACCATTCAACTATGATAATGCTGAGGATAAGTGAAACCTCCCTATCCATCAAATTGTATCAACCGTTGGCCATAATTCTGAGGAAGGCCATGCAATTTTCCTAGCAAAGAAAGATGGGCATATCTAGTGGTCATAGTTGAGCTTGAAGTGACTACCATACTAGGAATTTTAAGCTCAAATGACAAAGGAAATGAAAATTTTGTAGTGAAAACGTATGAAGTATGGATATGATATCCAATAGAAACAAATGGGGTAGAAAAAGGGTGAATATAGAATGGAAAGGTAGCATAACTATATGTAGATAAATGAATCTCATGAACCAAATGTTCCAATATTTCAAACTGGAACCAAAGTTCTATATATGTTAGTGATGTTGGACTCCTATACCAATAGGTGTCATTTTTCATGATTGAATTGTTGAACTATGCAATATGTTCAAACCTTTTTCTTGTTGCAAAGGTGTTCCATATTCGTAAAAAATCAAAAAAATAAAAAATTTTAAAAAATGTAAAGAGGGTATACCCTAAAAGAAAAATCAAAGGGTGAAAAAATAAAATTGGCCAAAAAAGTGAAAGAAAATAAACCCCACCAAAAGAAAGGCCAAGGAAAGTGTGCAAGTCTAAATGCCACTACTCTTTGCTATGATGTAATAAACAAAATTGTGTGCATCTTGTCAAAAATTTTCCACAATTTATGAAGAGTCAAACTGTTTAAACTTGACTTATTCATTTTTCAATTTCATGTTGTAGAATATAGAATAAATATATGGCCAAACAGTTTAATCTTGGCAGATGATTAGATAGGTAGAGTTAATAAAAGGTTCTCAACAGTTTAATCTGAGCCCTTGGATGTAATAAGTGTAGACTTAGATAGGTTTTCCATGTAAAAAAAAAAATGATTGATAAAGGTTTGCCAGTCTAAGTGAACCCTAATAAAGAAGAGAAAATGGTAGAGTAAGTAGGTAGGGTAGGTAGATGTTGTTGCAGCATTACATGTGATGAATGATGGTTCCAAATGTGTTCAATTTTAACTTCATCACAAGTGCAAAGGCAGATACTACATTGGAAAAAGTTCACAGCAAAGCAAAGTCAAGATTATTAACTTCCCCTTCTTTTTTTTCCCTAAAGAATTCACTAATTTTCCCTAAGTGCTAAGGCATTTGAAGATTAGAGGGGCTCAAGGCATTTCCTTGACTTTTGGAGGGACCGGACCCTCGGCCCAATAATTGGAAAAAACCTAAGTACTTAAAATCATTCATCATCACACTCATTTACTTTAAAAAATTCTTTCCTAAGTAAAATCCTAGGGAAATCCTTCAATATTTCATAAAAAGCCCTCAAAATCACTTTTATTCTAAGTCTAAGTGATGAAAGTATAATAATGCCATTTACTTTCGAATCTTCACTTTCTTGGTTATATTTAAGTGTTTTGAGTTTACATTGTCCCCTTGTCATATTAACTCTAATTTATATATATTAAATCCCTATGAAAATCACCTTTTCCTATTATATATAAATCCTTTTATAGTAATATTCCCAAAACCCTTGTATTATGATTTTTAGCCAAAAGTATTTAAATCCCACTTATTCAAATTAAAAAAAAACCAACAATATACCCCTTTTGGCTAAAATATAACTTTAATATTATTCCGGCCCCTGTGGTAAGTAAATCGACTTGATTTAATTATCATATAATAAAAATATATGAAAAAAAAACTTTAAACATGTTTTTACATGTTTAAAAATAAAAATAAAACTCGAATTTTAGTTTAAACTAAAACTTCAAAGAAATAACTCATCCCCTTTGTATCTTCCCCTCACCCGACGCCCTAACTAGAGTTAAATTCCCCATGTTCCAACTCTAAACTCTGGTTTAAAAACCAAATCTCGATCGCTTGCCCACATATTTAAGGGATTAATTAACCCTCCAGGTTAATTAATAACCTCCCCAGCCAATCAAATTGCTCCCGAAATGATTAATTAATAAATAAACACATCGGGCTCGTGCCGTTAACTACCCGCCAACACCCTGTCCCATCCACCGTCCGATCGGCCGCTCCAAGATCGATGACTCTCATTAACTTCGCTGGCCATCCCCAGTCTGAAAGTTAACGCGTGAAATCACAGTGGTTTTCAAACAGTGCGATGGCCACGCGTCGACCGTTCTGTGGATTTGCTGCCTCTCTGCCTAAAACCGCCTTCCCTCAAAAGTGTTGCAGAATAAACCACTTACCACCTCCCCCCTCATGACTCATCTATTGTACAAGATGACGTCATTTATTAAAATAATAAAAAATTCGCCCCCCGTTTGACATTGCCAATAAAACAAAAAATTCGCGTCTTTTTCATCATTTCGTACGCAGAAAACAAATACACCCTCCAAGTAGAAATTTCAAATTTCAAATTTTTGAGGTCCGCCAACTTTATCCTGTCGAAGAAGATTGCAGTCAAGCCTCTCAGAAGATTATCCACCTTAACCAGCACCTATCCAAAACGTTGTTTTCTCCAAAAACAGGTACTTACCCTAAATCTTCAACTGAACTCTGTAAGAAACTCGAATTTCCTTTTTTCTTTCACTAAAACAGAGTTGAAATTAATTGCAAATTCATTCCTTAATTCCAAGAACTGTAATTGAATTCCCAATCTACAATTGTACCTGTTTCTCCTGTCAAAACCTGTAATTTTGCTCAAATCTTCACCATAAGCCGAATTTCCATTTTTGAATCCACAAGAACCAAAAATGGAGGTTCCTCTGGCTTTAAACGTCGCCCCATTGAATGCCCCTCACAGAGACCTGGATTATTTATCATTAGTTGACAGGGATTTCCAAATTAAAGACCTAGTTTTTAGTGAAAGCCCTCTTCGAATTTTCTGTCGCTGCAGAGACAATTATTTGAATGGCTTGGATACGATTGGGTTGTGGGAATCTAATCTTCCCCGGTACCTTTTTCCCTCTGTCCATATTTTCCCTGAAATAATCCATTTTTTCCATGCGAACTATGATCCTAACCAAAGAGCAGTCTTATCCCCAAATCAAGATGTCCTTTTCCCAATTACTGCTCAGTCTATCAATGAGATGCTACATTTTCAACCTGATCAAGCCCTCACTCCCATGTCCATGTGAGAACTACTTGAGAAATCAACAAAACTATCCCATGAAGAATTAAGCCACATCTGTCAAACCTTTATGTTGCCTGATCATCAGCCTAAAGGCCCTCCCCCTTATGGGTATGCTTTTTTCACTGAGGAGGGTAATTTTTTTTTGGAAATGATATCCTTTATAATGGGCTTTAATACTAGTGAATTTGTTGACCATTTAACCCTAGTATTATTGTCTATTTTTACCCCTGGACAGCCTCCTGCTGTCAGGTATGACTTTGCATCATACATAGCAGAAAAAATCCATGATCAATTCATGAGATTCGAAAATGAGAAAGTGTTTAAATATTCTTCTGTCATTTATCATCTCATACTATACTACCAGTCAGAAAATTTCCCCTTCTATACCAAAAAGCTTGATGCCCAGGGGAATCCTAGGTCTGTTATCTTTTGGTCAGCGATCACTCATAGTTCTCGAGATTCTCCCTATTCCTATAATGAGTTCATTGATCTTTTTATACATCCTGCAACCACCTTGTTGACAGGAGTTTCTCCTCCAAGACTCAGCAATGAAATCAAGAAAACTCTATAGCTCTCAAAACAATACAAAGTTGGTGATTGGTATTTATACCAAAATCACACTGAAGTCAGGATATATGGATGTGAATTATGTCCATTCAAATTTCCAAAATATGTCGCCATGAGAATCTTTGCATTATAATATTTTAGGAAAATGAACAATTCTGATATAATTCATTTTTGTAATGCAAAGAAGAAGGCTCAACTTCAGATCAAAAGTCAATTAGGTCCCTTCATCTGTAACTCTAGGGATGCAGGGGAAGAAGCTGAAAAGATATTAGAAGGCCGTTTCAGATTACAAAAGAGTTTCTATTGGGTGCCTTATGACCCATTCAACTTCATTTGTGATAAAAGAATGAAGAATAAATCAGCACCAGATATACATCAAAGAATCCCAGAGATTGAAAAATATGCTAATACAGATGAATGGATTGAAGGCACATTGATAGAACAGGATATTGAGTAGGTCAATGTAGACAATATTATGAAATATCTTGAAAAGATTCTTGACCTAGACTCTTTTGCACAGGTACCAAGATCAGAGGTTGGTCCTTCTTCAGCAGGGATTATTTAGCAGGAGTTGCAAGAAAACATTGCATTATCATCTAAGGGAAAAGAGAAAGAGGTTGACATACAAGTTAAAGAAACATTCACTATGACACAACAACCTCAAACTTCCAAAGGACAAGATCAAGTAAAAGTTTCTTCCGTTCAAACCAATCCAGTAGAAATATCAATTTTGCAGACTCCATTAAATATGGAAAAGGGAAAAAAGAGAGAAGTTGAAGCTGCTACCCCTCTCACTGGATCTTCACAACAGCCTCAGACCAAGAGACAGAAATTGAATACTCCTCCGGAAATAGAATCTATTGATGAAATCCTTGATAGTCAAGGACCAGAACAATTGGGCAGTCAACAAACATGTATAGTCAGTGGAGCATCCACTACCTCACAAAGGAAAGAGCTACAGAAGCAACAGAGTATGGAAATATCTTCTTTCAAAACACCAGTTAAAGATGCAGGAGATATAAAGAAGACATTTATCAATATCAAGGCCAGGAATGATCCACTAAGAATTCAAGTATATAATCAATATTTGAAAATGGCTCCAAATAATCAAGAAAGATTGATGTCAGCTTTTGACATCCAACAGGGCAAAATGATAATGAGCCATTTCAAACCTAAGGTGCAACAACCCCAAATAAATGTTGATTATATTAGGAAAAAAATTGAAGTCCTAGCAAAGGATATCCATCCTTTAGACCAAATTGAATTACATAAGAAGACTGGGGAAATGATCTATTCTACTTTGACTGATAAGGCAATGGCAGCTCATAGGTTACAGGATTCTTTGGAGAACACCAATACAAAGTTACAGCTTGAAAAGGTTTCTTCTCAAGCCAAAGATAACAGGGTAAAAACATTAGAAGAAATAATAATTGGTTTGGGACACAATCCAAAGAATGTCAAAGGTATAGAAGCTCTAATCAAGAAAAAAGATGATGACATTTTTGCTTTGAGAAAGCAGTTGAAATTGCCAGCATCCAGACATCCTCAAACTGAAGAAATAATAAAGAAGAGTTCTGAAGAAGAAATGATGGCGTTACTTTTGAAAATGAATGAGCAACTGACTGAAACTGAAAAAGAGCTGGAGCAAAAATTGAAAGACAAACAATCTGCTCTTCCAACATCTACAACAGAGGCAATTACAGGTACACATCCAACAGGTCAGCCAGCAGAATCATCACAGGTAGACACTTCAAATTTAAGTTCAGAACAATTAGTAAAACAAATGAATGACTTGAAACTTCAAGTAACTGAACTTCAGCACACAAAGTTATAGCTTATCAATTTAGAACAGAGATATGATCTTTCAAAAATGAGTGTTGCTGACAAATCAAGATAAATCAAGAGATTGAAAAAATTGGTTAAAGCATTAGAAAAGGATCTCACATTGGAGAATCATTTGAGAGAAATAAATGAAATTCTTTGGGATAATATTATCCAGTCAATAAAAGATATTTGGCCTTCAATTCAGATAATGTACTAGCAGAATGATTTGGTCAAAGCAGCTCTGGATGAAGTTGAAAACACACGAGCATAATTAGGAAATAGGCCTGAGGAAGCCAATCAACTTATACAGTTTCTAAACACCCAAACCAGACAGCAGCTTGAAGAAGTGGGTATTCGGGTTAGAACTGCAACAATCTTAGAAATAAAAAGAGTTTTTACTAAAAGAACTCTTATGCAAAATTTGGAACGAAAGTGCTTTGACATGCAAGCAGAAATAATTGCTTTCAGAGAAAGGTTTAATGTTTTATTGAATAAAGGGTTGCCTATTCCTATGATTCCAGAAGATAAAATAATGGACCTAGAAAGTTATGTTAGGAAATTGAACATACACGCTCACGATCATTTCATTGCTACTTCCTCAACCATTTCATGAGAAGAAACATTACCTACAGGAAGGAATCTTCATGACAGATTAGAGAATTTGTTTTATCTGGAACATGAAGTAAGGCATTTGTTTCCTAACCAGCCTAATTTCTTCAGATATACCAAGGCTGATGAAACATTAAGGAAGCTTCAATGGATAAGAATAACAGAAGAGAAATGGTGGGAATATTTGTTGGAACTTTTGTAAAATTTATCCTTATATGAAATTTTGCCTATTTACTACAGTATAAAGGATAAAGGGACAAACAAAAGTCAAAGAGTATCAGTTCAATTAAAAGTGTATCAGTAAGAACAAAGAGTATCAGTGAAGCAAGTCAGTTAGAAAAAAATTACTGAAGAGGACAATGATGAGTTAAAATATAGGTCCTACCTCCAGCACATTATCAAAAGGAGGAAACAGCACAACATCTGTTAATTCTTGTCTTATCTATGAGACCATCTGTCTCTATTTTTATTGTAACTTATTTGTGAGTCACCTTAGATTATATCTCGTTTTGTTAAGAGATATTTTGTATGTTTTTTTGTATAAATAAGCCCTCAATTGACTTATTGAGGGTGGATTCATATACTTTGCTGTAACATTGATTTTCAGAATAAAGTGTTGTCGGAGAAATTTTTCGTAGCTTGCTGGATGATGAATTGATGCTAAAGACTTTTTACAGGATTCATGTGTCAAAATATAGATCAATAAGTCATTTATATCCTCTGTTTTAAGTTTTATATATGTTTACTATATCATTGTGTTTCATTTCTGAATAATTAACAAAAAAGGATTCAATCAGAAATTGCTTAAATGTACTCTGATTTCAATTGCTATTATTCTAAATGTTTTCCTCTAAACTGGTTATAAACAATGAATTCTTAATTGCTCTTGTTTCTCTCGTTTAAGCATTTGATTTCTTAGTAAAGAATTCTTAATTTCTCTTTATTAGTAATCACTCATTTTCTTTCTCGTGGATATGTTGAAAAATTCTTAATTGCCTTTCATCCATTCTAAACCCATTTCATTCCTTTAAGTTCTATAATTGTTTCTTTGTTTTGACTATCTTGCCCTATAAAGCCATCTTTCATTGATAAACTTAATCCAGTAAAGCCAAATTTTTGACTCTATAGCCCAATGGCCTGAAATTATTTAATCTTGCCCTCAGTTACTGAATTCCACCACCCAAATTCAATCAAAACCCCCGGACTTTAGAACTAGCCTAATATCCTTTAAAAACAAAGCTAAATTTTATAGAGAGAGCCCTCTCTGGGTACAAATTGGCTAGATTCTGTACTTGAAGGTTGGTTTGTGGTTACTTCGGACCCCTTTCCTCTTCCAACAACTTCAAGCAAAATCTGAGTGATAACAAGTGATATACTTAATTTTTGAGAAAAAAGATAAGGCTTACATATAGTATGATCAACAACTACTTACAATAAATGAGACTCTGATTTTGACATAAATAAAGTCTGGCCAAAATTCCCGATGGAGTCACCAATTGAAACAAATCTTGTTTTTTTAATCCTTATTCACCATCAATGATGAACTCTAGATCTTTTTCATTATTTCCCATGGATGATATTACCTTCATTCCTTGGAAACAATTCCAGTATGTTACCACTCACAAGTTTTCCCTTAGCTCTAAAGGAATAACCTATAAGGTAACCCTTTCAAAAATAAATTAGGCTCAAAGGCTAACCCCTTCAACCCAGAGAGGGATATCTCCTTTAAGACTCAACTACTCAATGTCACCCCAATAATTGGTTTCATTTCTAGTATAATGGGTAGGCCTTGGGATCGTTTTGAAAACTGTGGAAAGGCAAAGAAATCAACTCCCTGTCAATGGAGTCAGGGAGATTAAAAATTAATCAATGGTCACTAAGATTTATGTTATAATCATATAAGCTAGGAGGATGATAGTTAACATCCCCTTATACAAGTTTTCTATTGAGAGTGGTAGAAGAAAAGGAAAAAAAATGATTTCTAAACATAGCATTTGAAAAACATGAATTCTTTTCAGTTTAGATGGAAGAGAGATACTTGAATGTATAAGGTAGAGCATAAAAGTAGAGCATGAATTCTGTTTCGTATACCTTCATACAAGAATATATAAGAGATAAATTTAATGTAACTACTAATAAAAGGGACATTCACTAAGAAACTGATTGGGACACGTCAACAAATGAGTTATTAGCTTCAAAATGCTATGTCCTTCTTATCATTAGTCACCTATGTTTAACCAACATAAACATAGCACATACAGAAATTACAATTCTTTCTCCAAATGTAAATCCTTGGTTATCGCTCATTATCAAGTTTAGAGATTACTTACAAAACCATAACCATGTTTTTATATAAACCATAATTACAAGAACTATGAAAATAGCTAAGTAAATATGTAATCAAAATTAAATTCATAACATTTCTTAATAATAAAAAAGACAATAATATTTTATTTTTGGGGACTGTGTCATTGTTGAAGACTTTAATGAAGCTAGGGATCCAAATCAACTCTAATATTCTGCCAATATTTTCTAAAAATCTTGCTTCATCGTCATGCTTGAGATAGCAATATTTTCCTTCAAATATAGTTTTGGCCTACCAAAATGGGAGTTTGGTACATGAATGCTTCCTCCACGGGAAGCAGTTGATCCAAATTGTTCTTTATTGCCTTAAAAAATAGTCTTTTCTAAGTGCTAACATATTAACTGGCGTGCTTCATATCGAAAGGAAAAATAGGAACAATTTATTGATTAAATATTATGATGCAGGGGAATTAGACACTAGCCAGCAATGTAGGAAGTTTTGTGCACATGTTGTGGCTAGGAGGGTTCAAAACATTTGAATTTTAACAGCTAGGTGTCAATACCTCAGCTGACTGTATCATTTAGATTAGTTATATTTGTAGAAGTCGAATAGTTCAGTTCGATCTATCTGTCACATTTCAGTTAGTTGAATAATTGTAATTAGGCTTTTGGTTTCCTAAACCGGTCCTCACAGAGGAACCGAAGAGTCACACTATAATGTATATAAATGTAATCCCTTGGATGTGTATAGCAGAGCAGAGAGGAAGAGTAGGGAGAGAGATTTATGCAATAAACTCTGTGTGTGAACAATTGTTTCCAGTTAAATGATTTCAAAGCTTATTTTCCATTGAATTGTCTTGAATAGCTAATTGTGAAGAATTTTTTAAGTGTGAGGCGATTATGTACTAGAAATTCCGTTTCTCTATCTTTGATTTCCCGTAAATTGTTTGGATAACCCTATGAATTCACCCAACCGCAGGCGAGGTCTGTGTGGAGAACCATGGTTGTGAACACTGTTCAAATATAATAATTCTGTTTAATAAAGAGACAGAATTGTTTTGCTTTCAGAACCTGACCCGAGGATTGGATGTGAGTTAACAAACAAAAGGATAGCAGAACCAGACTTACACCTGTGGTCAAAGCCCTTTACCAAATCCACGAGCGGAATTACAAAGGCAGGTTGCCCATATCACACCGCTTTTGCGGAGTAGGCAGTATTTTCTCAACGCGAGCGATTCCATAGAGTAATTGACACGTGGCGAAATGGACCCCCGGAAAACCACTATTTAAACCGCGCCATCGCACGTTATCGTTCGTACCAGGATACTGAGCGATATTGCCGTGCGTCGTTGATTTGGGAAGGAGCCATCAAACGGTGATCACATGTTGGACTTTCCCGGAGGTTAACCAAGGTGCGCGGAGGATAGCTAGGTATGATACGAGTGTTTGATTAGGTGATTGGAGGTAGAGGTGGGCCCGGAGCCAAGGGTTATTGTAAGTCATTTGTTTGAAAAAAGCGTGAAGTATTACAATAAAGTGTGAAGGGTTAACTTTGGTTATAAAGGTTCGGAGGTAAATACATAGGCCGGGAGATATAATTAAAAATTTGAAGTCATGATTATATTTATTTGGAATTGATAAATAAATAACAAAAGAAAATAAAAGAGCCACGTGGGGTAAACCAAAGGGAACTATAGACAGAGCCACGACGATGTTTGACCATCTCTCCTTGGGACTGACTTTCAGTTTTGTTGCATCATTTGTGGTATCAGAGAAAAGTTTTAAGTTGTTTTTGCTGACATGGTAATTCGAGTTGGTAGAGGTGCTGGCAAAAGGAGACTTGTTGCCAATGTTGAGGTGTTGGGGATGTTGCAAAGGGTTGAGGCCAGAATGGATGTCATAGAGCGAAGACAGACCAGAGATCCTGAAGACATTAGCGAACCTGAGATAGAAGAAGTAGAATAAAATGTTGAAATTCCTCCTGACATGAGGCTCCTTAGAACTATTCTGGGGTCTGCAGTTAAGCCCAGAATTGAAGTGTCAAGTTATGTAGGGGGATTGAATCCATAAGAACTAGTGGACTGGATTAATGAATTATACAATTGCTTTAATTATGAAGAAATAAGCGAAGATAAAAAGGTCAAGTTGGCAGTGAAAAAGATGAAAGGACATGCTGCACTTTGGTGGGATGGAGTGCAGGTAGAAAGGAGGAGAGTTGGCAAGCAACCTATAAAGAGCTGGACCAGAATGATGGCCAAATTAAAAGGTAAATTCTTGCCTAGTGATTACTAGTTGACATTGTATAAGCAAATGCAGAACCTAAGACAGAGGTTGCTGACAGTAAAGAATACACAGAGGAATTCTACAGAGTAAGCATAAGGGTTGGGCAACTCCGAGACACACTAGAGAAGACTACCAGATATGTGAATGGTCTCAAGCTGGAGATCCAAGATGATATTGGTCTCCTGTCTCCTAAGATAGTGGAAGAGGCCTATCAAATGGCCTTGAAAGTAGAGGAGAAACTCCTAAGGAAACAGTTTGCCAAGAACAGAGGTACTTTCCGTGGGAAGGGAAGTTAGGGTGGTAGAGGAAAGCTTGCTACACCCAGGGATGGAGCTAATAGTAGCTCACCTTAGAATTCATCTACAGAGGATGATGCAAGGTGTAGAAAGGGTTCTTACAGAGGAAAAGGAAGAGGAGGCAGAGACAGAGGCAGAGGTAGAGATTTGAGGTGCTATATATGTCAGCAAGTGGGACATAAGCACTATGAGTGTCCAGAGAATGTGGGTGCTAGTCCAAGGAATGTTGTTGCTTCCCAGGCTGGAGAAGAGGAAGAAATTGAAGAAGAAATTCTTCCAGAGAGGGGACAATCCTTGGTGGTAAATAAGGTCTTGTTGATGCAATCTAAAGAAGTCATTGAGCTTGCACAAAGGAAGACTTTGTTTAGGAGCATATGCAAAGTCCAAGGGAAATGCTACCAGCTAGTCATTGATAGTGGCAGCACAGACAATCTGGTTTCCACTGAGGTAATAGAAAAGTTGAAGTTGAAGAAAAGGAAGCATCCAACTCCCTACAGGGTGTCCTGGCTGCATAAAGGGCACCAGCTGATTGTAAAAAAGTAGTGTGAGATAGAGCTGCAAATGGGAAAATATAAAGATAAGGTCCTGTGTGATGTAATTCCCATGGATGTGTGTCATATACTGCTGGGTAGGCCTTGGCAGTTTGACAGAGTAGCAGTGCATGATGGCAAGAATAACACTTACAAGTTCTTCAAGGATGGGGTACATCATACATTGATACCCATGGAAGAAGGAGAGGCATCCAACAGAGTGATTGATCCAAAGACCTTGTTGCTAAGCGGTAAGGAATATCTGCAACAGATAGAAGAAGAAGAGGTAAGCTTTGCTTTAGTTTGCAAGCCTAAAGTAGTTCCTACTTCTACAAAGATTTCTGATTTTCCATTAGAAATCCAAGAAATGTTAGATGATTATTGTGACATTATTGTGGATGATTTACCTGTTGAGCTGCCACCTGTGAGAAAGATCAGCCATCAGATAGATTTTATCCCTGGTTCAAGTCTACCAAATAAGGCAGCCTACAGAATGACTCCCAAGGAAAATGAGGAAATCAGGAGAGAAGTACAGGAATTGGTGGACAAGGGGCTGATTAGAGAAAGTTTGAGTCCGTGTGTAGTACCAGTAGTATTGAGCCCAAAGAAAGATGGAGGCTGGAGGATGTGTACTGATTCCAGAGCAATCAATAAGATCACAATTAGGTACAGATTCCCTTTGCCCAGAGTTGAGGATTTAATGGACTGTTTGAGTGGTGCTAAATATTTCTCAAATATAGATTTGAAGAGTGGATACCATCAGATTAGAATAAGAGAGGGTGATGAGTGGAAAACTGCCTTTAAAACAAATGAAGGACTGTATGAATGGATGGTAATGCGTTTTGGGTTGTCAAATGCACCTAGCACTTTTATGAGACTTATGAATGAAGTATTGAAAGAGTTCATTGGTAAATTTTTGATAGTATATTTGGATGATATATTAGTTTTCAACAGAACTAAAGAAGAACATTTGAGACATCTTAATCATGTCTTGAAGAAGTTGCACCAAGAGAAACTGCTAATAAATTTGAAGAAATGCTCATTCATGAAGGAAGATTTGGTGTATTTGGGTTTTTTTGTTTCTATAGAAGGATTGAAGATGGACCCAGAAAAGGTTAAGGCAATTGTGGAGTGGCCTTCACCCAGGAATGTTTTTGAGGTAAGAAGTTTCCATGGACTTGCTAGTTTTTACAGAAAGTTTATAAGAAACTTCAATAATATTAATGCACCCATAATTGAGACAATAAAGAAGAGAAAAAAGCCATTTAAGTGGATTGCTGAAACAGAAAGAAACTTCACACTTTTGAAGCAAAAGATAACATAGAAGCTTGTTTTGATTCTGCCTGATTTTACTAAACCATTTCAAGTAAAATGTGATGCCAGTGGGGAAGCCATTGGAGCTATGTTGAGTCAGGATGATAGTCCTGTGGCATATTTCAGTGAAAAGCTGAATGACACCAGAAGAAAGTATTCCTCTTATGAGACGGAATTCTATGCAATTGTTCATGCACTGAAGAAGTGGAGACATTACTTGATGTCCAGGGAATTTGTATTATATTCTGACAATCATGCTTTGCAGTATATTGTATAGAAGCCCAAGTTGAAACATAATCATGCTAAATGGGTTGAGTATCTCCAAAGTTTTAATTTTGTTTTGAAACATATAAGTGGCCAAGCCAATAAAGTAGCTGATGCTTTGAGTAGGAGGCACATGCTTGTTCAAGAAACTAATTTTGAAGTTGTAGGATTTGATTTTCTCAAAGAATTGTGTAATGCAAATCCATATTTTAAGGAAGCATTTTAGGAATGTAGTAACCCTGTTTTAAGAGATAGAAGACAGTGGCTGGATTATTTCCTGCAGGAGGACTTGTTATTCAGAAGAAGCTAACTGTGTGTACCAAAATGTTCCATGAGAGAAAATTTGATCAAAGAGAAGCATAGTGGTGGACTTGCTGGACACTTTGGTACTGATAAGACTTATGAGTAGTTGAGTCACTTCTATTACTGGCCTAGGATGAGAGCAGAAGTGGACAATTTTGTGAAGAATTGCAAGATCTGTCAGTATGCTAAAGGAAGAAGCCAGAATGCAGGATTGTACACTCCCTTGCCTATTCCAGATAGGCCTTGGGACATGGTGAGTATGGATTTGTTCTAGGATTGCCCAAGACTTAGAGAGGGAATGATGCAGTCTTTGTTGTAGTGGACAGATTCTCCAAAATGGCACATTTTATTCCATGCTATAAAACTAGTGATGCCACCCATGTTGCTAACTTGTTTTTCAAAGAAGTTGTTAGATTGCATGGGTTATCCAAGAGTATTCTTTCAGACAGAGACACCGGATTTGTGGGTCACTTTTGGAGGACATTGTGGAAGAAAATTGGTACCAAAATGAGTTTTAGCTCAGCTTATCATCCTCAGACTGATGGAAAAACTGAGGTAGCGAATAGGATTCTGGGAAATTTGTTAAGAAGTCTTGCATGAGAACATCCCAAGCAGTGGGATCATATTTTTCCTCAGGAAGAATATGCATATAATGACTCACCAAACAGGAGCACATGGTAGAGTCCATTCCATATTGTTTATGGAATGCACCCCAGAGGAATATTACAGCTGAGAAATCTGGGAAAGGCAGAGCTAAGGATTGTAGATGGTGAGGAATTTGCTTCAGAGATCTAGGCCATACATGAACAAGTGAAATAACAACTACAAGGCAGCAGCATCAAATATAAGAGCAGAGCAAACTTGAGCAGAAAAGAAGTTCATTTTGAAGTAGGAGATCTGGTTTTGGCACACTTGAGAAAGGAGAGATTCCCAAATAAGCAGTACAACAAATTGAAGTTCAAAAAGATTGGACCATGCAAGATACTTAGGAAGTTTTCTGCAAATGCTTATGAGATTGAATTACCTCCTAATGTTGGGATATCTCCCATTTTTAATGTTGCAAATTTGTACAAGTATGAAGATGATGGTGGAGAATAAAGAGTAGCAGACAAGGAAAAGATTGAGTGGAAGGAGCAGCTACCTTGTAGGTTTTAACCCTGAACAGAAATATCTACACACGATTCTTATAACATAAAATAAACAATAGCAAGAGCATAAAACATAAAACAGATAAACACAGAGATTTTCCCCTGGATCCCAAATCGGGACGACCAGCTTGATTTTTCATTATATTCCTTTTAGTGTTACAACACATATATATACATGCCGGAGCATACATAAACCCCAATCCATTAACCCTGGATTAGAACATAACCGTAGTTCCCTTGACCGGATCTACAAAAATACTCGGGGCCGAAAACCATCGAACCCCAAAACCATGTGCAAAACCATGCACAAAACCATGGGCGGATCCGCCTATGAGTGGGTCCGCACAAAAAACAAATTTTGGGGACCCCAACGGTGGGGACTGCTTCGCCCCTCGTGACCCCCCAGCTACGCCCGACGCAACATACAGCGTGTGGGGCTAATCGTGGAAAGAATATAACACATACCCAACATACCTCCAGCGCAACCACCGCAACCAGAGAAGATATTGGATAAAAGACCATTCAGAAGGACCAGAGGACAAGAGTACTTTCAGTACTTGATCAAATGGAAGGACAAGCCAGAGGAGGATGCCACTTGGATGACTGAATGGATGTTGCAGAAGATAGGCAGATCAGTGGAAGAGCTCATGGACAGGAGCCGATGAAGAAAATTTCCCTCGGGAGTCTGATGCAGAGGCATTAGACACTAGCGAGAAATGTAGGAAGTTTTGTCCACATGTTGTGGCTAGGAGGGTTTAAAACATTTGAATTGTAATAGCTAGGTGTCATTACCTCAGCTGACTATATCATTTAGATTAGTTAGATTTGTAGAAGTCGAATAGTTCAGTTCGATCCATCTGTCACATTTCAGTTAGTTGAATAATTGTAATTAGGCTTTTGGTTTCCTAAACCGGTCCTCGCAGAGGAACCGAAGAGTCACACTATAATGTATATAAATGTAATCCCTCGGATGTGTATAGTAGAGCAGAGAGGAAGAGTAGGGAGAGATATTTCTGCAATAAACTCTGTGTGTGAACAATTGTTTCCAGTTAAATGATTTCAAAGCTTATTTTCCATTGAATTGTCTCGAACTGCTAATTATGAATAACTATTTAACTGTGAGGCGATTTTGTACTGAAAATTTCGTTTCTCTGTGTTTGATTTCCCGTAAATTGTTTGGATAATCCTGTGAATTCACCCAACCGCGGGCGAGGTCTGTGTGGAGAACCATGTTCGTGAACACTGTTCAAATATAATAATTCCGTTTAACAAAGAGACATAATTTTTTTTCTTTTGGAACCTGACTCGAGGATTCGACGTGAGTTAACAAACAAAAGGATAGCGGAACCAGACTTACACCCGTGGTCAAAGCCCTGTACCAAATCCACGAGCGGAATTACAAAGGCGGGTTTCCCATATCGCACCGCTTTTGCGGAGTAGGCGGTATTTTCTGAACGCGAGCGATTCCATAGAGTAGTTGACACGTGGCGAAGTGGACCCCCAGAAAACCACCATTTAAACCATGCCATCGCATGTTATCATTCGTACCAGGACGCCGAGCGATATTGCCATGTGCCATTGATTTGGGAAGGAGCCATCAAACGGTGATCGCAGGTTGGAATCACCCGGAGGTTAACCAAAGTGCGCAGATGATAGCCAGGTACGATACGAGCATTTGATTGGGTGATTGGACGTAGAGGTGGGCCCGGAGCCAAGGGTTATTATAAGTCATTTGTTTAAGAAAAGCGTGGAGTATTAAAATAAAGTGCGAAGGGTTAACTTTGGTTATAAAGGTTCGAAGGAAAATACATAGGCCGATAGATATAATTAAACATTCGAAGTCATGATTATATTTCTTTGGAATTTATAAATAAATAACAAAAGAAAATAAAAGAGCCACGCGGGGTAAACCAAAGGGAACTGTAGATAGAGCCACGACGACGTTTGACCATCTCTCCTTGGGACTGACTTTCAGTTTTGTTGCGTCATATTAGCATTGTCTCAAAATAGAGGAAATCAAGTTAATAATTTAAATTTCAGTGCTCATCGAAAATGAATCAAAAATAGTGCGGACAGATTAAGTATTCACCCTCCATCAATATCTTTCCAAAATACCACTAAAAAAATAAAAATTTACACTATAAATAATTCCCTTGAGTCTGCTAGCTTCACTATGTCTCCTTTTCATAGTCTTCTTGGATTTAGAATCAGGTTCTTTTCTTTAACCTTTGCGAGTCTGCTAGCTTCACTATTTACTCTTATGTATACCTTTTTCACTTTAGGAAGTAGATGAGGAGGTTATGCTATCATGTTTCTCCTCTAGGTTATAATATAGATAGACGAAGTCCCCTTATTTAAGGTATGAGGGGTTGAACAAGCTTCTTAATTATGTTCTCTTTGTTAATGTATTTAGGTTTAGGCGAGCCAAAAACTACAAATTCTCCTCAGGAAAGAAAATGTTCCCATGTTTTGTTAATTTTTCTTAAATAATTTTCAATTAATTGCTTGATTAGTTTCTTATGGAAATAAAGTGAGGTGATACACCAAGTTTAACCCTCACCTTTGCTGAAATTTTTCTGAGGCTCATAAATAAAAATAAGGGAATTTTCATTCTCACTTGTCCAGAAATGTGAGAAATAAAACGAAAATGTTACATACTGAGTTTGTTAAAATGCCCTTGATAGGTGAAATAAATCTAAGTGATCCTAAGGATTAGGTCCCATTCATTCTTTAGCAAAGATATTTGCACCTTGAAACATCATGCTTTGTCCCTATACTCATCTTTTAAGAAAAATGGAATGTCAATTACTGCCAAAGTGTGGTTTTTGAACCAACGTTTTCCACTAATAGGGAGGAATGCAACCTCTTCAATAATTTCCTCTATGACAGGGAAGGAAATCCTTCCAATATTGACCCCCTAACCATCAAACCCTTCATCAAAGGATCGAGGAACCCCGTCATGATAATAACTACACCTAAAACCGAATTATTCCCAATTAGCATATCGAAATCATTCTCGAATCCATGTATATGTTTTGAGGATCTGAGGTCCCTAAGGTTACTCCTTGTGCAAATTTCCAAATTTTCCCATAGTTGTCACCATCCATAACCAAAGGTAGCGAAAGTTAGAGTGAGATGTGCTCACAAATATGCAAGACTCATAACTAGCATTCGCCTTAACAAACAACATAACAAAACATGTTAACCCTACATTTATTCCTTTCATGAAAATTGGGGGTTAAACATGACTTGGGAAACAGAA
The DNA here is from genome assembly GCA_034641835.2 of Pinus albicaulis. Taxonomy (NCBI): domain Eukaryota; kingdom Viridiplantae; phylum Streptophyta; class Pinopsida; order Pinales; family Pinaceae; genus Pinus; species Pinus albicaulis. The sequence goes on from CM076570.1 coordinate 1,328,160,565, forward strand.
AATAAATATGATTATGATCACACATTAAAATTATCGATCATACCACTATATTTACAATGATTATTACCCTCCAACAGTGGAAATTAAAAAAAAATATCAGTTTGAAACCATGAAATGACACATTACAAGATTTATTTGGAAAACACTCACATGTCCTAGTCCCTGGTTCTTTGTTGATGTATGACTTGTCACCACTTTATTTTGATATTTTTTGAATTTGCATTGATATTGAAGCCATCATCGACTTTATTTGACATTTTCAAATTAGCGTTGACAATTAAATTGTTAGCACACCAAGATTTTTTGAATAAAAATTTTAAAATTTCTAAGCCTTATACTTCGAAGTTAGACTGAGATAACACTAGTGAAACCTACCTCATAATTACTGTATCCAACCTCAGAATTTTCTTTTTTATCTATCACATACTTTTATCTGTAGCATCATATCCACTAACCCATCCTATTATAAATGTTTCTTCCATTTCACTTGGATTTCCTATAACCATATTTCAGGTGGTTGGTTCTTCATTTTGTTGACATAAACACCCATATTCAAGAATTGAAGTAGTACCTTGGTTACTCCCACCTTATAGGGACAATCTCGGTTGTAGAGTGGGAACAATTATTTTCCCATTAATTTCATTGGTCTCCCTATAATTCGACCTCAACGTAAGTTTTCATGTCAAAGTTGTATTATACACTATGATTGTTATATTTCTCTCATTTAGTCAAAGATCCATGCATCCCATTTTACATCTCTTAGTAGTTCCTTATATCAGTTGCATGGGGGAAACTAGTTTATCCCATTTATTAGAGATACCACACAGAGCGAAAGAACTTATCTTCTTCAGCTAGTAGCATGTCAACCATTTCACATATGACTTGACAAGACATTTATTCCATGTTTGTAATACTTCAGTCATAGTTATCATAACAAGCATGGGAAATTCCCACCTAATATAGACACTTTTGTATCAACAATTATTTGGAGAATGATGTTGTAGAGATTAGTGCACAAATAGATAGATAATAAACCCTCTCAAATTTTCCCAAAACCTAAGGCAAACATATAAAAGGAACTAAGGCCAATGAAGCAAGAAACATTCATCCATAGCAATGTTAGACAAGTATTGACAAAGAAAACATGAGTAGTGACATGTTTATTGTTTTCACAACTCTGTTGGAGCAACTAGTATTGCAAAGGAGCCCTCATCCCACTCCTAGAGTGATACATGAAAATAAGATGGACAACAATTTATCTACAACCGATATAAACTCAATGAATTTAGCCTACCCACAATTAACAACATATAAACATTGAATTCATCAATATCAAAGCATTAGTCTAGATCATAGAAGCATAAACATGTAAATTGTGAGCATTAGACCATGATGTAGACACAACAATAATATATCTATATTATAAAATATTGAAGGAATATTACAACCATCAAATGTTGCAACATGCCTTCATCTATCTCCTAGCTCCTTAATCTCAATCTCATAAAATATCTTAGCAGCGTAAAAATTCATGAATTTTCCCCCTAATTATAGTGGCCTAACCTCCAATATATAGGAAATAGGAGGCTCTGATCTTGCCAATTTCTTCAGTAGTTCACTTTGGGAAAAAGGGAAAAATGTCGAATGATGTTTCATTTATTTGTTTTTTTCTCCATATTTAGTTGTCTCAATTAGGATAGGAAACACACACACACACACACACACACACACACACACATATATATAAGTTTTAGGCGATCCTTTCGAAATTTATAGAGTCAACTTTGAGTAAATAATAGAATGACAGTGAGTTGACTTGTGATTTTTTCTTGTGAGGCCATGAAAGTTAGGTAATTCACCCTTATTGGAGAAACAATGTGTGCATAGATAGAATAATGCACTTTTTTTTTTGGTAGCCAACGTTAGAAATCCTTGTGATAGTTATTGAGGGTGCATTACCATGGAAAATAGACTTGTAAATTAAATTTTTATTCCAGTCAAAAGTGGTATTATCCTCTAAGATGATGAGGAGGTGTTTTCCAAGGTAACAATTTCCCCATAAAGTGTGAGGTCAAAGAAGAAGATGATGGCCAAAATAATTTATATAATGTAACTGAAAAGAGAGATTGTGAGAGCATCGTAACTAAAGTACACCTATGAACACCAAGAATATTTCAAAATACAAAATAATGTCCTGAATTGGACATTCCCATGATCAGTAGAAAAAATAGTCTGTTATTCAATGAAAGTATGACTACCATGTTGTAAATTTTTGAAGATGTTCTATGCTAGATGAAAATCTACATTACACTTCTAGGGCAATCACATGAACGTAAGATGCAGATAGAACATACCAATAGATCGATAGAAGACAAGTCAAAAAAAGAGACAAAGAATGGTGGCATTATGGTGGTCAAAAGGATGCTTCAACGAGCAAAGTCTCCATAAGGTCAGCCAATCCAATGTGTCACAAAACCCCAAGATGTCTCATCAAAATGATCCGTAAAGATGCTACACCAAGAAGCCTTGAACGCAGAATCAAGAACGCTGCTCCAGCTCCACCCCAAAAAGAAGAGATTGACTCCACAAAAATGTGTGTATAAAATGAACTCCAAGACTCTCCAATATTTAGGCATCTGTGGGGGTGTGTGACACATCTCTTATGCATGTGGGATAAATCAGGTTGACTTTTCACATGTGAAATAAATTTAAAATACATGTTGTGCTCATCTTATCAAGATGATATTTAGATTGATCTTGCACCTCCCTAAAAGAGGAATCGAATAAAAATATTGGCATCCTCATCTGAGCACCACAACATGGATTTTGTACCTACTTTCCCAAAATTAACACTCCCTCTCAACTAGGGAGAAATCCATCCACTAGTGCCATCCAAACATCGTGTGTCATCTCGCCGTAACTTGCTTCGCTGGCTTCTTTATTTCAAAACAAAAGGTAAGTCAAAAATACATCACTCCCAGCTAACCCGAAGTTAGCTCAGAGGTCGAAAACCTCTATAAGACTCAAAGGAGTCACATACCAACCCGAAGTTGGTTTAACTAAATTGAAGTTAGTTGGAGATACAAAACCTCAATATACTTGATCCCAGATCAAGTGGTTGTACACATGCCATCCTAGACATAAAGAGTAAGGCAATCTCTGATGCATCCATCAGTCTTTCTATGGTCTCTATTCACATTTCCCACCTCAATGGCCAAATGAGAGATACTTACCATGGGTCTGAAACTCCATGGGTAGGATGAATACGGGAAACATATTAGAGAGAGGTAAACCAACTCAATATCATCACAGTGGGGCAGAAGCACACGAACAAGGATTGACAAGCCTAGCCTTGTGGTTGCTTATAGCTCCAAGAAGCTATCCCCAAATCTCCCCTGGAGCTCCCAGAGCTAATCGTCCAATAGGACCCTCCAAATAGGGTCATTCCAAAATTCCATGATTCTCATGCAAGTTTAGGAACATGACCTTCCCCAAGGACTCTGTGAGAATATCCATGACCTACTCATCAGTTCCTATATGTTTGAGCCTTACAGCACTTCGTTGTACCATATCCTAGATAAAACGGTACCAGACATCAACATACTTGGATCGATCGTGGAACACGAGATTCTCTGACAAACGAATCCCCCTATGGTTATCACAAAGGTTAATGGTGGAATCGAGCACATGCTTAAACAACTCATTCAAGAGATTTTGAAACCAAGTGGCTTCACAATAGGCCATACACACTGTAATGTATTCGAGGTCAATGGTGCTCAAAGCTACCGACTTCTGCTTCCTGCTCAAATCAGACCCAAGTGTGAAGCAACATCCAGATGTGCTCTTATGATCCACCACACTGCCAGCCCAATCAGCATCAGTATATCCATAGAGCTTCAAACTCACAACACTGTATGTCAACCCATGACATATCTAGCCTGAGAGATATTTCAAGAGTTTCTCGGCTCCAACCTAGTGAATATTATGAGGATCGACCATGTTTTGACTCAAAGTGTTCACTCCTCAACATACATCCATATGGATGTTCCCTAAGAACATCAGGGTCCCTACGAGTTAACGATACTCAGTAGGATTTCATAGCATGGGCCCAACATTGCTGCCACTGAAATTCTTAAATTTCAGCTCCATCGATGTCGACATAGACTTATATTCCACCATTCCAAATCTCTCCAGTAGCTTCACAATATATTTTTCTTTAGAGAGGAAAATCTTGCCAGGACTCTGCCACACCTCTGGGCATAGGAATTAATGCATCAATTCTAGGTCCTTCATCTCGAACTCAAAAGCGAGCTCCCTCTTACATTGATGAATGAGAGGTTCAACACTTGTCAGGAAGAGATCTTCCACATAGAGCACCAGAATGAGAGGCTTTTCTCTATCAACCTTGAAATAAAGGCTCATATCAGCATTATTGCGAATGAAGCCCAGCTTCATCAAGTAGATATCTATCCTCTTGTATGAAGCCCTAGGGGCTTTATTCAACCTGCATACAAAGGTGTCTCTATCCTAGACTTTGAACCCCAGAGTTTGCTTCACATACGCCTCTTCCTTTGTCAAACCATGCAGAAAAAGAGGTCTTCACATCCATTTGATGGAGATTCCATCCTTGCATGTAAGCAAGGTCAACAATAGATAATAAGTGAAAATATATCATCATAATATATTCCTTCCTTTTGAGAGAAGCCTCAGGCAACGAATATTGCCTTGAAATTTTCAGCACAACTTATAGAGCCATTTCGAGGTCACAACATCTTTGTCCTCCTATCTCGAGATCACATCCTAGACATCATTTTTCATAATGGACTCATATTCTTTGTTCATAGCATCCCTTGATGCTTTACGACTTCTTCAAATGATCTAGGCTCAGATTGCATGGTTTTACTCATTCTCGTGGTCTCCATTTGGTTTCTTTGTTTCATGGAATGTCCCCCCTGGGGCCATATGCTATCATACATCTGTCATGCATCTTGACAGGGATCAGACACTATCATATCACTGATTACAGTGTTTCCATATATAGTGAGGTCATATATACTTTTCCATATGTCACTGTGTTAGGTTCATCAACCAACCATTCACTATATTCTTAGATTTCCTTAAACAACATTCAAAAGAAAGATAAACTTTTCATGTAAGAATCAATTGTACATACCTCTTCTTTTGTATGCCTTCTTATAGTCGACTTTCAAAGCACTGTAAGTATTAACTTAGCAAGTATGCCTTATGGTAATTGAGCTAATTAATGGTCACAAGATTCGAACAGGGGCTTCAATATAGACTGTTATCCTCCTCAACATTATTATGTATTAGGCCTTAAATCACTTTGACTTATTCACCATACAAGGACAGACTTCCCCAATGAATTTTCCTCTCTCTTGGATTAGAATAACATAAAGTAGGTGCACATATATAACCATATGAGGGTCTGTAACGCTATCATAGAGATAAAAAAAAACCTTATTTTCATCTTTTCAGGGTCTTGGCCCTCTGATTCAAGGCATGAAACAAAATCTCATCCTCAAATCTAGGCAAACTTCCGCCTTCATACAGACATTGGGAGGACCATAAAAATGCTCAAAATTTGATCATCCGTAACCACATCATTGAATCCTCCAGAATTTTTATCTTTACAATACTTACTTTCCGGTCAATAAATCAGTAAGATAACTCCAACATAATGGCCAAAATTAGTGGTAATTTCAACAATGTATTCACTAGTGGAGGCCTCCCTCTTTATTGCATGCTTCAATTTCTCTAAGATAGATTCATCAAATTCTGTCTCTAGGGCCAATTTAAGATACTTAAATGTTTAATTATCCATGTTGTGTGCTTCATGCTCCTCTTCATCCAGGGGTTGCAATTCAGAATCCGCATTATCGTTATTGTTAATAACTGATCCAGATTCTTTCATACCAACTATTCCATCAACTTGCACAATATCATGTTTTGTAATTTTTTACATAATGTTCTCTCCTTCTATTGAAGAATATGTTAATTTGGTGGGAGATCTTTGCACTCCGCTGACACACACGGAGACTTCCAGTGCATTGGATTCCTCTCCTGCCTACTATTTCTCTCTTTGATCCTCCACAATCAGGAACTTAGACACGTTTTATTCCTTCATAAATGAACTTTGTTTTGGGTGAGAACATGGTCAAAATCTGTTTTGACTTGTGAAGCCAGAGAATTGAAGCAATCTAGCCAACACTCTACGTGGGGCTTTTCCTCACATGCTAGGATGCCATGATACTTCCAAAGCCACTTCACTTATTACTGAAACTTTGTTTCTTACATGTTTGTATGATCACAGATTTCATACTTAATTAATAAAAGTCTCCAATTCACCCATTTGACATCAATAACGGGGTGATCATTGAAAATTTAGACACTAACACAATGGATTGTTAATACGGTTCTATCCTCATCACCATAAACTCCAGGAATGTGAAATGCACCAAAGAATTTCTAAAGCATAAACCACACTCTCCATCAATACAATTCACCAACGTTTTTTCCCTTTCAAATGAGCACTCCAACGCAAAATTCTTCATCTCTATAATGTCCATAATTGATGGCAAAAACTACTAACTCAAATTTTATGTTTTACTGGAACAAAAACCCAATCAAATCAACATGCTCATGTTGAAAATTGCTACATTCCATAGGATTGTTTTCACCATCGTTAAAGGGTTGATTATTTCATATGGCCAAGTTGTTGTTGAGATTCAAAAAGGTTATGATCCTAGTGAAAATTAAGCACTTTCACTAGGTGGGACCCACAGGCTATTTTTAGGTGTATGTATATATTTTGAATGGTGAGAATATTCTAAAATTACCACGATGCTGAATCTAGATGGTTAAGAAAATTCTATCTTTAGATGAGTTTCTATTTTTAGATGATGGGTGAAGTCTATTTATAGATCGCATATGTAAAAATAGAATGCATGTCGATTATTATTAGCCCTTAATGATAATCAAATAATAAATAATAACTTATTCTCTTGGACCACTCAATTTCAATTAACTGATGTGGAAAACCATTTAGTTGAAGGAATTACACATTCCAAGGTTGGTTGGTGACTCATGCATGATGGAATTCATTGTAACTAAGTGTGACACAGTTGTAACAGTGTTGGAAGGGTAGTTATGGGAGTTGTTATATAGTTTAACTCAGCTAAGTGACTTAAACTCAGTTGTGGTAGTTGTAACTAAAGATACACTAGTGAACGATGAGTGAATTAATTATTTAATTAATTCATAAGTAGTGCCTTACTTGCAACTGAAGAAATACAATTGTTAACTACTTGCATGTCAGATCTAGTGGAGACCGAGTGGAGAGATAGTTGAAAGGGTGTGTTTGAATATTAGCTGTGACTATAGTGATGCATTCAATGCATCTACAAACACATTGGAGTTGCCAATTATTATTTCGCATTCAAGCCAAGGAAATATCAAATTCATTTAGGGATCTTCTTCCCCATGGATTGTGCAGTGGAGGCAAGCTATCAGGAGGCAGCAAATTGGTGCATAGATATGCAAATTTTTGCATGACAAAGTGAGACGATTGTATATTGTACCGAGAGCTCTGTGAGCTGAGATTTGTATGATATTGTTTCATGATTCGATGATCTACATAGTATATGTTAGTTGGGGTTTTTAGCTTTAATATTTCCCAGTAAAACATCTTGTTATGTGCGCTTGATTTTTCTTCATGTGTTTTGCAATTGGCGATTTAATTTCCGCAAAGAATTGAGTAGAAGGATTCTTTATTTAACAGTGGATTTAATTATTGGATCAGGGGAGTCCTGTAATATACATTTTATTGTATTAATTTTCTACATGGTATCGAAGCAATGTTAATCACTAGAGATTGTAATATTGAAGTGGTGCTGAGTTTTGTGCTAGAGGAATAATTCGAATTTGCTACAAAAATTTCTTGGTGCGATAATTGAGTAAACATTTAAATGGCTTTGAATCGGTTGTGGTTGGAGTATGCACTCGAGGGAAGCTCTAACTACATAGCCTGGAAGGATAGGATGGAGGTACACTACAAGAAAAAGAGACATTGGTGAGGGGTGAAAAATGTCACCATAAGCTCATTGGTGATCGTCAAAAGAGCCTTCGTCACCAAAAACTAAACGTCACCAAAGGTGGCATCGCCGAAAGTATAGGTGTTGTGGTGACATTCAAATTCCGTCACCAATAATGATTTATAATGACGGATAGTGACCATCACCATTTCATATGAGCAATGGTGACGGACAATAGCCTCCGTGACCAAAAAATTGAACGTCACCAAAGGTGGCGTCGCCGAAAGTATGTGTTGTGGTGACATTCAATGTCCGTCATGAATATTGATTATAATGACGGATATTGACCGTCACCATTTCATATGAACAACAATGATTTTTTGTGATGGACCTTTCATGACCGTGACTATTGGTGCATATATATGGTGACGTTCATTAATCGTCACCATTTCATATTTGGTGAGGGTCAAAAAGTTTCATAATAAGCTCATTGGTGACATCAAGGTCTGTCACGAATAATGACTATAATGACAAACAATGACCCTCACCATTTCATATCAACAACAACGATTTATGGTGAGGGACCTTTCATGGTCGTCACTATTGATGCGTATATATGGTGGCATTCATTGACCATCACCATTTCATATTTTGGTGAGGGTCGAAAAATGTCACCATAAGTTCATTGATGATGGTCAAAAAATCCTCCATCACCAAAAACTAATTTCCACCATTCCATATGAATATCAGGGCATGATGGAATCGAACCACCAACCTCCTGCTCGTAAAGCAGGTTCTCTTCCATTGAGCTAGCACCCTTTAAATTAGACTCTTAAAAATTATATCTTGAAACCTTTATAGAATGTAAATTCTACAACTTTCAATAAATTAAAGTCTCAACAATATTTTACTAAACAAGAAAAACATCTATGTTTCTGTTGCCATGCCTAGAAACCATGGAGATCACTATCAAGAGTAGAATAATAAGTGTGCATGCTACTCAAAAACAAATTCCTTATTAACCATTCTTATCCGACATAAACCAAAGAGACAACACAACATCAACATACACAAAACTCCCTACTGATATATAATCGTAACTTAGCTAAGAAATCTAAAAGATGTTCTTAATTAATAAACTTTGTATTGGAAATATTGTTTCTTCATATTTAAAAAAGACTACGTTGTACAACACTTCTATCTATTTATCCAGACAATTATATCATAGCATATGTCACACAATAGAAATTATGGTACATAAAGTAAAAAGACAAATTTACTCAAAAAAATAAATTTAAAAAGGAGCTTTGTACTTCTAAATTGGCAAAGCATCTTGGCATCTGTGGATTGATGAATTGTCAATATGCAATCACACCTACTGGTGAAGTTTACCTTCTTGAAGAAAATCCTAGAGCATCACAAACAATATCTTTTGTCTCAAAGGAAATTGGCCACCCCTTAGGAAAGTATGTCGTGCTTCTTATGTCAGGAAAATCTCTTCAAGAATTTGGTTTTATATAGGAAGTTATTCCAAGTCACGTATATGTCAAGGAAGCAGTCCTTCCATTTGAAAATTTTCAATGTTGTGATGTGGTTCTTGGTCCTGAAATGTGAAGCACTGGAGAAGTGTTGGGCATAGACTTTAAATTTCCTATGGCATTTTCCAAGGCACAAATTGCAGCAAATCAAAAATTGCCTCTTGTAGGCATGGTTTTTTTAAGTTTAAGTGATTTCACCAAACCAAGCCTCCCAACAATTGCAAATGGATTCATTGAACTCGATTTTACAATTTTTGTAACAACTCGCACACCTAGTTTGTTGAAAATGGAAGGAGTTCCAGGGGAAAGAGTTTTGAAACTCCATGAAGAGTAGCCACACACAGATGACATGATTGCAAATGGTCAGATTCAGTTAATGGTGATTGCAAATTCAGGAGATGCATTAGATCAAATAGATGGGCGAAATTTGAGACGAATGGCGTTAGCTTATAAAATTCCTATCATAACCACAGTTGTTGGAGCTTTAGCTTCTATTCAGGTTATTAAGAGCATGAAGAAGGATTCGTTGAAGATGATACCATTACAATATTTCTTCAATACTCAGGAATCAGAGGGAACAACTCAGGAATCAAAGGGAACAACTCAGGAACTACATGCAGCTTCTATATGTTGAGGTTCCATAGTTCACATTTCTTTATGTTGGTGTAATAATAGATCCTTATGAACTCTGTTGGTGTTCTATTAGAATATTTTATGAAAAGGATATAACAGAATTCAATCGAATTTTCATCCAAGGTTGTCAATGCAAATTATCTCTATCTAATGTTGGTTTAAGACTACTTCGTTAGAACTCTATTGTAGTGTTATTCTGAGGAAAGATGAAAGGATTATAACAGGTTACATAAATCAATGAGATTTCCATCCAAAAGATGTCTTCAAAAATTGGATGGGACAGCGGAAGAACTATATCTAACTTCTTCTATTGGTAGTTGTGGTTTTCATGTGGTATATGCATGTTTCTCTTTTGGTTGTGGACTGTGGTTATTTGCAATTTATAATCCAATATTTAGTTCTTACTGGAATTGTTTAGAAGACTGCATGGTCTCAGAACTGAATCCTTCATAATTCATTCCATGGCTCTTAAAAATGAAAACTATACCACTATCACCAAACCACATATATGTTATGTTACTTACAAATCAGCCTTGATGTGGGTCTACAGCATTTGCGCTCAGATCCATGCTACAAAAGGTGTAAGGAAAGGGCTTCCCTCTTTCGTTTAAGCGCAGATTTTCCATCTCCAAGTAGTTTTTTTGGTTCATGAATCTGCTTTTCCTATAACTATGTTGCTTGTTTTCAGCTTTTTACCCACGACACTCCCTAGAGCCAAAATTATTCAAGTATTTTCTGCCTTAAATTCTTCCCATTTGCATATAGATGTTATAATGTAGCGTCTATGCCACATACAGCTTCAGGTGAGGAGAAGGCAATTTATTGGGTTGCTAAAAAAATCAGAAGCAATCAAGATCATTGGTCCTTCAAATGTCATGCAGGTGATCAAAGAAAATGCTCACGCAAAGTAACAGACCATATTATTTTGACTTTGTTTGCTTCGTAGGTTAAATTTTCCTATGAAATATATTGTTTTTGAAGTTCAAGGGATGAAAATTGTATGTGAAAATGGAATAAAAATTCAAATTTTTATTGCTACCCACCAACATGCTGAAGCAGTGTACCGACAATTTGCTGATCTTCAACTCTAAAGGTTGGAGAAACCAGATTTGAATCTGACTATATCATGTTTAAAAAATTAGAAAAAACAAGGACAACATTATCTTCCATGTTTCAGTCTTTAGTGACAAACTTCAAAAGACAATTTGGATTAGAATTACCATTCTTGATGAGGCTTGATGTGATCAAGTCAAGATTTTCTCTCCATAATGGAGTCACTTGTTGATTTTTTATGACTTTGGGATATTGATGTGACATTTTGGAGGGTGTCAACATTTTTGTTGGAAATAATTCAACATTTTCTTAAGGAGTGGGGCCCCCTTTTGTTTGGCACCCTAAGGGATGAAATCAACAAAAGATGGAACAAATTCCACTCATCTGTATTCTTTATCCTGCACCTTGAACCTGGAGTATTGTAATGTACTTGGGGCTAAATGGAGTGACCCACACAATGACAAGAGAAGTGACTGACCACACAAAGACAAGAGAAGCGACTGATAGTTTTAGGGCAACATTTTCTAAGATACGCCCTAATCCAATGGAATTCTCATAGCTAAAGAGCATGTTTTTTGAAACCTTCCAATAACCCCAGACTTATATTTGGGATAGGAAGTTGTCTGAAGGTTTTTACAGTGGGATGCTCTAGATTCATGCTTGAGAAAAGCACTATGGACCTATGATAGTTTGTATTTAGGTACTTGATCTATTTTTTCTAACATTTTAATACAAGAGTAATATTTTGACTACATTCAATCTCAGATACAAAGAGAGATTATAAGGTTCCCTCCAATTTCATACCATGAAAGTGAAAATATAGATGTTTTTGGAGGAGAATGATCTTTGGAATTTGTAAATATCAAAGTTGAATGACCTACCAATCTATAAGTTTGTCAAGAAAATAAAAAGAAGATGGCCAAAAACAAAGCAATTCATCCTAGACTTCATGAAGGATCCCACACATTATCAGTAAAACCATCACTAACAAGATGTTTGATGCTATCTTCACTATATATCAGGGTGAGAACATCAATTGAAATATGCTTCTAAGGATCAAGCTTAGACCCACACAAATGAACAAAATAGATACTACAACAACTTGAAAAGAGCTCAAGCATGAAGATTCGGTACCCAGCCTTGAATGAGCTTTCATCTTCTTGGCAACCTTTTGTCTAAGGTGCCTATGCTTGAGAAAGCTTTCCACCTTTGACTCTTGGGAAATTATGGGATGATTTTATCCAAGAAGATACAAACTAGAGCGCGTTATAGAGAGGAAAGAGAAAAATTCTAACCCTCACTATAAATATATTGAATGCCAGAAAAAATAGGGGACCTAGTATAGCTCAGTAGGAGAGAAAGAGAATTCAGGTTCCTATAGTCAATGGTAAGAAATGCTTGGGCCCTATCAAGTGTTTCATGTGTCAAGATTTTGACAACTATGCTTCTTAGTGTCCTCAAATGAAGGGGAAGAGCAAGCATTACTTAGAAACTACAGTAGAAGTGGAGCCAGAAAGGCCAGTACTCGTTGATAAGTACCTATCAAATGCTTGTGAGATTGATGTAGATTCTTTGACATATTCTAAAGGTAGTGTGGTCATTGGTTGTATCACGGATCACATTGAGCAAGCAGGTGTGCATTCTGGTGATTCAGCTTGTTTAATTCCTACGGAAATAGTGTCACCTACATCTTTGTCAATCATTAGATCATGGACATATAAATTGGTAAAGCAGCTTGGCATCTGTGGACTGATGAATTGCCAATATGAAATCACACGTACTGGTGAATTTTACCTTCTTGAAGCGAATCCTAGAGCATCATGAACAATATATTTTGTCTCAAAGGCAATTGACCACCCCTTAGAAAAGTATGTCGCGCTTCTTATGTCAGGAAAATCTCTTCGAGACTTTGGTTTTATACAAGAAGTTATTCCAAGTCACATATATGTCAAGGAAGTAGTCCTTCCATTTGAACATTTTCAATGCAGTGATGTGGTTCTTGGCCCCGAAATGTGAAGCATTGGAGAAGTGATGGGCATATACTTTAAATTTCCTATGGCATCTGCCAAGGCACAAATTGCAGCAAATCAAAAATTGTCTCTTGTAGGCATGGTGTTTTGAAGTTTAAGTGATTTCACCAAACCAAGCCTCCCAGCAATTGCAACTGGATTAATTGAACTTGGTTTTACAATTTTTGCAACAAATGCCACATCTAGTTTGTTGAAAATGGAGGGAATTCCAGTGGAAAGAGTTTTGAAACTCCATGAAGAGCGGCCACATGCAGATGACATGATTGCAAATGGTCAGATTCAGTTAATGGTGACTACAAATTCAGGATATGCATTAGATCAAATAGATGGGCGGAAGTTGAGACGAATGCCATTAGCTTATAAAATTCCCATCATAACCATAGTTGTTGGAGCTTTAGCTTCTATTCAAGTTATTAAGAGCATGAAGAAGGATTCGTTGAAGATGATACCATTACAAGATTTCTTCAATACTCAAGAATCAGAGGGAACAACTAAGGAACTACATGCAGCTTCTATATGTTGATGTTCCATAGTTTACATTTCTTTATGTTGGTGTAATAATAGATCTTTACAAACTCTGTTGGTGTTCTGTTAGAAGATTTTATGAAAAGGATATAATAGAATTTAATCTAATTTTCATCCAAAGTTGTCAATGCAAATTGTCTCTATCTAATATTGGTGTAAGACTGCATCGTTAGAACTATATTGTGGTGTTCTTCTGAGGCAAGATGAAAGGATTATGACAGGTTACATAAATCAATGAGATATCCATCCAAAATAAGTCTTCACAAATTGGATGGGACAACAAAAGAACTCTATATAACTTCTTCTATTGGTAGTTGTGGTTTTCATGTGGTATATGCATGTTTCTCTTTTGGTTGTGGACTATGGTTATTTTAAATTTAAAATCCACTATTTAGTTCTTACTAGAATTGTTTAGAAGATTGCATGGTCCCAAAACTGAATCCTTCATAATTCATTCCATGGCTCTTAAAAATGAAAAATCCGCCACTATCACCAAACCCACATATATGTTATGTTATTTACAAATCAGCCTTGATGTGGGTCTACGACATTTGCGCTAAAATCCATGATACATATGGTGTAAGGAAAGAGCTTCCATCTTTCGTTTAACTGCAAATTTACAATCTCCAAGTAGTTCTTTTGGTTCATGAATTTGCATTTCCTGTAACTATGTTGCTTGTTTTTATCTTTTTACCCATGGCACTCCCTAGGGCCAGACTTATTCAAGTATTTTCTGCCTTAAATTCTTCCCATTTGCATATAGATGCTATAATGTAGCTTTTGCCGTGATGTTGCCTTGGAGATTGGTACTGTGGTGGCCTTCTACCTGCAAATTACAACAAAGTAACATACCATATTTTTTTGACCCTGTTTGCTTCGTAGGTTAAATTTTCCTATGAAATATATTGTTGTCAAAGTTCAAGGGATGAAAATTGTATGTGAAAATGGAATAAAAATTCAAATTTTTATTGCTACCCACCAACATGCTGAAGCAGTGTATCGACAATTTTCTGATCTTCAACTCTAAAGATTGGAGAAACCAGTTTTGAATTTGACTATATCATGTTTAAACAATTAGTAGAAAGGAGGACAACATTATCTTCCATGTTTCAGTCTTTGGTGGCAAACTTCAAAAGACAATTTGGATTAGAATTACCATTCTTGATGAGGCTTGATGTGATCAAGTCAATATTTTCTCTCCATAATGGAGCTCCTTGTTGATTTTTTATGACTCTGGGATATTGATGTGACATTTTGGAGGGTGTCAACATTCTTTTTGAAGAATTCAACATTTCTTAAGGAGTGGGCCCCCCTTTTTTCTGGCACCCTAAGGGTTGAAATCATCAAAAGATGGAACAAATGCCACTTGTCTGTATTCTTTATCCTACACCTTGAACCTGGAGTAGTGTGATGTACTTGGGGCTAAAAGGAGTGACCCACACGATAACAAGAGAAGTGACTCACCACACAAAGACAAGAGAAGTGACTGATAGTCTCAGGGCAAAATTGTCTGAGATACATCCTAATCCAATGGAATTCTCATAGCTAAAGAGCATGTTAGTTGAAACCTTCCAATAACCCCAGACTTCTATTTGGGATAGGAAGTTGTCGGAAGGTTTCTACAGTGGGATGCCCTGGATTCATGTTTGAGAAAAGCACTATGGACCTATGATAGTTTGTCTTTAGGTACATGATCTATTTTTTCTAACAGTGTAATCCAAGAGTAATGATTTGACTACATTCAATCTCAGATACAAAGACAGATTATAAGGTCCCTCCAATTTCATACCATGAAAGTGAAAATATAGATGTTGTTGGAAGAGAATGATCTTTGGAATTTGTAAAGACCAAATTTGAACGACCTACCAATCTACAAAGTTTCCAAAAAAATAAAAAGAAGATAGCCAAAAAAAAGCAAGTCATCCTAGACTCCTTGAAGGATGCGACACATTATCAGTAAAACCATCACTAACGGGATGTTTGATGCTATCTTCACTATATATCAGGGTGAGAACATCAACTGAAATATGCTCCTAAGTATCAAGCTTAGATCCATACAGATGAAAAAAATAGATACTGCAACCACTTCTTTGATAAAATTAATAAACTCAATGATCAATGTGCAACAACTTGAAAAGAGCTCAACCATGAAGATTCAGTACATAGCCTTGAATGGGCTTTCATCTTCTTGGCAAGCTTTTCTCTAAGGTGCCTATGCCCGAGAAAGCTTTCCACCTTTGAAGGTACAAACTAGAGTGAGTTGCAGGTATAGAGAGGAAAGAGGAAAATTCTAACCCTCATTATAAATATATTGAATGCCAGAAAAAATAGGGGACCTAGTATAGGTCAGCAGGAGAGAAAGAGAATTCAGGTTCCTATTATCAAGGGTAAGAAATGCTTGGGCCCTATCAAGTGTTTCATGTGTCTAGAGTTTGACAACTATGCTTCTTAGTGTCTTGAGAAGAAGGGGAAGGGCGAGCAATAGGAGATTCATAGAAGAATTCTCCAAGATAGCTAATTCCATTACCAAGGTAAAAAAGAAGAATAAGGAA
The DNA here is from genome assembly GCA_034641835.2 of Pinus albicaulis. Classification (NCBI taxonomy): domain Eukaryota; kingdom Viridiplantae; phylum Streptophyta; class Pinopsida; order Pinales; family Pinaceae; genus Pinus; species Pinus albicaulis. Next base: position 1,328,176,947 of record CM076570.1, read on the forward strand.
ATTGTATGGATATAGTAGTTTCAAGAAGCCTTTTTGAGGCTTACAAATTTGTAGAAAATTGCTCTAGTCCTAAGAGTGCTAGAAATGGACCAACATTTGTAGTATTCACATATGCTAGAAATCAAATTATTATGTAGTGAGTACTTTATCATCTTACGGAGTTGTTCATTAGTTGAGAAAAAATTTCATTATGAATGCATCAGGAAGAAGTCTTATTTAGTTGGGTAAACACTTGTGTTCCACAACCATGCATATGGGCATCAAGGTGTATATGGAGGTCCCCATCTTCAATTACCATCACAAGCAGAGGCATTCCTCATTGTTTACTACACATCATGCCTCCATCTTTGTTAATCACATGTGCATGTCTATGTCTAGACTATCACTTGAGTAAGAGTTTCATGAAAATTCCCATGTTGTAACACCCTCTCTTTTCATCTTGAGAAATGGATTCCTCTCCAAGTCACTCCCATAGTTTAGGTTGTCATAAGGAAAGTAGGTGCTTTGCCTTAAGATGTGTTAAAATTCGCAACTAGGGCCAAATTACACTTTGGACAGCTCCTTTGGGGAAGATAATTATGGCATTAAATTCCTCTTTTCGAGAGGACCAAAATCGACCTAAAAATCATCGAATTTTAAGGAAAAGTATGATTTCAAATTTATGTTTCTCTCATATAAAATTATCAAGGTCGGCCTACATGTCAGCTCATTAATCACAAAAAACACGTCCGTTCAACTCCAACAACTTGTATATATAGTGGTTCCCTCATCCTCATTTCACACATCTTCTTCTCTCTGAAATGGCCGCAAAAGGATAGTTTCTCTAGAGAAGGAGGAAAGGGCTTGTTATTGTCATGACAGGGTTATTTTGGTGGGCCAAGTCCCTTGGGAAAGAGGCCGAGCATATTAGGAGGAATTCTGGATTTTCTTGTGAACAGTTTTGGGCCTATTTCTATTTCTGTTGTAGTTTCGAGTTCCTTCTGAAGCTGACCACATGCATCATGAATAAATGTGTGTAAGACTATGGCATGTAATCCCTCTTCTAAGTGAGCCGCATTCCCTAGATACCTTTCTCAGGCAAGCCGCAGGAATTGAGTTGCTAAACAGAGAACCGTGAGGGTTGTTATCTGCTCAGGTAGAATGAAAACCTCTTTTGATGAAGGTAGATTGTTGTGAAGGCATTTTTGAGGGCTGAAATAAGCCCTGTCTTGTAAATAGATAAAGGGTTGACTACTTCAAGAAGATTTGCAGCTGTAAAAGTAGATTGAGCAAATCTGTAAGGGCTGAAGCAGTGTGTCACATGCCCTAACCAGAGCACCTAGCACAACAACCTTTTTCAACCTTCCTGATCAAAATATAGGAGGCATTTCTGTAGCTGTATAATTGATCTAATTAGAGTAGCTCCTAGTTAAACTGAAAGTAGCCCTAATTTGTACAAGCGTCTTTTGCAACTTAAGAGGTTACATCTTGTTAGCTCCAGAATTACATCTATGATTGAGGACTACGATTGCGGATCTCCTCATTGGCAAGAAATTCTTGACGTTGTATTAATGTAATGTCTTTGTTGAACATTTGATATGAATAATAATAAGATTTTATCAATGGTTTTCCCCATCTTGGGGTTTTTCCCGGGCTTGAGCCAACTCCTGAGTTTTATTATCTTGGCCTGTCTTCTGCAAATGTTATTTATATTCTTTCTTCAGTTACTTTCAATGTGATAATAGCATTTATGATTGCTGGTAAAATAAATGGTAATTCCTTCTCTATTTCAGTCACATATGATGCTATAGAGTTCCTATCATTTAACCTCATATCAATAATGTTATTCTTGAGCTTGTTGACAAGCCTTCGACCCTATATTAAGGGTTGTCTCACAGAAAAATATGAAAGGCTACTTTGACCCTTGTAGCATCAATCAAGAGGGTTTGATAAAGAACAGAGTTCAAAGTTTGTGTTGGGATGATGCTTATTGCAAGTGAAGGATCAACATATGTGTGTTAATGATATCTCTGAAATTCTGGTATTAAAGAAAATGAGTTCATGACAAATAAAGATCATTCCAAGGATCTTGGAATCTGAAACACGTCATTCTAAAATCTCAAGAGTGGGTGAAGGAACAAAAGTTATTACAACAGATTTGCTGCACTCTGCAACGCTTGAAGAGATAGGTTGACTTAGCAAAGACAAAAAAGTACGTATGGGTCCTTCCGAACCCAATTTACATTACAAACAGAATATTCAGGTGATTATTCAATGCATCAAGTTGTCCCTTGTTGAAATTTTGCAAGACAAATGAAATTTTCTGGTTCTTCTTTCAAAACAACGAAACCTGATAGGCCATTATTCTTGCCTCAAATCATCTACAGTAAATCCATGTCTTTTATTAAGAATTTAAGACTACTGTGTAGATGCATCGTATCTACAACCTGCAACTATCATCCAAAATTTCTCCCTATATCTTGCTTCTAGCCTCAAATCATTTACAGTAAATCCAATTCTTGTATTAAGACTACTGTGTAGATGCATCGCATCTACATGCTGCAACTATCATCGAAAATTTCTCCCTATATCTTGGTTCAAACATTTGTATGGAAATTTTTGGTACATCCTCAATTCACAGTATGCTCGTTAGTCATCATATGCAGCTCAAGTGTGGATGGCTTTACAAAAATTAGTGTAACTAAAAGATTGGCACAACATCATGTAATATTGGCATGATGAATAGGTGGAGGACTGCATATGCTTGCATAACCTTTTATTGTATTTTGGATATATGGCATCATGAATATATATTCTGTGACATCCTTATCCTATATCCTTTTTTTAGATATATTTTCAAAACTCATTTCCAGTGAAATCATAATTACTATAAGACATCTTATGTTTGACAAAAGTATTGACATCGTTGATAGTAACAATAGTATCTCTCTCAGCTATTTTGGTGTGAAATGAACTATATTCAGTATTTAATCTAGAAGGTTTGTTGGTATATCTCATTGTATTCCACCTAATTAAGGAAGGGTTTGATGAAACCAGAGGTATAGCAGACATAAGGGCATTCACCAAGATCGATCCAGCATTCAACTCCTCAAACTTTTTGATAAAATCAAATATTCTACAGTAAAGGTTTCAGTTGAAGAAAGCTTTCAGCAGTTAAAGCCTTAAAGGATTAATCCCTACAGAAGTCTTGTTTAACAATAACAACATTGGGCTCCACCTAGCAGTAGTCCCATTATGTTCAAAATTTCTCCATTGTTGTAGCAGTCTGGTGGAAGGTCAACTTGATTCAAGTCTAGTAACAAAGGTCCTCTTTGTTATGACAGGAGATAAGTGGAACAGTTCTAATAAAGGCTAGTCATCTTAGCTTAATCAGACCTGAAGCAGATCATCACAAGGAAAATCTCAGATTAAGTCTTCTGGAATCTTCATGCAGTCGGGGGTACTTGTAATATTAAGGTACCATCAATTCAGCATATTAATATCTCATAGATGAGGAGCAGAGCTGAATAGCCATCTAAGGTAAGACGTCAGAGGGAGCTATAGAATATTTGTTAGAATGGATATCTTGGCACATGGTACAATTGCAGTCGAATTTGATATATTTAATAGGAGACATAATCTAAGATGCAGAAGATGGTCCTCTCCAGAGGGAGTTTTTTTTTTTTTTTTTTTTTAAGGCCAACACGAAAAACATGTCTGATCAAATACAAAAGCAGCTAACCAGATATAGACAACGTGAGAAGATCATTGTAGACCCCCTGATTTCTCACCTAAAAGGATCATCTCTTGCATTGAAGCTCCCTTAGAATTTGAAGAAAATGAATAAGAGACTAATGATTCCATATTGAGTCTCAAAGAGCCTAATAAACCTTCCCAACAAGGACATTCCTGTTTGTGGAAGAGAAACACCTAAATTATGGCATGTTTGATTGCATCAAATAATTATCTACAAAGTGGATGGATCTCATGATGAGAAGGCTTCCAGATAAGACACTTTGCACTCTAAAAATACAAGATTAGGATTTTGGTGTCCCTAAGAAAGAGGGAGTAAGAATGTCAAATATTTTCTTCAACAAGCTATAAAGCAGAGGATTTCTAAGTACTGCCAAGATCTCTGTTGCCAATATGGATAGTTATAAATCAGTATGTCTGTAGAAATTTATGCTACTGGGTGGAGCTATGAGAATCCCATTAATATCATCACCAAGATCCAGTCTGGTTTCTTAGAAAGCAACCTGACACTGTTCCCTATATGAAGGAATCTCTGGTTAAGATTGAAGTGATTTCTGGTAAATATAAACCATTCTAATATTTTATCTCGATATTTTTACCAATTTGATGTGCCACTGCAAACTACTAACAAGCGTTAATTAACTTGGCTTCAACCATGCAAACTGGGAAAATTGAATAATGATAAATAGAAGATAATTAAAGAGAACTAACCTCTCTAGCTTCTTGTTCTTCATGCTCAGCCAAATATGCTCTCTAATCTCTCTTTCTCTCTTTCCAGTTTCTTCACATATTCCTCTCGTTATTTTATTGTTAGCTTTAGTGGCTTCAAAAGTTGCTGCCTCTGTAGCCATTTCTTCCTCCCTCTCCACTTCGGTATTTGTAGGGTCCACATAAAAGCTCTCTAATATGGAATTCAATCCATTGGCACTGCCATTCAATATGGTGTCTATAATCTTTCCACTCAAAGTGCCAATGCCTTCTTCCACTTCATTAATAGACTTGCATCAACTACTGCAGAAGTTGCAGCTCCATTACTGTTACACAACTCTGATTCTACTTCAGCAGCATCACACATTCCATGGACCATCATTATCACTGTTAAGTTCTATGTCTCCAAATGAACTTGAACACTCAGTGACCTGCCCAAAAATATTGAATCTGATTTCATCTCCAGTGAATTTTGAAATTTCCACCATTCACTCATCTGTTTGAATTGTAGATTACCCTCAGAAATATTATGCAATATAGTCTCAGTGTTTGATATGTTCTCCTCCAGTTCTTCTAGACCATATTTTG